>JAJGRX010000835.1:0-392058 GCA_025461125.1 Carex kokanica | reverse complement strand
AATAATTTTGGTACCCTAATCAATTATCCAAACTCTGATGAAACTAGTTACTTCACCGTGTACACAGCATGCTCTTCTCTCATCATCTCCCACCCACTTCAAGTTCAATGGCTTTTTTAATTCCAAAAACTCAAATAAAAAAAAATTAAAAAATCCCCTGATCTCGCTCTTTCTCTCTCCCCCCCACTTTGGATCTCTTCACTTCCCTTTTCTCTTTTCCTTTAGCCCTCCGCCATCGTCACACTCTTCTCTTTTCTCACGAGGCGGATGTGAAGCCGCTTCAATCGCAACAAACTAGAATCGGCATAACTCATCAGACAGTGAGGTGAGTGCTCCGATTAAGGCGTTCTTTCGACCAAAAAGCGCCTAGTTGGTTCGGAAAATGGCGCAATAATCGGATCATCGGCTGCCGATTGATAGATTCTCCAAACTATGGCAGCAGCAACGGACTATGGCTTGATATGGTAGAAGGTCTTAATTCAAGTAAGGTACTTGACAAGCAATAGGATAGTGGGGGTTGGGCCCCCGCTGGCACCACTTCCTCGCTCCGTCTCTGTCCAGAGTTGTTCCCTAATGGGCGATATAGGTTTACTGAAGCAAGGATGGAGGTGGTTTCACTCTCAGAAGAAGTTTCTCTTGACAATTCATGCTGTGATGTGCTGTTTGAAGGAGAAATTAGGTTTTCTCATTGATCGGCACTGGCCATTTGTTTGGACTGGATGCATCCATTTCTCCCGATTTCTTGTTTCTGTCTTGTTGCAATGGAGAGAATGTGTTGTTAGAGGCTCCACGTCACTTGTCAGACTAGGCCCCGTTACTCTTTTTGTTATTCTCTGGAGTTGTTTCCTTTGTTTAAGCACAGCTGCTGGTGTATTATATGCACATCTAAGTCTGGTCAGTTAATGTCAATTTTCTTTGATTTCTATTTTAGGATGTATTGCATACGTGATTAACTTTCTTTATCATGAATAATTTATTGTATCTAACTTGCGTCAATATGAGATAATTACAGTTCTTTTTCTTCTTAAAAGATTGACTATATCAATGCAACTAATGCATGCTTGGGTTCTGTACATGAGCTTTTTATTTCAATCTGGAAATTGATTGATCTAGGTGTTATTTTTAAGCACATAACAATTTTTTTTCTTATAACTAAGGTTTATTAGCAAATATTAAATATTTTAGTAAATAACACTCCTTTTCTTATACTTATCGACTTTTGTGGCTCTCTTTCAGGGAGCTGCGGCAGGTTCAATGCATTTCTTGGGGCACAATCCGGGGTCGTTTATCATAGGACTGTTTGGAATATTGCTCATGTGGATTTATGGCAAATTCTGGATTTCAGGAATGCTTCTAATAGCTGGAGGTCTCTATTATTTAATTATTTATTTATATATATATTTCTTCCTATTACAGGAAGCTTATTACTCTATTTTATTGTTATTACTTATTAGGCATTTGCTTGTACTATTCCCAAAGCATTTTTATTTTGCACTAAGATCTCAATTGTTGCTGTCATCAAGTGCAATTTCATCATGAAATATACTAGATTGAATGAGGGAGCTTGATATTTTGGTTTTTGGGTTCGCACTGAGTGAGACCAGTATTATGCACGCTGTTCATTATTTTTTTTGGTGGTTTAGGAGTCTTATCTAAAGCATTTCAGACTAAATGGCCATAACCATTACATGGAGGACTGAAAACCAGATAAAGAGTAATCAGAATCTGAAACAATATTACAAGTGGCAACTATATTATATGACATAAGGTAATGAGAGTTAGGCTATTGTAAAGACATTTGTAATTTGGACCAAAATACAAATGGGCCAAACCATGCCTTTTCATGTCCAAACGGACGTATCGAAGCTGCTCAATGTGATCTATTCAAAATCTTGTAGGACGTCGAATTTTACTACTTTTAGAAAAAAAAATTTCAGATTTTGAAAACGAACCCTTCTGATTTGCAAACATATTTATTCTTTTACTATTTTTGGGCTATCTTTAAAATTCTAAAAATTCTAAAATGTAATATTTGGAATCCTACAAGATTTTGATACGCGGATCATATCAAGCGGTTTAGGTAGACCTTTTGGACATGAAAAAGAATGTTCAGACTATTTGTATTTCAGCCGAAATACAAATATATATTTGTACAATGGCCTAACTCAGAGCAATGAAAATAATGAAAGACTAAAAACAATGGTCTGGTATCACATTGATTTATATATATTTAATGATTGAATGCCATATGAACCATGTTAGGATTATAGTTCACTGCCGATTTTCATTTTGCTTTCTTTACATGACAGGTTGTATGCTATCTCTAAACCATGCACGAATTTTGATGCTAATGCTAACAGCTTATGCCCTCTATAGTGTAACAACTCGTGTGGGCTGGCACGGTGTCCTTATCACCCTGAACCTTTCTTTCCTCTCTAATGATTTCCTGGCTAAACTGTTACACCCCCCTGAAGATTACACCCCGGATATCCCTCATTCAGAACAAAACCCTCAAAACAGAACCGACCCAGTAATGGAGGATTTCCCAAGTGGTTCTGGGTATGAGTACTCAACCCCTCCTCCAGCTCCTCCCCCCACTAGTGAACCTGAATGTGTCTCAGCCAAATCAAATCCGTATCGTGCCACGTCAGCACCTAGTGTGCTATGTACTGAGAAGGTTTCTCCTTCTTGTACTTCTTCATCTTCTTCTGTTGCTTCATCTAGTAGGGTTGTAAAGAGTGATGTGGCATCAATTGCTGAGATTGAACGGATCATGAAGGGTTCGAACCATTATGAAGTGCTTGGTGTACCAAGAAGTCGTACTGTTGATCTCAAGATCCTGAAAAAGGAGTACCACAAAATGGTATAGTAAATTCTTTTCTGGAATAAGCCTTGCCAATAATGCAATTTGTTTATTGAATATGCATATGGCACCCGACTTTGTGAGTCACTTGCAAAACAGTCCATATTTAGAAACCTAGATAGAGTGATGAAATTGGTTCCCACTATACAAATTTAACTCCATGATAATCATTTTTCTGGTTATGCAAACTAGAATCAATATTAGCATCCCATTTTTCCTGTTAGACAATATGACACTCAATATCAGTAACGGTCAAAATTCACAGCTTGTACCATCCTGTATTATTAGATCTTGTGCAGTGGTACAATATTGTATGTTATAGCTTTTGCTGCTCTTCTGGAGTTGGTGGCCATAATTTATTTGTGCAAAACTGAGATAAGCTGGTTGTGATAGAAAATTTGAATCCCAAGGAATTTAAGAAATCTTGCCATTAGGATTTAGGAAGCGCAATGAAATTTTGCCTTTTCTAATATAGTTCACAGGTGTATATGCTAAATACATATGTTAGTATTTTGTTATCCTCACATGTAGGTCCTGCTTGTGCATCCTGATAAGAACATGGGAAATCCAAGGGCATGCGAGTCATTCAAAAAGCTTCAGTGTGCTTATGAGGCAAGTTGCCTTCATTTTTTTTACCTTCTTTTTGCCCTTAGAAAAATAAAGGATAAAGGAGCTAAACAAGTGGAACAACATATCCATTAGAAAATACAAGCTCACATAGATTGCAGCATGCCTAAGAATACAACATTGGTCTGATTGTTACCCCTTTACTTCAGGTTCTTTCTGATTTCACAAAGAAATATAATTACGATGAGCAATTAAGGAAGGAGGAATCAAGAAGAACTACATCTCAGAGATCACGTGGGATATCTCAGCAGGTATATTGCTGTGCCAATTAATAGGAATATGGTGCGGTGCAGGTTTGTACAACTGCTACTTTTTTTTTATAACCAAGCAAATCCAAGGCAAGAGACCAGTTGCACCTTATGTGGGTTCAGTTAGGATCAGTTCTTTTGGTTTTGTACCTGGCTGGTTTTTGGTATCATACTGGTTTTGCCAAATGGTTGATAAAGCATAATTTCACCTAATTAGCTAAACAAATTTCATCTCTATCAACACTCTATTTGTGCAATTTGGCCTCAAACTAAACCTAAGGTTGGATCAATCAAAACCAACAGACTAGCAAAACTCAAAATAAGAAAAAAAATTCTATATATTCTTTTGACACGGAATTATTTACAGAGCGGAGTGGAGTTCATATCAGAGGAATCAAGGAGAATAGAATGCACAAAGTGTGGCAATTTTCATTTGTGGATTTGCACAAAGCGAAGCAAATCCCGGGCTCGGTGGTGTCAGGTCAGATGCTCATTCTGTAATTTTTATGTTGCATATCTTTTCTTTGGTGGTAACGAAGCTGATTCTGGCTGCCATAAATCTGGCCAGCAGAAACATCTTGCAAAACTGATTAAAAAAATACTTTTTTAAACTTTCACCCTTATTTGTCTTGTATCTGTTTTTGGGTATGAATTTTACTTTTTACTTGAGAATGATATGTTGTCTCTTTATTTTTTTCCTTTCTTCTTTTTAACCTTTTAGAGATTTGGTGGTGATTTGGTGATTTATTTTGGTCATCATCAGCTCTCCATTATCTATTAGTTTATTAGTCTATTTATATAATTGCAATTTTGCATTGAATAAATGTTTTTACTTGTTACATTCAGAATTGCTGCCAATACCATCAAGCCCGGGATGGAGATGGATGGGTCGAGAATGGGTCTTCACCTCTCTTTTCTTCTCTGAAGGTAATTTATTTATTTATTTGTTTGCTTGTATACCTTGTGTGAGCATGCGTGTCTTATTTGGTTACGAGGAAGAGCATGCTAAATCTTGTTACTGCTTTGGATTTGATCAATTTAAACTCTTTTACTTTATCTTGGCTGGTTTGGTCTATAATATCATTGTCGAAGATTTCAAGTTGGTTGTGATTTTGAATTAACTGGTAATTGCACAACTGATGGCAGGTTGAACCAAAATAGGCTGAGGAAGGCTTAACTACAAAATTGAGTTTTTTTTTTAGGATTACTCGCACTACATTTGGCACATGAAATTAGGTGAAATTTGTATCATCGAGTGAGTGTTTACACCAGTAGGTTATACATACCCTATAAATTGTGACATTTCTGTTTGTGTAAGCTCAGTGGTTTAAATTTAATTTCTGCTATGAGGGGAAGTAATTTCTTTGAGTTATAAAATAAGAACACAAATTAGGCCATAATTTTTTGTTGTTCTATTTTTTGCATTCCTATTAGACATTTTAATTTTGAACTACAATTATTCTTTCTTATTATTTCCAGGTGGACATTCCACGTGCATTTGTGTGTGCTGAAAGTAAAATATTTGATGTGTCTGAATGGGCCACTTGTCAGGTAAAGTTTATATTTAGGCTTCTAGTATAGCAGAAGTAGGTCGTGTATTCCACCAACTCAGATGGAACCTTTAAATCACCCTGTATGGATGCATGCAATATTATGAAGTCCTTGAGTTTTCTTAAATTTTATTGATATATTTCACTTTCTTAAAACCCCTCTCAGTCAACATTGTCAGCTAAAGATTCGATAACATGTCGATAAACTTATCATAAAACTAATAGTCTGTTCTCTAACTTGAAAAGCATGACATTTTTCATCACATCCCAGGAAAGTTTCTTCAAAAGATTACATTAACATGGACAATTGTTGTACGCTGCTTCCTTTTGATCTCAAGCCGACCGATTACTCAACTTGCTTCAAGCATGAAATGATCTCAAGGATCAGTTTGTAATTTGCTTCAAGCATGAAATGATCTCTCCCTCTCTAATGCTATTTCAGGGAATGGAGTGCAGACCGAACACGCATGGACCAAGCTTCATGGTGAACATGGTGGGCCCGGAAAGGACGAACAACCAACGGTCAGGATCATCTCGGCATCCATGGGGATTGGATGCGGAGAGAATCTTTGACGATGATGAGTTCGATATGTGGCTCCAACAAGCCCTCGCATCTGGTGTCTTCCCTGAAACACCAAAACGCCGTAAAAGCTGGACCAGTCCTTTCAAACTCAATCAAAAAGGAATCAAGCATTGGGGTAGGTCCCCTGATAGAAGAAAAGAGTTAGAAAATGCCTTGTTTTCAACTTTTGGGCAGTTCTAGGGGGGGTTGTATAATGCCAATGAAATCCATTTGTTTCTTCAAGGAGTTTCAGCTGAGAAGAAAGGCTATTGTTCTCCATGGGGTTTTCTGAATTTGACAGAAGTATGATGAGATCACGTGCCTGTAAATAGTCTGTCTGGAGGGTAAAAAGGAAAAAAAAAAGGTAAAAAGAGATATGGTGCCAAAAGATGAAATGGGTGGTGTTGGTTGGAGGATTATTTTTTTTTCATTTCTGCCTTCGAGAGGAAAAATAAAGGGAAAACGGGTTAATACTTGGAAGTGCAATTCTGTAAATACACTTGGTGGTGTTCAGGGGTGGGCACAAATTGTGGACTTGTCTCTTGAACTTTAGTTGTATAATTAGTACAATTTGGATAAAACCATGGGGCACTCTTTTAGAAATGTTCAGAACATTTTTTTCTCTAGTCTTCATCTCATTCCTGATTGGACTATAATTGAAGTGCTTTATTTAATGATCATCATGCTTTTATTGTTCCTGTTCGTTCGTACCGACTGATGGAAACTTCCGATCCTAAGCTGGAGCACTTTGGTACTCTTCTTGTGCAAGTGCTTTGTATGCGTTATCCTCCTTTGTCACTGGTTGCATCTGCCTTCCAATTTTTTTTTTATCCTAATTCAGGTATATTCATAGATGGCTTGGTATATTTTATTATCAAATTAAGCAACAGAACACAGATATTAAGAAGAGTGAGGCTACTTTACTATGCATAGCACGGATTGGTCCGTGCTACGGCTCAATATTTGAGTTTTCAAAATTCTAACGGTCGATCCGAACCGTTCAACATGATTATAAAATGAATATGTACTTGCAAACTAAATTTTGCATTTTTTTTCGAATTTTTTTACTATTTTTTTAGATAGGTAGAAAATCACTTGATCTGAAAATTCTGGACCATCCAAAAACAGTGATTTTCTACCTACCTAAAAAAATAGTAAAAAAATTTGAAAAAAATGTAAAATTTGGTTTGCTAGTACATATTCATTTTATAATCATGTTGAACGGTTCGGATCGACCGTTAGAATTTTGAAAACTCAAATATTGAGCCGTAGCACGGACCAATCCGTGCTATGCATAGTACCGTAGCCTCACTCTATTAAGAATATAGTTTATTAAAACTTTGATTCATCGATTTGTCGTGGCTGTATTAACAAGTTTGATCTAATCCATTAATGATCTCACGAATCGGAATGATAAATTAAAAAAATAAAATGAAATAAAAGCCTGAGTGATTCGAGTGATTTAAATAAAAATAAGTAGAAGATAGAATTGCAACTGGCTCTGGGTTGTGCGTTTTAATTTGACACAAATCTTGAAACAATTCCTCGTAATTTAAATTTAAATAGATTTGGAAATAATTTAATTCCGTTGGGAGTATTCTATTTCCTGCGTACGGCAGGACACTCATTGGCTCTGCATTTCTGCAATAGGTTCAGCATTTATATCCGATTTTTTTATCAATAGAAAAATAAAAATAAAATATCAACAAAAAGGTACAAATTTATAAAATTTCAAAATATAGAAAACCATTATAGTTTATAACGTCCAACTAATCTATACAGCTCCTCTAATTACTACAGAATCCAGAACAACCGGGACGTTATAGTCCGTAATTGACTTATTCAAAAGACAGTGAAAGAAAAATCAGCGCTTTTCTATTCTAATCTGGACCAAAATTCAAATGGGCCACACCATGCCTTTTCATGTCCAAACGGACGATCTAAGCGGCTCAATGTGATCTATTCAAAATCTCATAGGACGTCAAATTTTACTACTTTTAGAATTTTTTTTTTCAGATTTTGAAAACGAACCCTTCTGATTTGCAAACATATTTATTCTTTTACTATTTTTGGGCTATCTTTAAAATTCTAAAATTCTAAAATGTAATATTTGGAATCCTACAAGATTTTGATACGCGGATCATATCAAGCGGTTTAGGTAGACCTTTTGGACATGAAAAAGAATGTTCAGACTATTTGTATTTCAGCCGAAATACAAATATATTTGTACAATGGCCTAACTCAGAGCAATGAAAATAATGAAAGACTTAAAAACAATGGTCTGGTATCACATTGATTTATATATATTTAATGATTGAATGCCATATGAACCATGTTAGGATTATAGTTCACTGCCGATTTTCATTTTGCTTTCTTTACATGACAGGTTGTATGCTATCTCTAAACCATGCACGAATTTTGATGCTAATGCTAACAGCTTATGCCCTCTATAGTGTAACAACTCGTGTGGGCTGGCACGGTGTCCTTATCACCCTGAACCTTTCTTTCCTCTCTAATGATTTCCTGGCTAAACTGCTACACCCCCCTGAAGATTACACCCCGGATATCCCTCATTCAGAACAAAACCCTCAAAACAGAACCGACCCAGTAATGGAGGATTTCCCAAGTGGTTCTGGGTATGAGTACTCAACCCCTCCTCCAGCTCCTCCCCCCACTAGTGAACCTGAATGTGTCTCAGCCAAATCAAATCCGTATCGTGCCACGTCAGCACCTAGTGTGCTATGTACTGAGAAGGTTTCTCCTTCTTGTACTTCTTCATCTTCTGTTGCTTCATCTAGTAGGGTTGTAAAGAGTGATGTGGCAGCAATTGCTGAGATTGAACGGATCATGAAGGGTTCGAAACCATTATGAAGTGCTTGGTGTACCAAGAAGTCGTCTGTTGATCTCAAGATCCTGAAAAAGGAGTACCACAAAATGGTATAGTAAATTCTTTTCTGGAATAAGCCTTGCCAATAATGCAATTTGTTTATTGAATATGCAAATGGCACCCGACTTTGTGAGTCACTTGCAAAACAGTCCATATTTAGAAACCTAGATAGAGTGATGAAATTGGTTCCCACTATACAAATTTAACTCCATGATAATCATTTTTCTGGTTATGCAAACTAGAATCAATATTAGCATCCCATTTTCCTGTTAGACAATATTACACTCAATATCAGTAACGGTCAAAATTCACAGCTTGTACCATCCTGTATTCTTAGATCTTGTGCAGTGGTACAATATTGTATGTTATAGCTTTTGCTGCTCTTCTGGAGTTGGTGGCCATAATTTATTTGTGCAAAACTGAGGTAAGCTGGTTGTGATAGAAAATTTGAATCCCAAGGAATTTAAGAAATCTTGCCATTAGGATTTAGGAAGCGCAATGAAATTTTCCTTTTCTAATATAGTTCACAGGTGTATATGCTAAATACATATGTTAGTTTTGTTATCCTCACATGTAGGTCCTGCTTGTGCATCCTGATAAGAACATGGGAAATCCAAGGGCATGCGAGTCATTCAAAAAGCTTCAGTGTGCTTATGAGGCAAGTTGCCTTCATTTTTTTACCTTCTTTTTGCCCTTAGAAAAATAAAGGATAAAGGAGCTAAACAAGTGGAACAACATATCCATTAGAAAATACAAGCTCACATAGATTGCAGCATGCCTAAGAAACAATATAGGTCTGATTGTTACCCCTTACTTCAGGTTCTTTCTGATTTCACAAAGAAATATAATTACGATGAGCAATTAAGGAAGGAGGAATCAAGAAGAACTACATCTCAGAGATCACGTGGGATATCTCAGCAGGTATATTGTTGTGCCAATTAATAGGAATATGGTGCGGTGCAGGTTTGTACAACTGCTACTTTTTTTTTATAACCAAGCAAATCCAAGGCAAGAGACCAGTTGCACCTTATGTGGGTTCAGTTAGGTCAGTTCTTTTGGTTTTGTACCTGGCTGGTTTTTGGTATCATACTGGTTTTGCCAAATGGTTGATAAAGCATAATTTCACCTGATTAGCTAAACAAATTTCATCTCTATCAACACTCTATTTGTGCAATTTGGCCTCAAACTAAACCTAAGGTTGGATCAATCAAAACCAACAGACTAGCAAAACTCAAAATAAGAAAAAAAATTCTATAATTCTTTTGACACGGAATTATTTACAGAGCGGAGTGGAGTTCATATCAGAGGAATCAAGGAGAATAGAATGCACAAAGTGTGGCAATTTTCATTTGTGGATTTGCACAAAGCGAAGCAAATCCCGGGCTCGGTGGTGTCAGGTCAGATGCTCATTCTGTAATTTTTATGTTGCATATCTTTTCTTTGGTGGTAACGAAGCTGATTCTGGCTGCCATAAATCTGGCCAGCAGAAACATCTTGCAAAACTGATTAAAAAAACTTTTTTTAAACTTTATCACCCTTATTTCTTGTATCTGTTTTTGGGTATGATTTTACTTTTTACTTGAGAATGATATGTTGTCTCTTTATTTTTTTCCTTTCTTCTTTTTAACCTTTTAGAGATTTGGTGGTGATTTGGTGATTTATTTTGGTCATCATCAGCTCTCCATTATCTATTAGTTTATTAGTCTATTTATATAATTGCAATTTTGCATTGAATAAATGGTTTTACTTGTTACATTCAGAATGCTGCCAATACCATCAAGCCCGGGATGGAGATGGATGGGTTGAGAATGGGTCTTCACCCTCTTTTCTTCTCTGAAGGTAATTTATTTATTTATTGTTTGCTTGTATACCTTGTGTGAGCATGCGTGTCTTATTTGGTTACGAGGAAGAGCATGCTAAATCTTGTTACTGCTTTGGATTTGATCAATTTAAACTCTTTTCTTTTTCTTGGCTGGTTTGGTCTATAATATCATTGTCGAAGATTTCAAGTTGGTTGTGATTTTGAATTAACTGGTAATTGCACAACTGATGGCAGGTTGAACCAAAATAGGCTGAGGAAGGCTTAACTACAAAATTGAGTTTTTTTTTTTAGGATTACTCGCACTACATTTGGCACATGAAATTAGGTGAAATTTGTATCATTGAGTGAGTGTTTACACCAGTAGGTATACATACCCTATAAATTGTGACATTTCTGTTTGTGTAAGCTCAGTGGTTTAAATTTAATTTCTGCTATGAGGGGAAGTAATTTCTTTGAGTTATAAAATAAGAACACAAATAAGGCCATAATTTTTTGTTGTTCTATTTTTTGCATTCCTATTAGACATTTTAATTTTGAACTACAATTATTCTTCTTATTATTTCCAGGTGGACATTCCACGTGCATTGTGTGTGCTGAAAAAAATATTTGATGTGTCTGAATGGGCCACTTGTCAGGTAAAGTTTATATTTAGGCTTCTAGTATAGCAGAAGTAGGTCGTGTATTCCACCAACTCAGATGGAACTTTAAATCACCCTGTATGGATGCATGCAATATTATGAAGTCCTTGAGTTTTCTTAAATTTATTGATATATTTCACTTTCTTAAAACCCCCTCAGTCAACATTGTCAGCTAAAGATCCATAACATGTCGATAAACTTATCGTAAAACTAATAGTTGTTCTCTAACTTGAAAAGCATGACATTTTTCATCACATCCCAGGAAAGCTTTCTTCAAAAGATTACATTAACATGGACAATTGTTGTACGCTGTTCCTTTTGATCTCAAGCCGACCAAATTACTCAACTTGCTTCAAGCATGAAATGACTCTCAGGACAGTTTGTGTAATTTGCTTCAAGCATGAAATGATCTCTCCCTCTCTAACTGCTATTTCAGGGAATGGAGTGCAAGACCGAACACGCATGGACCAAGCTTCATGGTGAAATGGTGGGCCCGGAAAGGACGAATAACCAACGGTCAGGATCATCTCGGCATCCATGGGGATTGGATGCGGAGAGAATCTTTGACGATGATGAGTTCGATATGCGGCGCAACAAGCCCCGCATCTGGTGTCTTCCCTGAACACCAAAACGCCGTAAAAGCTGGACCAGTCCTTTCAAACTCAATCAAAAAGGAAGCAAGCATTGGGGTAGGTCCCCTGATAGAAGAAAGAGTTAGAAAATGCCTTGTTTTTCAACTTTTGGGCAGTTCTAGGGGTGGGTTGTATAATGCCAATGAAATCCATTTGTTTCTTCAAGGAGTTTCAGCTGAGAAGAAAGGCTTTTGTTCTCCATGGGTTTTTCTGAATTTGAAGAAGTATGATGAGATCACGTGCCTGTAAATAGTCTGTCTGGAGGGTAAAACGGAAAAAAAAAAAAAGGTAAAAAGAGATATGGTGCCAAAAGATGAATGGGTGGTGTTGGTTGGAGGAATTATTTTTTTTTTTCATTTCTGCCTTCGAGAGGCAAAATAAAGGTGGAAACGGGTTAATACTTGGAAGTGCAATTCTGTAAATACACTTGGTGGTGTTCAGGGGTGGGCACAAATTGTGGACTTGTCTCTTGAACTTTAGTTGTATAATTAGTACAATTTGGATAAAATACCATGGGGCACTCTTTTAGAAATGTCTGAACAATTTTTTCTTTAGTCTTCGTCTCATGCCTGATTGGACTATAATAGAAGTACTTTATTTAATGTCATCATGCTTTGATTGTTCCTGTTCGTTCGTACCGACTGATGGAAACATCCGATACTAAGCTGGAGCACTTTGGTACTCTTCTTGGGCAAGTGCCTTGTATGCGTTATCCTCCGTCACTGGTTGCATCTGCCTTCCAATTTTTTTTTAGAATAATTATTTCAGTACTCACACTACAGTATCTGCACTGTACGTGCTACAGTACCTGCACTGTACGCGCTACAGTACCCGCACTGTTATTTTAGAAAAATTCATATATCATATGTAGGTCATTATATAGGTATAAATACTTGCTCTATTGAGCTATATACTTCACAGTGTTACTATTAAAATTTGTAAAACAAAATTATAGTTTTGGAACAGTTGCGGTCTCCACATGCCGTTTAAGTTGTCCCCTAATGCGGGTACAACACGAGAAATTTTCAAGAAAATGTGCAGGTACAGTTATTTTAGGAAAATTCATATATCATATGTAGTTCATTGTATAGGTATAAATACTTGCCCTATTTGAGTTATATACTTCACAGTATCAAAATTTGTAAAACAAAATTACAGTTTTGGAACAGTTGCGTTACCCCACATGCCGTTTGAGTGGTCCCCTAATGCGTGTACAAATGAGGAATATTTCAAAAAAAAAGTGCGGGTACAGTTATTTTTGGAAAATTCATATATTAGATGTAGTTCATTGTATAGAGGTATAATACTTGCCTGTTTGACCTATATACTTGACAGTATCAAAATTTGTTAAAACAAAATTACAGTTTTGGAAACCGTTGCGGTCCCCACATGCCGTTTGAGTGGTCCCCCTAATGCGGGTACAACAGAGAATTTTTCAAAAAAAGGTGCGGGTACAGTTATTTTAGGAAAATTCATATATCAAACGTAGTTCATTGTATAGGTATAAATACTTGTCCTGTTGACCTATATACTTGACAGTATTACTATTAAATTTGTAAACAAAATTACAGTTTTGGAATAGTTGCGGTCCCCACAAGCAGTTATGGCAGTTTAGGTGTAGGTACAGTGCGGGTACTGTAGCGTGGGTACTCATATCAGCTTCCTTTTTTTTATCCTAATTCAGGTATATTCATAGATGGCTTGGTATATTTTATTATCAATTAGCAACAGAACACAGATATTAAGAATATAGTTTATTAAAACTTTGATTCATCAATTTGTCGTGGCTGTATTAACAAGTTTGATCTAATCCATTAACGATCTCACGAATCGGAATGATAAATTAAAAAAATAAAATGAAATAAAAGCCTGAGTGATTCGAGTGATTTAAATAAACATGAGTAGAAGATAGAATTGCAACTGGATCTGGGTTATGCGTTTTAATTTGACACAATCTTAAAACAATTCCTCATAATTTAAATTTAAATAGATTTGGAAATAATTTTAATTCCGCTGGGAGTATTCTATTTCCTGCGTACGGCAGGATACTCACTGGCTCTGCAATAGGTTCAGCATTTATACCCAATTTTTTTTTATCAATAGAAAAATAAAAATAAAATATCAACAAAAAGGTACAAATTTATAAAATTTCGAAATATAGAAAAACCATTATAGTTTATAGGCATTTGCTTCGGTGGACATAAGGATCTATTTGTAAAATAAACATATTTTCATTTTCAAAGTTCAAACAGTTGATCCGACCGTTCAACATTATCTCCATATTAAAAATGTACTTGGAGGTCAAATTTTACATTTTTTTTTAATTTTTTTACTATTTATTAAGATGGTTACAAAATCGTTGTTTTCAGACCATTGAAAAACAAAATGGTGTTCGGTCTCGTGACAAAAGCTCGTATTTTAATAATTCTTAATTTTGTTTAAATTTTTGCCATGCTTTCTGTTGTTTGTATTGTATTGTTCTTTTGCTCATGCTATAAATAAATTGTTTTTGTTGGCAACATGTTTATTGTTTCTTATCCTTTAGACTTTAGTTCACCTACTTTGCACAAATATATCTAGTAATTGCCCCTTTTTGTAAGGTGAAAACTCCAAAAGATCCAACGATGTACATTTCCAACGCCATCATCTTATATCCTTTTTTTAATTATCTTGATTCTGTAAATCATAATGCAACAAAGTCAAAGTATTAACATGTAACGAGGAGGGTTCAAATGCCTCTATTTTGTCTGTCTCCGTTATGCCTTTATTTTAAAAACTTAGTAATTCAAAATTTTAAACTTAAAAGTCAAAATAAAACCGTTAGATATGATCTACATAATTTTATTTATGCATGTGTAAAAATTTATGATATTTCAACTTTGTTTTGGTTGTCATCAAGAATTTGTAAAAACGTACTAATGTGGATAATTTCTAGACGTTGATTTTTTAACTTATTGATTCACATAAAAACAAAACCAAAATGTTATAATTTTTTATGAGCACATAGAGAAAATAATATAGATCACATCTAATGGTTTTATTTTAACGTTTATGATTTAAATTTTGAATTATTAACGTTTTAAAATGAAAACATGATAGAAGTACAAAAAATAAAGACATTTGAACCCTCCTCATATATAATTAAGCCCAATGTGAGTCTTTCAGGGGCTGCCTATATATATTATCTTAAACTTTTAAAGAAGATTTGATCCAAAACTTCTAAGAAACTGATAGATCCATTATATAATTCATAGGAGATTAAATTACAAGTTACATCAGAATCCAGCAATTGCATGTGTGGCAAAAGTTACGACATCAACAATGAGAAATTTTTTTACGTAGAAATTAATAAAAAAGAAGAGAGAGAAACATAAAGAGTACATTAGCTTTTTTTTATTGATAGAAAGATGGATAGAATTCCTACTAATTCAAACTTTCAGTTATTTTTCTTTTAATTTGATGCATAGAAGGAGAAATTTTTTCCATTATATCTCTAGTAAATATAAAAAAGTTTTAAAAAAGTAGATGAAATGTTTCTATTATATCTAAATTTAACATACTCTACTATTTTCGTAAAATATTTTTATATTTTACTAGAGAAATTAAAAGAAAAAAAAAAGAAAAACTGATTTGGATTAGTAGGAATTATACTGATTCAAATTTTTAAATTTTTAAAATTAGTAGAAATTCTACCAATTTTTTTTTCAATCATTAATCTAACTGTTTCTCTCTTTATATTAATTTCTACATAAAAAAATTCTCTGAACAATGCTCCCAAGAAAACAAGGTGGAAGACTGGTAGACAACACCCGGCACCTTAGCTCATATATATCCGTGCAGTTATCCTTTTTAAGTACCACATTAATTAATTTCATGCAATTTTGAGTCACGTACAGATTAAAGAATACCTAACACTTGCGACCAGGCCGGATCACGAGTCACGCCTTCATTGTCAGTTGGAAAATGTTTCCTTTTTTTACTTATTGCTAGTTAGTCAGTAGATGGATATTTATGATTCAATAATTAGATCCAATATGCATCTTTTGAGCCAAATCGGATTTGGAGCACGATTTCAGAGAGGGTTGAGTATTGTAGGATCCGATCCGGATCAGGTTAGGTCCGGAACTGGGTCTTGTCAAATCGGACAAAATTGTCAACCGGTCATTTATATCAGCCATTAATGCAAACCGTTTATTTGGCTCGTGCCTTGGCACCAAGTAATAAATAAAGATGGACTTGCAACTACCACCTACCTCCGATCACGTACCCTGATCTGAACCTAATACGGCACTTGGACTAGGCTCTTCTGTTTTCTTACCATTTAGATTTAAAGTTTTGGACTTGTGCATCGGGTTCTCGTTTTAATAATAAAGATCGGCCGCTCTGGGTAGCATTGGCAACGTTGTTTTATAAATTATTTAATATTAATGTTATTATAACAAATAATTTTTTTTTATTCGAATTTCGAATTCATAACTTTCCATAACTTTCCACGTAAGAGATTTTTTTTTTGTCACTAGATTATTATTAACAAAGACAATTAGGTAATACTCTCTATATATTTATAACAAAGACAATTATTAACAAAGACAATTAGGTAAGACAATTATAATGGTGTAAAATAAAATTAGGTAAGACAATTAGGTAATACTCTCTATATATTTTGAATTCATAACAAAGACAATTAGGTAAGACAATTAAAATGGTGTAAAATAAACTTTTAAAATGAGACATATTTTTGTAATTATTTAAATAATAAATATATATTTATAATTCATTTTGAAAATGAGTGAGGCTATGGTACTATGCATAGCGTGGATCGGTCTGTACTCCGTACTATCGATCAATATTTTGTATTCTAAGTTTAAATAGTAAATTTGAACCGTTCAACATGATTTCTATATGAGTATGTACTTACAAATTAAATTTTACATTTTTTTGTTATTTTATAAGGAAATCACTACTTTTGAAAATCAAGTGATTTTTACCTAAACAAGTAGTAAAAATAAAAAAAATAAATTTTTTGATATACAATTACATTTTTATATAGATATCAAGTTGAATGGTTTATATTGACTGTTTGATCTTTAAAAATAAATATATTAATTTATAGTACAACCAATATAAGGTTCCCTCTTTCAAAATATATATAATATAATTTTTTTTTTAACATGTAGGTGACAAGTGTCACCATTAGTCCATGTGACTCTGCCGCTCCTGTTTAGAAAGGGGGAAGATTTTAGATTAAACAATAAGTTAAACAAGTAAGTAATTTTTAACTAATAGCCCATGATATGCTATTAATTTTTAAGAGTATATTTAAATTCCGGAGACAAATACTCGTAAATCTTCTTTATCAGTCATCACTACAAAAACCAAGTAATTTCTTATTTTATCTTTGTCGAATAATAATACGATTTAATATTTTAATGATGAGTAAGGTTCAGGTGCTATGAATAACATAAGATTTTATGTGTTATTGTCTTAAAAATTTATCGTATAAACTTCAAACTTTGATCTAAGTAGCTCAGTAAATTGGTTATATGATGAACATGTAGAATACTAATTTTTACTATTTTTTGAATTTTTTTTTACTATTTTTTATGATTTATGAAATATGGCAAAAAATGACTAAAAAAAAATTATCAATATTTTAAGTCATTTTTTGCTATTTTTCATAAATCATAAATAATAGTAAAAACATTCCATAAAAATAATAAAATTTAATACTCTATAAATTTATTATATAACTAATTTTGTGAGCTACTTAGATCAAAATTTAATATTTATACAATAATTTTTTAAACAATAATACATAAGACTTTATCCTATCCATAACGACTGAATCTTACTCACTGTTACGAGCCTACGATCCAAAATTTAAAATGGTAACCGGACCCACAAGCCAATCGACGGATCAAATTGATATATTTTTCAAGAAATATGAAATAATTCTTAGTGTAACCAACTTTGAATACATATTATTATTAGAGTAGGATTAAAATGTAACATTAGTTTTGTGTTTCAATCATGCTTCACATCAATCGATCAGAACCGTTCACTATGATATTTGTATTAAAATGTGCTTGAAAACCAAATTTTATATTTTTTTGGAATTTTTTACTAATTTTTAGATAGGTACAAAATCACTGTTTTCAGAAGATTCTAGACCATCCAAAACTGTTATTTTGTATCTATCTAAAAGTATAGTAAAATAATTTCAAAAAATATAAAATTTCTTTCCAAGCACATTTAATATGAAGATCATACTTAGTGGTTCAGATTGATTATTCGAACTTTGAAAACGGAGAAAAAGACGTAGAGCATGATTGAAGCACAAAACCAATGGTGTATATATTTTAACCCTACTATTATTATCTAAGGTAATATAACATATCTATTTAGATCTGGATCGTCCGGTGAATCCACAATTAACAAGACACGACCAAATTGGTCTGAATTTTGATCGGTTGGTTCAAATCTGAACAGAAATATTATGTTACCTCATATGATAACGATTCAATTTGCTACGTGTAGCAAGTGAAACAGTCACTGTTTAGGGGCACACCAACGGATTTAAATCAGCTGAAATTTCAAATCCATGAACAGTACACTTGAAATTTCTGAAATTCTGAATCCAACCATTTAACTTTTTCTGTACACGCATCTCGAAACAACTAATTTTTCTGTACACGTATTTCGAAATAGTTCAACGGTTAACGGTTGGATTCGGAATTTCAGAGAATTCAAGATACTGTTCATAGATGTGAAATTTAAACCGATTTGGATCCCACACCAACGGACACCAAACCCACGCTCAGCAGTTGGCAACTTGGCATTAAATTGGTGCAAAAGATCTTTTGTAACTCAATTTGCTGAGTATCTGCCTCAACTGATCAGAATTCAATTTTTTCCTCAATAAACAGTTAAACACAGACTAAACCGAATTACATTAAAATATATGAGATTATTATTTTCTCATCAAAGTACTAAATTTTTCTTATTTTTCCGCTATAAATTCAAATATTTTCCTATTTTCCCTTATGTTCATTAAATCTGAAACATTTAAATATGATCAATCATTTAGTTCTATTTAAATATCATGTATTTATAAACAATCGTTGATAATATAACTAAGATGAATCTGAAAAGATTCACTTGATAATATAAACAATCATTCAACAATACATTTGTACTAAATGATTAATTATATTTAAAAAAATTATTTAATTTTGGTATGAGAAATTCACCATGCAATTTGGTGCAATTGTAAAAATAATTGACCATTCCTCTTGCGTTTAAATTTTTTAATTAACTTTATCAGCACTTGATGAGAGAATAGATATTTCTCAAATCTGTTCAAAATTTAATACAAAATATATATAAATATAAACTATAAAAACCATATTTATATTTATATTTTTATAATGTTTTTTATAAATTATCCCCGTTATTAAATAAATGTACCTGTCAATATATTTCTCTTCTACGAAGTAATACATGCCACCTTAAGGAAAGAATTGTAACAAATTAAAGTATGAGTAGAGAAGTCCAGGCAGAAAGGCAAAATTATAATGTAAATATGGATAAATACTTTTTGAAAATTGCTCTAATGCATGTCGTTTTTATTAAACGATTCATATAAGTTTGATCAAATAGTTAATTAGTTATATTATTTTATTGAGGTTTCCTAAAATACAATACTATTAATAATCAATAACTAGTCTCAAAGGCAAAGGAAAATATTTTCTACTTACTTCTGTTTGATTAAATGAGAAAAAAATCATTATTGAAATTTCTTTCAAAATGTGATGCATTGGAAAATTGCTTTATTTTCTGTGATAAAGATTGATGTCAATATAAGAATTTGAGAGAAAAATGATAATCATGTCGTTTGAAAGCGTCACCTAATTAATCATGTGTTTCTTTTCTGAATGACAATGCCTTAAGCCCTTTAACATCATCCTTTTTGTGTGGAACTCAGAGAACTCACTACTGAATGGAGACAACCACAAAGTAATTAGCAAAATATTTAATTCTCCATATTGATTAAAATATATAATTAAGAAACTCCTCATCCCATAGTTAGCAACGTTGAAATTCCAACCTCCTCTTTTTTTGGAGATTGTTATGTTGATGAGATTCTTCTTTTTTTGACAGTACTGTTGAAAAAATCGTAACTAGATTTCCTAATTAATTATATATAGATTATAAAATATGGGTGAGGCTATGGTATTATGCACAAGCTATATTGGCCCATTATTTAGATAAGTAGAATATAACTACTTTCGGATAATTTTCTTTAAATAAATAATTTTTCATTTATCTAAAAATATTATAAAAAAATTGTAAATAATGTAAAATTTTATCTTTAAATAAACTTTCATATTGAGATAATGTTTAACAATTTCAAATTAATTATTTGGACTTTGAAAATTGAGACATCGATCAATTCATAGTACAAACTCATCTACTCTCATCAAAGGATGTCCCCATTGAATAACGCTGTCGAAGATATAATTTGGCCTAATGACTAATGAGTTATCTATTCAGATTTCAGACACCTATATATTACCCAATTACCACATCCCGCTTGGTCACTTGGCTTGTCATTGTGCATAGTGCATAGTGCATAGTGCATACACAACATGTATCATCCTATTCTCCATGCCAACAAAACAAGCCCCTTTGGTGATCTCACACCAGAAGAGTTCTACCAAAAACACCAAGTTCTCCACTCATACTGTTTTATTTCCACCAAAACTAAAACCAAGCTCTATACACAAACATGGAGCCCGGTCACCCAGTCACCAGCCTACCCGCCACGTGGCATTGTCGCTATGGTCCATGGATATGCATCTGAGAGTGGCTGGGTGTTTGAGACCACTGCTGTAGCTATCGCCAAGCTAGGGTTTCTTGTCTGTGCCATAGATCTACCGGGCCATGGGAGATCCGAAGGGCCACGTGGACACATCCCTAGTGTGAAACCTGTCATCGACAACTGCATACAGTTCTTTGATGATGTACGTGCCAGCAACAGCCACCTACCTGCATTCCTCTACGGTGAATCTTTAGGCGGTGCCATTGCCATGTTTATATCCCTCAGGCAAAAGGAGGAATGGCGTGGCCTGGTGCTAAACGGCGCCATGTGTGGTGTGTCTCGTGATTTCAAGCCAGTGTGGCCACTTGAAAAGTTACTGCCAGCTGCTGCCATGGTGGCACCGAATTGGCGTGTGGTTGTGGCCGGCAACTTAGTGGAGAGGTCTTACAAAGAGAAGTGGAAGAGAGAATTAGTGAGGCGATGCCCAAGGGCAAAACGGTCATTTGAGTATCCGCCTGCTTCTACTGCACTGGAGTTGCTTAGGGTTTGTGAAGAGGTAGGGAGAAAATGCAGGGAAGTCGAGTTGCCGTTGTTGATTTTGCATGGAGAGGACGATGCGGTGTGTGATGTGGAGTCGGCTGAGCTGGTGTATGACCTGGCAGCCAGCACGGATAAGACTTTAAAAGTCTTACCGGGCATGTGGCATCAATTGATTGGTGAAGGTAAGGAGATTCTAGAGGTGGGTTTTGAGGTTATATTCTCTTGGCTCAACAGGAGAGGACTAAGTGAACTTGCTTGAATTAATTTGTAGCCTTTATCTTCAAGGCCATGCATGAGTGAATTGAGAATTAAATATTATAATTAAGGATTTGGTTTGTTATATCATGTGAATACGATTGATTTAATGAATTTCAAGGTCAGGGCCTATGTATATAAATAATTAATGTAAATGGAATTTCATTTGCACTTTTAATTAAAGGGCGTTAAGGAAAGGAAAATTATGATATTCTTACTTATATGCTGTTAAGCAATGTTGTAATAATTTCTGAAATGCAAAAGATATTTAGTATTAATTAATCTAGGCTGATACACCACATGACCACAACTTAGGTAAAAGCTCATGCATATATAATAATTGATATATATGTTCCATTGAGTGGCTTAATTTCTTTTGCTGCTTCTTTCCAGTCCACATGCACAGGCATCAGTGCAAGTGTGATTGCAAATGCTGGTGCGCATAATTGCATTTCTCACGAATTCAATCCACTTAACTAATTGCATGATTTCAATTTTTGTATCGTGAATTGTGAAATATATATATACAATGTAGTGATGAAACCAAAATAACATATTGGTTATCAAACTTTTTCATAACGCGTCCATGTATAGGACAAAATGACTAAATTAAATGAGGATAATTAATGTTTGTTATCCTTATATATATATATATATGTTCTCATGTTTTTCCAAAAGAAATCACATAGCAAGCCCATTTCCCTTTAATTACTGAACTCCCATATAAGCGAGGTAAACCGAAGGGTCCCTTTAATTAATGATTGTCAATAGAACTCATTATTTATTTACGTCGTATTCGGTTAATAGTATGAATAAAATTTATTTCATACTTATTATGACATGATTAATTTATACAATAATTTATATTTTTTTTAAATAAATAATTTATATATTTTTAAAACTTGAGACCGATAATTATATATTTTTATGTTTTATGATATTATGTACATAATGTGTTTTTTTTTTTTTGAAGGTTGGCTTTTGGCCAACAATATATTGCAAAAGAAAAGTTTTTATACACATATATGCTCAGTAAGCTCAGAAAGAAATAAAAATAAAAATAAAAAAGGTATGTACATAAATAACTCCTTTTTTGGAAATGCTACTCAACCCGTAGATAGAACCGCAAGCCGGGTAACGTATGCTCCCACATAGTCCAATCCGACTCTGTCTTGGCTTTCCTTAAATAGTTCGCAACCATTGCATGATAGTAGAGGTCGTATCATTGATTAAAATCTCCACCGGTTTACTCTTATTGGAGAAAAGGCGCCGGTTTCTTTCTTTCCAAATTGCCCATGCTCCGGCCGCCCATACCACCCTCTGTTGTCTCTTCATTCGACCTGAAAGATGTGGTATATGTACATAATGTGTTTAAATATTATATATTCATTTGTTTGCTATATGTTTAAATTAAATTATATGAGTTATTATTATACGATAATCATTATTCTTCATTCTTTATACGTTGATCTTAACCGATGATAATAAAATACGGATTATATATGCTAATGTTTAATGAGTAAGGATTGAATATAGATAAGACAAATTTTAGACCGACACAAATACAAAAACACCTTATTCAATCCGTATCTTACTAATTATTTGACACTTCTAGCTATATGTTAATGTGTTAGTAGTTGTTTTTGTGTGTGCGTACCTTTGTTTTTTAGTTATAACTTAAAAAGGATATTTTTGTTTTAAACGCAAATATATATATTAAATAATCCAAGTCTGGTAGGCAGTCGTAATTAATTCTGAAAATTGTTTTTGTGTGAATTAGTCAATTAAGTACTCTATCAGACGTCGCTGCAGATTATATTATATTATTGGTATTTTCCATGAACCTCAACTCTGTTTAATTATTATGTTTGTTCTTTCTTATTATAGATGAAGATTAATCGACAAAGACTTTGCATCTACCACATGTTTTTGTTTTCTTACCAAGCAACACATGCTTGCATGTATATTGTCGACGTACTATTTGCTAATACATATTGGACCATATTTAATAATTGACATGTTCGACAAAGATGTTTATACATATTGGACCATATTTAATAATGTACTCTTTGCTAATACATATTACCAAGCAACTCATGCATGTTTTCTTAATAAACATAGTGCAAGTTGTTTTAGCAATATGATTATATTATATTATTGGTACTATATCTCGAAGAAATTTGAGAGTTAAATTGAAATTGTATTTCATAATTGTAAGTTGTTTTGCTTATTACTATTATTAATTATTCGTTAATAATTTTTTACTGTGACATCTCTTAACCGCATCTTTCTGATGCATTTTTTTTTTCCTTTTCCCTTTTCAATTCTGATTAGGCTCTCTCTCTCTCTCTTATATTTGGTATCTCAACTTGGAGATGGAGCAAAGCTAGTGTGTGCAAAGCTCACTAAGAAAGTTTAGTGAGAATAACTCAAAATCTATCGAATTAGCTTCAAACGATTAATCTAACCTATTGAAACCGATCTACTTCACGAGTGAAGCGTATGCATATAAAATTTTGAAATTTTCGAATTCATTTAGTATAAAGTCAAGGGGTACAAATTAAATTTTCTATTTTTACCACTTGACTTTAAACTAAATAAATTTCAAAATAATTCACATGTACACGCATAAGTAATAAAGTATATCGGTTTTAACTGTTTAGATTACTCGTTTGAAGCCAATCCGATAAATTTTAGAGTTGTGCTCACCAAGTCTTCTTATAGTAAGCATAACACATGTACACTAGCTTTACTCAATATATAGACATGTATAACTTTAATTTTCTCTCTTTTTGCATCCGAGAAAGAAAGAATTTTTTTCGCTCCCATGAAAAGTGAATATTTTCGATCTATTCTCCATTTTCTATTTGGTCAATTTAATTAAATTAATTCAACTGAATGTTGTAAAGTTATTATCAGTCATTTAAATAATTGTGTTATGATTTTATGTATGCTACACAATAAAAACGAAATACGCTTAAAGACGGTGATATTCACCATCCGAATACTTCAATTTCAATTTGATTTACTTTATTAATTTATTTGCTATATAAATTTTTACTCAAAACAATTAGTAAGTCCAGTAAGGTAATAGTAGATATGCGTGTTAGAAGAAGATATTTATAAATGATGTGCTATACAACAAAATGGTCTCATTCTTGCATTATAATTTTTCTCTGTTGAATTATAAATGCTATTTGGTTTCATATGTGCTAAGCAACAAAATGGTCTCAGTCATGTATGTTCTCTCTGTTGAATTGGGTGGAGTTCATTCTGTTGAATTGGTTTCATAAGTGCTAACCAGAGAGCCGAAGCCAATTCTACAAGGTGGGGCCCCAAAAGGTGAATTTCCAGCTCAGTACAGCGTGTCAAAGAAAAAAAATATTTAACTAGATTAGTTATCGCGTCTGGTACAGGATTAAATTTGATGCTGTAATCTGTGTATCAATCCAAGGAAAAATGGTATTATAGGAATGCATAGATGACCTATGTAAGGAGGAGCGAAGGGTTTGAGTTTAAATTTACATAGCAGTTTATAATTTTAATTTTGCACCAACTTCAGCACGAATCAAACAGTTTATATGATCTGATGTCTATCAAATACCTCCGTTCTCTATCTAGACCAAGAAATGGCCCATATATCCTTTGTCACGCACATAAATATAATTTTCTCATACACATAGGTCGTACAAATCGAATCAACACGAGCTACAGTGAAACAAACAACTAGTTCATATCAGAATCGACCGACATTTTTATTAATATCCAAAGTTAATTACAAATTAATAAATATACCCTGTTTAATCAAGCATGTTGGCTAAGATTGTCAACATTTACCGGCCCAAATGTTCTTTTGCGTTGTCAGATCCTGAATAACACAGTTGGGAATTTATAAAAATATTCATAGTTGCTATTAAATGGTTGGTTTTAATTTTTTTCAGCCATTTAATAACCGGTACTAATTTTTTTTTATTTTTTTAGAGACACTATGAATAGCAAGATGCTGAAATTTAACACTAAAAATTCGAATTTTTTTTAAATATTTGTTAGATTACTTTTTTTGATATATAATTAGCATATTTATACTAAAATACGCTAAATTACTTGAAATTATGTTAAATTACACTGAATTACACTAAATTACGCTAAATTACAATAATTATGTTAAATTACACTAAATTTCGCTAAATTACACTAAATTACGCTAAATTAGGCCAATTTTGTGCCATCTTTCATAAATCATAAAAAATAGTTAAAAAATAGTTAAAAATTGAAATAATAGAAATAATAGAAGTGAAAATCTTAATTGGAAACTTCAACTTGAGTTTTGAGGTCTTTTCCTTTGTTTTTTGAAAAGCTAACATTGACACATGCGTATTTTCGCAAGCTTTCCGAAAAGTGGTCATTTGCTGAAATCGGACACTCGAGCAATGTTTTATGGCCGTTTGAAGTTTCGTCATTGTTTTTCGCATTCTCAGTGAATATATTATCCCTATTCATATGTAATTTAGTGTAATTTACCGTATTTTAGCATAATTAACATAATTTAGCGTAATTTAGTGTAATTCAGCGTAATTTAACATAATTTCAAGTAATTTAGCATATTTTAGTATAAATATGCTAATTATACATCAAAATAAGTAATCTAACAAATATTTACAAAAAATTTGAATTTTTAGTGTTAGATTTCATAATGCTGCTATTTATAGTGACTCTAAAATAAAATTAGTACCGGCCATTAAATAGCCGGTACTGAAAAAAATTAAAACCGGTCATTTAATGGCCGGTATGGATATTTTTATAAATTCCCAAGTGGGTATATTTATTAATTTGTAATTAACTTTGGATATTAATAAAAATGTCGGCAGAATCGAACAAAGTTAATAATTTTTTTTTTAAATCGATTACAAGTAAGTCCCGAAATTTTTATTAATAACCCCAAACAAAAGAAAAATATCAAATCTAACCCCAGCTCGAAATTTTTTTCAAAAATGACCCAACCGCCCAATCATTGGGCGGTCCGCACCCCCCCTAACCGCCCCATGATTGGGCGGTCTACCCCCACCCCTAACCGCCCCCCCATGGGGCGGTTGAGTACAAATTTTTTTTTTTTTTAATATAACCCGCCCAGCCCCCCCACCCCCTAACCTAACCGCCCAGCCCCCCCTGCCTCCCCACACCCCCGCCCAGCCCCGCCCCCTGCCGCCCTCCCCGACCCTCCCCGCCCCTCCCCCGGCCCTCCCCTCCCTTCCCCCTCCCCTCCCCTCCCTCTCCCTTCCCCCTCCCCTCCCCTCCCCTCCCCTCCCCTTGGCCGGCCACCACCACCACCCCCCCTCTCTCTCTCTTGGCCGCACTTTCTCTCTCGGCCACCCTCTCTCTCTCCCTCTCTCTCTCTCTCTCGGCCATCTCTTCCTCTCGATCGATCGTCTTCGGGTAAGTTATCGTAACTCATTATTTTATTTTTGGTAGGAATTGAGGTGTTAATCGTGTGCGGGTTGTTGATTTTCCCGACGCGATTAAATTGTGCGGTTTAGGTTAGAAATTAAATTAGGGTTTAATTAGGGTTTAGACTTTAGTTAAAATTTTAATTGTTAAATTGTGCGGGTTGTTGATTTTCCCGACGAGATAGAATTGAACAAAATTAGGAGTTAGGGTTTATAAATTAGGGTACAAAATTAAATTAGGGTTTAGCGAAATAAATTAGGATTTTGGGTACCACATTAAATTAGGGTTTAATTAGTAGCGAATTAAATTAGGATTTATGGTACAAAATTAAATTAGGGTTTATGTTTTATAAATTAAATTAGGATTTATAAATTAAATTAGAGTTTATAAAGTATAAAGTAGGGTTTATAAATGAAATTAGAGTTTAGGTTTTATAAATTAAATTGGGATTTATAAATTAAATTGGGGTTTATAAATTAGTGTTAGGGTTTATAAATTAGGGTACAAAATTAAATTAGGGTTTAGGTTTTAGCGAATTAAATTAGAATTTAGGGTACAAAATTAGTGTTTCGATTTAAAATCCCTACATTATACATTTTTATATCTAAAATTGTGAAATTTAAGTTATTTGCAAATTATGCACTGCAGATACTATGGAGAGGGGCGGTAGTTCGTCCAGTACAGAGGCTCCCAGTGCATCCGGTGCAGAGCCTCTCGGTGCAGACCACGCTACACATGCAGCTGATACATTCAGCCCTCTTCTGTGGATTCCACACATTCAGCACAGGGTCGCGCTCGCATCTACGGAGGTACGTTGTTTTTTAAGCAATTCAGTTCAAATTACAGATTTTTAATATGCCATATAGTAAGTCGCTCAGACTGAAATCATTGTTAAATACAGGACGAGACGATGTTGACCGTGAGACATCGCACCTCCGGGATACCGTACGTCGGTCATCCTCTGATGGAGCAGTGCATTATGCATCTCGGATTGTACCAGCTTGCTACCATGCCACAGGGTCAGATCGACCAGGCTCTGATGAGCGGGCTCGCGGAGAGATGGCGACCGGAGACTCATTCGTTTCACTTACCCTTTGGGGAGATGACCGTGACCTTAGCAGATGTGAGCGCTCTATGGGGTCTACGGATCGATGGGGATCCTATCAGCGGTGTCTCCGACAGTCCACTTCATGTGGGGATGATACGGCGGCTTCTTGGGGTAGAGGATCCAAAGACGATACAGAAGAAGAAGAAGAAGAAGGATGATGAGGAGTTCCGGTATTCGGGGTACTGCATTAGCCTAGCGGCGCTCCGTGATCACTTTTTCCTGCATCGGATCACAGCCGAGACCACTGATCTGGAGGCCGTCAGGAGGTAATAATTGAGAATCTTGAAATTTAAATATGTTACGAACTCATCCGTGAAAATCATTAAATTTATCTTTACTATTTTATATTTTTAGGTATGTGAGGGCCTTTGTGCTGGATCTCTGTGGCAGCGTCATGTTCGTGGACTCCAGCGGTGACGCGGTTCCGATTATGTTTCTCTCTCTGCTGACAGAAATTGAGAAGCCATCGAACTGGAACTGGGGCGGAGCTGTGATCGCCTATTTATACCGTAGCCTGTGCCATGCTTGCTTGGTAAGTTTTCACAAATATTTCGGAATTTAAATTACAATAATTAGGGTTCAATAATCACCAACACATTCACCTCATGTCCAAAATATAGGTGAAGAACAAGCAGATCCACGGACCGCTTCTTCTACTCCAGCAATGGTCGTGGTCTCATTTGCCGGTATGTCGGCCAGTTCGTCCGTCTCTTGTCCCTTACTTGAGGAGGCAGGATGCCGAGAGATGTCCCGCTTACGGTGCCATATGGGGCGACCGATTTAGGTACGAGAACACGGGCAGGGGGAGAACTGTGGGGATTTCATATGTCCGGAGTCAGCTCCAGATGCTTCACGAGAGCATCGTCGACTGGTTCCCCTACCGGGAGTTCTACGAAAGGAACGCATTTTGTCGACTGACATTGGAGCAGAGGCATCTCTGGTTTTATCGGGGGCCGTGTGTATGTTACTGGATTGTTGAGTACACGTATCCAGATCGCGTGACCCGACAGTTTGGTCTGGACGCATTTGTCCCGCAGTTCCCAGAGCTTGGAGAGGCTGAGACCACCAAGTTGCACAAGTAAGTTACTTAATTGCTCTCCTACCGTTACTTGTTCAGTTCTGAACTTGATTAACATTCTTTTTTTAATTTAAATGTACTGCAGGACTAAACACAATAAGCCCAACGTCGACTGGAGCACGCGCCACGCAGAGCATATCATCCAAGCACAGTCTCCACAGTTCCACATGTGGCAGCCTCCTACGGCCGATGATGTCACACTGGGCGCAGGGCCTGGAGGATTGAGGTACTTAGTCTGGTACCAGAGGTGGGGCATGCCCTCGGTATACCTCACGGGCCATTGGGGTGAGACCCTTCGACGGAGGCTTTCTCGTGCAGGGTCGAGTGGTTATATGTCATTCGGACCGATGCAGGCTCGCCAGGTAATTACTTACGAAACTAACATATTTAAAGCATTAAATGTTTATTTAGTTTTTCCTAAAAAATTAATAAATACACTTTGTGCAGATTCTTACCGGTATCAGAGGAGTGGCACACAGCTTGGTGTGCATGGCACGAGATGGTTGGCGAGCAGTGGGATGTACAATGCTCCAGCACACTGCTCCTATGGTGGAGGACTCCGGCTTTGACGGCCGCCTCGTTGGCATGTTGCATGACAGTGGGGAGAACATCAACTGGCGCGAGATACAGCCCACACCACTAGATCCGGATCAGCCCAGAGTCGCTATATACGGTGATGAGATGCCGCCACCTCCTCCAGGTAATTTGATTTTGTCGTACACAGTCATTTCTCGGTACAAAAACTATTCTAATTAATTTGTCTCCAATTATGCAGTGGATGAATCAGGTTGGGGCTTCCACGAATGGGTGTTGAATAACAATGCGTGGAGCGCTTACTACAATGAGTATGGAGTTCCGGTGCAGGTTGGACAGGTAGCAAAAATTTATTATTTATTCAACTTACTACTTATTTGTATGTAGCAAAACTAACATTGTTTCCATTAAGGGTGGAGCTCCCCCACGACATTCCACTCCGGAGTTCACTATGGATGACTTTATCGGAGATTATGCCGGGGATGAGAGACGGAGCCTCCACATGCCACGATATCCGGAGGCCAGACAGCACGATGACGAGGCCAGTGGGAGTGGAGCACAGCATGCAGATGCATATGCATCTGCTATATTTGGCACACCGCCTCCTCCGCCTACGTATCCATCGACCTGGGAGCCATGGGAGGTGCCTACTATGCCGCCTATCCCCCCACTGGTGGAGGATCCGTGGGCCGAGGCGGATACAGCCGCACAGGAGGAGGAGGTTCACGTGAGGCGTGTACAGCCGCATAGGGACCGCCATCCACCCCGTAGGTTGGATCTCTCCGGTCGTCGCCCTCGTCCTCGTCGTTAGGTTTTTTGTTCTTGTAGTCTGATAGCTTTTCTACTATTGTATATTCAGTTTAGAGTGTTTTATCTTATGTTGCGGACATTTAGATTACGTAGTTTGGATTTTTTTTTGGTGGACTTACCATTTATATTACATATTTTTCACTGTTTATCACGTTATCCAAATCGACAATTATTATAAAAGAATCGACAGTTCTAACGTCAAACGACTCATCCACTTTCAACCAATTCTCATTTAAAATTACAATAATAAAAATAAAACATTTTCATATAAAAATTACAATAGAAAAAGAGTGAGGCTATGGTACTATGCATAGCACGGATGGCTAGTGTACTACGGCTCAATATGGTACTTTTTAAAATCCTAACGGTCGATCCGACCGTTCAATGTGATATCCATATGAATATGTACTTGCAAACTAAATTTTATATTTTTTCGAATTTTTTTACTATTTTTTTAGATAGGTAGAAAAATCAGTGTTTTTTGAAAATTCTGGACCATCAAAATTCTACCTATCTGAAAAAATAGTAAAAAAATTCGAAAAAATATAAAATTTAGTTTGCAAGTACATATTCATATGGTTATCACATTGAACGGTCGGATCGACCGTTAGGATTTTAAAAAGTACCATATTGAGCCGTAGTACACTAGCCATCCGTGCTATGCATAGCACCATAGCCTCACTCATAGAAAAAATATATCTTCATATATGTTGTAAATATATCTTAATAAAAATATATCTACAAAACAAATATATATTTAATATATCTATAAAAAATATATATATCTTATAAATATATCTTAATGAAAATATATTTACAAAAACAAACATGTCTTAATATATCTTAAAAAAATATATATATCTTATAAATATATTTTACTAAAATAAATATCCTAACATATCTGTAAAAAAAAAAAAAAAAAAAAAAAAAATGCCTAACCGCCCCCCAATGGGGCGGTTTTCTTGGCCGTGTAGACCGCCCAATCACTGGGCGGTTTGGTGGGTAGGGTAAACCGTCCAATGATGGGGCGGTTAGGTTACTTTTGAAATTTTTTTCAGATGGAGATTAGATTTGACATTTTTCATTTGTTTGAGGCTATTAATAAAAATTTCGGAAGTAAGTCAGACGGACTTTTTTATTTTATTTTACCAGTTGCAAATGCAAAACCAGTCACCACTGTCCCCAAAAGGACAACCAACCACAGCCATAGGATCAGACGAAGGAAATGTAAGAAGCACACACGTGACCAGTCCTTTTCACTCTTATGTCAGAGTAAGAAAGTGCAGCATTCAGTATTCTGCATCTATTTCGGTGTATGAAACCGTGTTGCCTTTTATTTTCATTTTGGTTTCAACGTCTTGACTCTAATTATCACAGTGACAAATGAGTTATTCGGGTTCGGTTTAGCAAAATCAAATATTCGTAATTCAGAAATAATTCGGATATAATTTGAGAATGATTCGATCTCACAAGGAAGCAAAAAAAAATCGCGTTTTATTCGTGAATAATTCGTAATCCGTGTTTTATTAACAAATAATTCAGTCAGCAGAATAATTCGCTGTTCGGTTTGAAAACACCAAAAAAACATTTTATTCGCAAATAAAATACAAATTATGTCACTATGCTACTTATCGGCACAATAGCACCGGTGAAAATTACAACAAAATTATAATGTAATCAGAGGGAGCCAAGAAATGAGACGGAGTGGGGGCAAAAATACAATGTGGTACACAAGTTTAGAGGTGTATTTTTAAATTATAAATTTGTTTATGTAAATTTTCATAAAAAAAATTCATAACATGAGAAGTGTATTTTGAATATTTTAATGTCATGAATTGCGTATTATGTATTGTAACTATTCGTGTATTCGCATGACGTGATCATTTCTCGAAAAATTGACACGGTATGGTACGGCACACAAGCTAGTCACACGACACATGTTCACACATAATCTGGACTGTTAGATCAAAGATCTAACGCTGAATTTTGAATAAACTAACTTAAATTATGAAAAAAATATAGTTAAAACGTAATCAAATGACTAGTTACGTTGGACATGACACATATGGTCATGACGTGATTGACATACTGTGACAATTCACATGTCATGACTGTCCATCTCAATTTATCACAACTCGTAAAAATATGACTTCATCACAGTACGACACGACATGACACGGCACATGACTCAAATAAATCTTTATTTGGCTCCTTATCATAACGAACGTGTATCCTCTGCATTAACTCAAAAGATAATCTTTTGATTTTAATGCATATTGGTCGTTTAATCAGAGCCAATTCGGACCTGCCTATGATGCACGTGGCCCTTTAATATTAGTGCGAATTTCAATCAGACGGTCCAGATCTATTAACGCATGGTGAGTTAATGCAGGGGATACGAATTCTATCCGAACCTCATTTGGCTACCTCGATGAACGTAAGCACTCATTATTGTAATAAATTAATGATCACCAATCTTGGTCGATAAACTTTAGTTTATTCATGTTCGATCTATATCTAACTTTAATTCGGCTCAGTTGATTAATCTGCAAACACTATTTCATTTTGTTGAAGTCATGCATATTTATATATTTTTGTTTTCATCGAACTAAAAGAAAATGGCAAGGTGACAATCTTGTATTGAAATTAATTTGAAGCAGGACAGAGCCAAGTGAGCCTAACGATAACAATGACACTTGCCTCTTTTTGTTCCAAAAAAAATAATGGTTCTAAAATAGATCTTTTATAGTCTAATTTTCCAAAAAAAAAAAATATATATATTCTTGTAGTTTAAAATTATTATAAAATTACGTCACTTCCTCTAAGTTTATCACATCCTATAAGTAGATGCAAGAATAAGTATCTGAGTATACATAAAAAAGAGATTCTACAAAAATAAATCTTTGTGGATCTTCAATATGATTCATACTCGACATAGAGGATGCTGATGGGGGTCAGAGCTTTCCGGATATTGTATCACTCTTTTTTATATTACATATATGCAGGGAAGGAACTAAAAAAATTTAAATTAGAGACTGAAACGTAAAATGCATGAATAGTAGTACCGTGTCCGTGCGTTACAACGATGACATATTATAATAGAAAAAAATTCTCACACAAAATGACATATTTTCATAAAAATAGACCAATAAAAAGAATAATTATTCAACAATTAAAGAAAAGACCAACATATTATCATACAAATAAGAGATGCAAGAGATACACGTAGATATTTGAAGAGGAGAAATAAGGAAGCGAAGAAAAAATTCGCTAAAAGCTGGATAACTTGTAATCAAATATCCTTCTCTACTAATTATAAAAAACTCATAGCCATACTTCTTTCCGGGAAGTCCATCTAGCGAGTTTAAGAGTAGTTTTATATATCTTCAGATGGCAATGAAAACTTATGAACAATTTCTTTCCCTATGCCGTATTCCCCCCTTTGCATGCACTGTTCATGATGTTTTTATTATAATAAGGATCATAAAATGGAGAAAGAAAATAGAGGAAAGCATACAATCTAAGATAGAGAATACAAGTAGCATACATGTAGAGATGAGTTCCAAACCTTCAGGTGCAAAAGTATTAATATTGATTTTTTCATCTCGTGTCCACATGTATGCAAAGTATTGTAAAAATTTCATTTTGTTTTGTGTAAGATCAACAGGCTGAAAATCATTGCAGAAAATTGACTGCAATGATCTTTAAGCTAGCATATTCAAGAAGATATATTTCGACTTTCAAAACTATTTACATGCACGCCAATCACAGAAAACATGTTATACATGCACACGAATCACAGAAAACATATTCTATTTACATGCACGCGAATCACAAAATATATATTGAAGTATGGATTTTGGAGATATATTTGGCAATATTAATAAAAAAAAGGGTCTTCAAACTAATTGTGGCAGCTAACTGCTCACCTGGTATACAGGAAAAGACTAAGTCTGATACGTCCTAACTCGGAGAGAGTAGGTCGTATGTGAGAAAGGTGGTTGGGTTGGGCTCGTCCTGCCTCGAGAAGATAGGCTGAGGTCAATGAAATTGGTTAAGAGATATTCGGACTCTATCCTTTATGATATCTCGTTTGTTTAAGTAAAAGTTCGACTCCTGTTTAATGAGGCGTTTTGTCTTAAAAAGGTCGTCCCCTAACTGTTATTCCGCGTTGTCAGAGCGGTTAGGGGAGATCGCATAGGAGCGGTTACTCGCATAAAGGCGGTTATCCTCGCATAAGGGGCGGTGACGTCCGCATAATTTGGTGGTCACTAAATCGCACCCGCTTTGTACGGACGCGAGGGTGGTGACCGTAAACCGAGTCCGGGCTAGACTCGTGTTGGACAAGGCCTTATGGGGCCTTACTGAGCTTAATCGCTAACGGACCCCGGACTTTTCATATTGATCTCGGGTTGGCCCTTGAGAGGGGTCCGAATCCCGGTCTATTCATGGACTGTTCACAAACACCACTCAAGCAGCATTGGACCTCTGAAAGTGGTCTTAATAGATACGTTAAAAGGACAAGTCAATTTCTATATAGTTTTTGGTGTAATTATCAATTTGTAATTACAACAATAAACATGTCAGAAAAGAATTTGGAGCCTACAGGGTTCTCTCTCTTTCTGTTTACATCTCAACCAAAACTTGATCATGTTTAAAACAGATTAAAGAAACACCCACAAGATTAATAATTTTGGAGGAAAGCCCCTTAAGATCCAAGCCTCTTTCCAAGACTACTTGTCAGAAATGAGTTTCAACCGCTGCAAAAGATAGAACCTCCACTTGATCATGTTTTACGGGAACATATATATTATATATATTATAAGTAGAGGAGGGATTCAATTACACCTTTTTTGGTGACACATCATGACACTGTTTTTTTCATAAGTCAATTTTGCGATTTCAAAATCCAAACAGTTAATCCGAACCGTTCAACATGATCACCATATTAAAATGTGCTTGGAGATCAAATTTTACATTTTTTTGAATTTTTTTACTATTTATTAAGATGGTTACAAAATCGTTGTTTTTCAATGGTCTGAAAACAACGATTTTGTAACCATCTTAATAAATAGTAAAAAAATTCAAAAAAAATGTAAAATTTGATCTCCGACCACGCTTTAATATATCCATCATGTTGAACTTTGAAAATGGTAGGTGTTAAAGTGTGTCACCAAAAAAGGTGTAATTTGATCCCTCCTCTTATAAGTAAACAAAAACGATACTCATAGAAAACATATTTTCATAAAAAATAGAATTTCCCAGTGGGATTTAAGTTTGTAGAATTTCCAAGCAAGGTACCAGAAATGACACTAATTATCAATTGAAAACAATCAACAAAAAGTAGTTATTATTCCCAATTAATCAAAATTAGACAAGAATTGCAACAGAGTGTACAAAATAATAGAAGGAAAGAAAATCAAATGCAGCACCCTATAATTACACGTGAAAATAAAAGGTTTATTCATAAAAAAAAAAAAAAATTCAAACCAAAACTTGGGAAAACACCAGGAGGCAAATGAAGTTCTTCTAAGCGACATTGTGCATGTGGCGTATCAGGTCAATATGACACGGTTACTGTGAAAAGATAATTAAAGAAATTAGAAAAAAAAAAAAACATAGATGAGAAAATTAAGAAAAATCAGAATTAAAATGAAATAAAATTTTATGGAGGCAAAGAGAGAGAGAGATAGATACCTATAGCCCCATTCATTGTCATGCCAGGATACTTAAAAAAGATTAATAATTATGTAGCATATGCTAATCCTTAGCCAAATTTCAACAAAAGTGCATGAATTTCATCATCTCAAATTCTCAATGCCGCACGACCGGAGATCCCAAATTGGTAAATTCCCAATCCAATAGTTAGCACCTCCGTATCTAAAAACTAGTAAATAGCTTGCTTCAGCATTTTCATCAGTGGAACATATGCAATTATTTGTAATATATTTTTTAAAATTGTTATTCATTTCTACCATCAACCCAACTCGTGAATTTTATGGGCCTGTGATCCACGGTATTATCCTCAAATTTAATGGGCCGTATCCTTAAATGGGCCTTAGAAACTTTTGCTCACATGGAAAAGAAGTCGGTTTCTCGTGCTTTAATCAAATTAATAAGTTGCAATGCACATAAAAAAAGCAGAGAGGTGGACGAAGGACGAAGGTAAAGAAGACCGAAGTGCACATTACTAAGGGCTTTACTAAAAAAAAATAAACAAAGAAAGTCAAAACAACACAAAAGGAAACTGAAGAACACTTCATTAACACAGCATTTATTCACTTATATAAATTTACTTTTAACTGATTCTATGATATCTAGCTACATTCTTTCCTCTTGCAAAGACAAGTCATGCCAAAATAAAAAATGCATTTTCCAGATGCATAGCCCTCTCGGAGACACGCTGGACGACACTTGGGTTGATGGCAAAAAGGTGTCCTATATGATTTTGGGAATCCATAGCAGTGGAAAGCTTCTTCCTTTGTGGCACTCACCAAATCTGTTACCAAATTTATTTTGAGAAGGCTGAAACATAAGATGTATCACGTGAAATTTGAATTCAATTTTTTTTTATGAGTAGGATTCCAATGCCTCATCTCCTCATACCTCATCCATACCTCATGTTATATATCTCCATTTTCAAAGTCTAAACTATCGATCCGACCGTTCAACATGATATTCATACTAAAATATGCTTGGGGATAAAATTTTATAATTTTTGCAATTTTTTTACTATTTTTTAAGATAGGTACAAAATCACTGTTTTTTTAATGGTCCAGATACAGTGATTTTGTACCTATCTTAAAAAATAGTAAAAAAATTGCAAAAATTATAAAATTTTATCCCCAAGCATATTTTAGTATGAATATCATGTTGAACGGTCGGATCGATAGTTTAGACTTTGAAAATGGAGATATATAACATGAGGTATGGATGAGGTATGAGGAGATGAGGCATTGGAACCCTCCTCTTTTTTTATAATTGTATAGTGAAACTCTAACCAATAAATTATAAACACATATTTAATATTTTATGAAGGAAGCTAAATCATATAAAAACTTTTATAAAAATAAAAATTTAGAGTAGAATTGTAATTTACATTATTTTAGATTACAAGTATAATTTTATATTTTAAAAAATAATAATACATTCCAATCGGAAACAACATTTTTTTTTTTTAAGTCAAAAGTGGGACTCCGTTTCTTAGGACCCGTTTGATTTGCTAGAAAATGAAGAAAAATAACAATCTTAAAATGCAAGAAATTGATTCTTAAAAACTATTTCTCATATTTATTCGGATTTTATTTTTTTCATTTTTTCCACCGATTAAACCGCAGAGAGAGCGTGAAGATAAAGCAGCAAAAAGAGAGTTTGTTGTTTGTACCAAAGGTTGTAAGAAGAAGCATGAACAGAAAGCAGCAAGCGACCTTCTTCCCAGCCTCCATGAAATCAAACCAAAGGTTTCAAACGATGGAGAGTCAAGATGAGTTTATAAGTTGTGTGATACAATTTCTTTTTATTGGTTACATAGTTATTATATAAAGCTAAATGGAAGGTAATTAACACCTCAATATTTTTTTGGTCAATAGTGAATGTCATATGCATTGAATTACTAAAATACAATACTTTTAATTATAAGAGCATATTCATCTCCCTTCTCAATTGCAAAATAATTACAAATGTTAATGTGAAAGTTGTACATAAATTACTGAAATTTAGTTCTGAAAATTATTTATTTTTGTCATTTCGGTGAAATTAAAATTGCAAGGATGAAAATATTGTGAAATGAATGTCAAAATGCTGCTAAATTGCTCTCATAACCATTCACACTTCAAGATTATATTGCTCTTTATATAAAAGGACAATATCTGAAAATTAATTAGTCAATCTTTTGTACTTTTGTGCTCAACTATTTAATTCTTGCACTTATATAAAAGAAATATATCTGAGAATTAATTACTCAAGTTTTGTACTTTTGTATTCAGCTATTTAATTCATGCACTCATATCGAACCATTGATTTCCCCACCTACGATCTACGTCCACTCTACTAACATTTAATTCGTATCTCTATTATTGCAACAAAAAAATTTCTCTGACTTAAATTTCGACTTATGATCTTTCACATTAGATACTATGTGCCTTTATCTATTTTTGAATCAAAACCGGACAGAAACTGTCAGGTGGACTATGTGCCTTTATTATTAGATCAAATACTAGTTCTTTTTTTTTTTTTGAAAAAGAAACAAGGGAGTCAAGCTCCCATATTCCATTAATGATTACACCAATGGTGTAATATAAAAAGGCTGTACATGGTGATATTTACAAGAAAAAACGAAAAAGAAAAAGAGTAAAAAAAGAAAGGATAAACTGAGACAGAATCAACGCCAATTACAAAGTTGTAAAAAGACCCAAGGCAAATTAATATGGCAAGTCTTCCTACTCAGAAAACCAAATTCTAACTTCTTGTTTAATCTCCCGGCACACTTGCAATGCCGTTTTGTTCTTTTCTTGAAAAATTCTTCTGCACCTTTCCTTCCATATTATGAACACCGCTGCAAGCTGCACTCTTTTAACAACCTTCAACTTTGACTTTAAAATTGCATTGCGGAACTGTCCTTGGACGAAGAAAACACACTGCCCCAGTTGTGGTTGATCTACTTGTAATGCTTGTCTGACCAATATGTTAAATTTGCAATGCCTAAATAAGTGGTGGACCGATTCTTCCTGTTCCCTGCACAAGCAACACCAGTTAACCATTTCTCAACCTTTAAGGGCCAAATTATCAAGAGTCAGTATTTTATTGTTTAGCATCAGCCAACAAAAAATCATGACTCTCATGGGTGCTTTGAGGCTCCATATCCGGGCAACGCAGTCTATGATGTGCGGCCCTATTTCATATGCCCGGTAATACGAGCTAACCGTGTATTTGCCATCCTTTGCCCATCTCCACGACAATTTGTCCTGCTCTGCAGATGTAGTAGATACCAGTGCCAACTCCTCCAATAATGATTGCTGCTCCTCCATTGCCGGTTCAGATATCTGCGTCGAAATCCTCATGTCCCATTGGCCATCAACAATAGCCTCTCTTACCGACATATTCTGTTGTTCAGCATATGTGTACATGATCGGGTACCGATCCATTATGGGGCCTTGCAACCAAGAGTCCTTCCAAAACCTGCAGTGCGTGCCTGTGCCCTTAGTGTATTGCACAGAAGCTACGACGAAGTGCTACAGTGCTCTCATATTTTGCCAAAAAGGAGTCGTCACCGTAATTTCCCAAGGCCTTTTGACCGGCGAACTCAGTTGCACCAGTGCCATCCATGCCGGCCTCTACACTTGCAACCACTGCCACATCACTTTTGCCAATAATGCATGGTTAAAAGTGTAAAGATTTTTTATCCCTAAACCCCCCAACTGCTTCGGTTTTGTCACCATGTCCCATGATATGAGGCTCATGAAACGTGCATTTTGCTCCTTGTGACCATGCCATAAGAATTTTCTTCTTACTTTATCGATTTGCTTTATGACCCATTTAGGCATTAAAAAAGTTTGCATCATGTAAATTGGCATGGCAGTGAGAGTGGCGTTAATTAAAGTTACTCTTCCACCAATTGATAGCATTTGAGCCTTTCACATGGCCAATTTCTTTGTTATCTTCTGTATCAGTATTTGGTAATGCCTCTTCTGAAGCCTTTTGTTGGACAAAGGCATGCCAAGATACTGAATAGGAAACTGTGCTGCTTTGCAATTCATGATTTGTGCCAATGCCTGCGTATCCTGCATGCTTGCATTCGTCATCAGAAATTCTGACTTTTGTAAGTTCACTTTCAAACCTGACAGGTCATGGAAGATGTCCAATATGACCTTGAGGAATTGCAGTTGCTGCCTTGTAGGTTGTATCAAAAATAAAGTATCATCTGCAAAAAGGAGGCAAGTTTGACATCCAGTAAAAGGTGGTTGCAGCAAGCCCATACTTACTAATCTTTGCGTCCAGAGGGATAGAAAGTCCAGGGCCAAAATGAAGAGGTAGGGTGATAATGGGTCCCCCTGTCTAAGCCCTCTCCTAATCTTTATTGTTTTTCCAACATCAAATACTAGTTCTTGAATCTTATCTTCATTAATTCTCCTGTTTACAAATTACTATATATGTTCGTCTATCCCCTCCTTACGGGTTACAGTATAAATTAAGTGGAGGCATTTTTGTGCTAGTCTAAAATTTTAATTAGGTATCTAATGTGTTAATTCTCTTGTTTACAAATTACTATATATGTCCGTTTGTCCCCTCCTTACGGGTTACGGTATAAATTAAGTGGAGGCATTTTTGTGCCAGTCTAAAATTTTAATTAGGTATCTAATATGTTAATTCTCTTGCTTACATATTACTATATATGTCCATCTATCCTCTCTCCTTGCGGGTTACGGTATAAATTAAGTGGAGGCATTTTTGTGCCAATCTAAAATTTTAATTAGGTATCTAATATGTTAATTCTCTTGTTTACATATTACTATATATGTCCGTCTATCCCCTCCTTACGGGTTACGGTATAAATTAAGTGGAGGCATTTTTGTGCCAGTCTAAAATTTTAATTAGGTATCTAATATGTAGCAAAGGAAGTAGACAGCAAAATAGTTCAGAAAAATAAAATGAACAAGCATATCGCTCACATATAGGAGAAAAATGAAATTTTAGAAACTGGACTCCTATCTTATAATTAAAAAAAAAAGTGTTTTATCAAAAAAGGTCTTCAAGTTTTTTTATTTGTGATAAGTTTTTTTCATTTCGACAAGCACCCCCACCTCCTTGAACTATATAATTAGTGACAATAACCCTCCAACAGTTAATTTATTATTTAACGCATTTTTAAGTATCAAATAACCATGATACCCTCAACTGTTTATAATATAGAATTTGAAATAGTTACGATTTATGGTTTTTAAGTTTGTAAAAAGTTAGAATTTTTTTTTTAAATACAGGCACCTAATTAAATATTCATAATACATGTCATGTTTGTTATTTCATTTTTTATTTTATCTATACAAAAGTTAGTATATTTTGTATGTTTTTTTTATTTTTTATTTAAGAAAGTAAATAAACTGCTGGAGGGGTTATTGTCATTTTTTATTTTTTATTTTTAAGAGGAGATTATTATCAAAATTGAAAAGTATGACGCCAAAATTGCCACAATCAAATGTTTGGAGTATTACTCGTAAAAAAACATGAAAAAGAAGTACTAATCCAATAATATACTGTCAAAAAGATATGATATAATTAACTTTGTTTGTGAAACCAAACAGTGATTGAAATTTTTAGGTCTACTAACCGAAGATCTAATCCAGTATATATTATGAATATATCATGAAAATCTACCTCAATCAATCAACAATGAGGATAATACTGGCATTTATTTTTTTAATTTTTTTTGAATCAACCCATTAATCGGCAGTTACAAAATTTAATGGCAATCTTTCTTTTTACACTCACAAAACATTATAACAAACCATGAGCATCTGGGCATATCATAACCTTCCGAAAGGCATGCACTCCTGCATTTGTGAATTTTACACCAAATCGCCTTGTTGTATGTTTTACTTGGCTTCCAACAGGCAGCTTCATCAGCTTCCACGCTAAAAATGTCCCCTATCACAGTAAAAATTACAGATATTTGTTGAAGAACACTGTATTAATTTCAGGGTAGGGCAACTGCCCTACCCTGAAAATCCAAAACTAATTTACAAATACTGAATTTTGGACCTTTGCCCTACCTGGAAATTGATATTGCCCTACCCTGTAGTTGATTATCTAAATTTTATGGAGTAAATTGTGTTATAATACTATTTTTGTTATTTTTGTTATCATGCTTTATCTAATATCTGATTATTTAATGGGTTTGGACCCGATTATCTATTTAAATCCGATTCAATAATTTCTTGCCCTACCCTGATCAAAATCCTGCATCCGCCCCTCCCTATCAAGGCTCCAAGAATCATTTTTAATATATATTTTTAAACAATATATACCCAATTACCCAATTAATCTTAATATAATCTATCAAACGGCCGAAAACTAATTAACTTCTGCCCTCCAAATAGTATGCTCACCACTAGCAGGATAAGCAATTTTTTTTATTCATAGAAATTGAAAAACAAATTATAGAGAAACAAGAAGGATTGTTTTTTTCTCTTTCAAAAATAGATAGGACTGAATTATTGATTCGGTTTTAAAGGGGTCAGGCTAATGAGACCGAATCAATGGTGGAATCAAATCCTCTGCCCCTTTGTGGACAGGATTTTTCTGCTCACCATTCAATTTAACCAATCTTGAGTTGACACATGGCATTTTCTTTCATCTCATTAAAGAGAATTTTTTTAATTAATTGATTGATTGTAGATGAATTAAAAAAATAATTCTCCAAAGTAAGAGATTATTACAAGTTTCAGATTTTGAAATAAAACCCATGGAATGAAAACAAAAGTTGTGAATTTTTTTTTTGAGAATTAAAACTCGTAAGCCTTACATAATGCCAATATCAGTAAACTAAAAATAATCAAATGAACCAAGTACCAACAACGAAGTACCAGTAAATTAAAAATCTAATACCAATACATAAAAACCCAATACCAGTAAACTAATTTTTTTTATCACGTATAAATTTTTGAAACTATGTCATATTATTTTGAGCGGACTAGTGGCATATTGATTCAAATTCAAATCAAACCCAAAAAATTAGATGAAATTATTACTTTCTATGGTAGCTCTTCTACTTGTTCGGTGGCTACTTCCATCTGTTTGACGAGACGTTTAAATTCAGGAAATAATCGGACAATTTGTACAGAAGTTTTTTAGACTCGTTTCTAGTTCAGAATATATATTTTTTTAATTCATCTACAATCAATCAATTAATTAAAAATATCATTATTAATGAGATGAAAGAAAATTCCATTAATGAAATAAAAGAAAATACCATGTGTCAACTAGAGATTGGCTAATTGAATGATGTGCAAAAAAATCCTGCTCACAAGGGGGCAGACGATTCAGTTCCATCAATGGTTTGGGTCCGACTCTGCTGCTTTTCTTTACAGAAAAGCAGCCCCTGCTATTCTTTTACTCTCTATATCTCTCTTCAAAAAGGAGGAGAGAGAAAGAGAATTACGTGAGAGAGAGAATAACAGGAGAAGAATAGGGATTTGAAGAGCACCGGATTCCATTTCCAATGGTTTGATCCAATTGATATCTACAAGTTCAACACTAATGGCCGAAGTGAAAAAAAAAATAATGGGACCAAACAATTATTGTGGATCCATTGACCTCTCTTCAATGGAAGAGAGAAAAGAAAGGATAGAAGAGGGTACGCAGATTTCAAAGCCTTTCAGTTTTCAAATTTTTTGTGGTGAAAATATGTTGTAATTAACGAAAACAACTGGAGCTGAATCAAAATTGGAAATAACCCACTGAGACTGAATGGTTAGTTCGGTTCCGTCTATGAAGTTGGAAAAAAAGAAGTAATTAATTATATTTCTGATAATTTGGTTTTTAATTTCTAAAAATAAAAAACTTTTAGGATAAAGAATTAAAGATCAACAATTTGTTAGCAATTTCATCAGACGGATCTCTCACTTCATAAAAAAAGGAAAAATAAAAAACATAACATGAAGCAAATTTAAATCTTTTTCTTTCATTTCTAAAAATCAAACCCATCAAATCAGCTAAGTAGATTGCACTGGGTATAATTTTTTTATCAATCGATTGTTTTTTTTAAAAAAATATTGAACTGGTCAATATAGAGAGAAACGAGCACAGTTACCATGAGAAGAGAGCAGCAGCATGAGAAGCACACAACAAACAATTTTTTTTGAATTCTCCATGTAACCAAAACAAAATTTGTTAAGATATTCAGCAATTTATAGGCGCATCTCCTAGAAGTTGACACCTTTTCATTGCTGGATAAAAAAAAATTAATTGCTTTCCAGTCCTACAATACACTATTTAATGCTATTAGTTAATTTATTTCCGTTTAAAGAAATTCTCAGTATATCTTTTGGAAAAAACGGAACATGTACTTCTTGATAGAAACTAGGGCCGGCGCTAGGGGTGTCAAAAAAGCTCGTAGCTTGTGGGTTGATCGTGGCTCGCACCTGACTCGCTCGCTCGTTACTGGATCGAGCTGTTAACGAGCCAGCTCGCCACTAACTCGGTTCAGAATTAACGAGTTCAAGCTGGGGCCTAGCTTGCTCGTCTAGGCATCAATTTGTGAATTTGTGTGATTTGTGTGCATTTTATACTATACAGCTCGGTCCAGCTCAGTTCAGCTCGGTTAAAACAAAATCCAGCCAAACCCAGCGAGCCAGCTCGTCAGCTCGCGAGCTAGCTCGGGCTGACTCGTCACGATTTGAAGATGAGATTTTAGCTTGAATGCCCTAGGTCCAGCACTCCAGCTCGCTCGGTAAAAGCTCGGTTCAGAATTAACGAGCTGAACTAGGGTCCAAATCGGCCCGAGCCAGCTCGTTTACACCCCTAGCCGGCGCTACTCGTTTGCTTTTGTTATTTTGTAGTTTTTTTTTACGATGAGGGAGCTAAAAATGTATTTTAATATTTGTGGTGGTAAATTTAAGTTGAATATTATACGCATTATTAGGACTGTCTTATCTAAAATAATATGAAATCATTAACTAATGCTTCATGAAAATGTATTGAATTGTTACGTGATTATTTTTTGCCTTTGATGATTTAAAAATGTTTTGAATATTTAGAAACGAACTTCACATTTTTTTTCCAGACTTTACTTTGAAAATATAGTTATTAATTAAAACTTAGATAATTAAAAGAAGAACAAATACTTATATAAGCAAATTTTGAATACAAATAATTTTCTTTTTAAAAATATTGCAGACGTGTATAATGATAAAAAAAAAATGAATTAGTCAACGTGGGAATTCATGTCGACCAATCCCTTAAAATAGTTGTATTATTTAAAGTTTTAAAAGTTGTATTTGTACCTTAGTCACATAATACCAAAGGTTTAAAATAGCGGAACAGCTGAAAAAACAGCGCTATGTTCAAATAGCGTCGCTATAGCGCGCTATTTAGAACCTTGTATAATACACATATCTCAATTGAGGAGAAAATAACATAAAATAGTTACCTCATCAAAATAAATGATGAAAGAAATAAAATTAAACTGGTGATAACATGATGATGTGAGCTAATAGGATTGAACCGAGTATTGGTGTGAATGACTTAATCGTGAAGTACCGGTATTTAGGAATAAACTAGGCTAATATATGCTTATGGTTTAGATAGCTAGGATGCATAACTTAATCGTGAAATCCGAATTGTCTAGGCACGTCATTAATTCATGAAAGTGACCCTTAGCGATATTTTAGGCTTAGAAACCCCATCAATGCAAACATGAATTTAAACCAAGTGATTGTATGTCGATAACCCCTAGACTTCTATTAGTCAATCTCTAGTTGACACATCATTCAATTAGCCAAACAATCATATACATCTTTTGTATTATTTAAAGTTTTAAAAGTTGTATTTGTACCTTATATGTAAAATCATAAAAAATGTAACATAAACATTCTCATTAAAAAACCCTATGATCCTGGTATTATTAAAGAGAAACCCTTTGCTCCAATTTATTTTATATATTACATTTGGGGCAAACACAATTAATGTGCTTAATTGGAGGATAGAAATACTTTTGTATTCTGTGTTTTTCTTGTGCATAATTACTGTAATTGGAGGATATACAACAATGTTTGCAATAATTTGGATAGGATGTTCTATATTATGAAGACATGTAGATAAGTTCGTACAATTGGAGGCTTCGAGTAATAAATATAATAAATAATAAGAAATTTGGCAAATTAATCATGTCATACAAGGATCCCTTATAAGAAAAGAAAAAACACACGTGATTTTAAAAAATATTGCTTGAGATCTTCAAATTTCTTTCAATAGTAACTTATACAAGAAAAATGTTTCTAACGCGGTGTCTAATTAATGTGGCTGATGTATTAGGTGGCAGAAACGAAACTAGAAAATTGAGATTAAAAGTACTGAATAAGTTGATGTAATGTAATTTTATTTTATAAGAAAACCAAAAAATACAGTGCCGAATAAATTATAAAATATTAAAGACAAAATTATTAATTTTAGTTCATTTAGCCATTCCTAAAGTTCTAATCAAGCTTTTAGATCCGGATCGGATATAGATCGGATAGTGGTAAAACCATATCCGTATCCATTTTTATTTTTCGGATACGGATACGGATCGGATATTTGACGGCTATGTACAGATACAAATCGGATATCCGTAGATATATATATATAAATATTTTCATAATATATATTAAATGAGGAGGGTTCAAATGCCTCCATTTTTCATGCCTCCATCATGCCTCTATTTTTTCAAATTTTAATAACTCAAAATTTAAAACTTAAAAGAAAAAAAAACCGTTGGATATGATCTACATCATTTTATCTATGCACGTGTAAAAAATTATGACATTTCAATTTTGTTTTGGTTGTCATCAAGAGCTTGTAAAAAACGTACTAATGTGGATAATTTCTAGACGTTGATTTTTCAACTTATTGATTCACATAAAAAACAAAATCAAAATGTCATAATTTTTTATGAGCACATAGATAAAATGATATAGATCACATCCAATGGTTTTATTTTTACTTTTAAGTTTTAAATTTTGAGTTATTAAAGTTTTAAAAAATGGAGGCATGGTGGAGGCACAAAAAATGGAGGCATTTGAACCCTCCTCATATTAAATTATATGATATATATCTACCTATTCGGATATAGATAATTAAAATTCAAAACCTTGTATGTATCCGCACAGATATTCAAATATCAAATATCTATATTTAATTTTTAGATACGAATCCGGATACAGTTGAATATTATCCGATCAGTTTACACCCCTGACCATATTACGGTTACTGACCTCACAGAAGAAGGCCATGGTCACAGTTTATAACTTATTAATTAGGAGTTGCAACGGAGCCCCTATAATTTGTTGAAATTGAAGTCTGGTGTTAACAGTTATGTTTAGATTGCAAATGTCAAAATGTGATCTTGAAAATTGAAAGTGCATTTCCTTAAATTGATTTTGTCGCCAAAATAAATCACACCTAAATTCAAAAAAAGAAAAAAAAAAACTGAGCTTACCATTGAATATTTGAATCTCATTTTATAAAATGTTCAAGCAATTTTTTTTGTAAGAGAATTTAAGAGCATTGGAGTATATTTACGTACCGATCATAAAGGTAAGATTAGATGCGAACTCAGGTTACGTAACTGATAGAATTTAAAATCAAATTTAAGTATTTAACCATGTGGCCAATATGTTCATACAAAGGAGAACAATTTGGGTTGAACGCACATCAAACTCAATTTGGATCCGGTGAGTTCTGCATCCGTCTGATCCGTTTTAAAATTTGTGCACGTTAGATCTACATAAATATTAAAGCGGATGTGCACGAAATTAAAACAGAGTACACGAATCTTAAAACAAATATGCATAATTCATCGGACTCAAATTTAAATCTGACATGCGTGGGGCCCAAATTGTTCCCGTGGAAAGATGCCTTGCAGCAAGCAGCTAATGTGCAATTGATGATAATACACAATTGTTACATCCACAGCAGATTCGACAATGTGATTTTGAGTTTTAAATAACTGATATAATCGGCTCCATGCCATTACTCATCTTATATTTTCAATTTTGAGGCCCATTTATACTCGGGCCTATTCAATTGCAACATAATGAAATACTTGTTGGGTTGGAGGGTTTTTTTATATATAGAGAGAGAAAGAGCCCTTAGGCCGTTACAATAGCGTTATGTTTGAATGGAAACCAGAATAACCTAGAATGGCAAAATTTAAAATTAGTAAATTAAAATATAGGAAAAATAGTGATTTTTAAATTAGTGTGAAAATGATATTATTCGGATTAGTAAAAATATTATTTGGATTGTAAATTTGAATAGTAATAGCTGTTACCGAGAAATAATAGTGTTAACAATGTGCTAATTAAGAAGAAAGATAGACAAGTGGGGTCTCAAACTAATTGTCACGATGTGAAGATAGTAGAAGTGATGTCAATTTTGTCATTTCGGTGCTGTATTGGTGGAAATCCGAGAAGGAAGCATTTTTTCTCTCTCTTCACACTTCTGAATAGTATGTATTCCAACATTTTCAAGGAATAGAGAATAGCATCTATTCTAGCTATTCTAAATAGCAAAAATGTTATTTGAATGCACATTGATATTTCAAATAACCTCTATTCTTGACACATCCAAATATACCCAAAGATAGAGTTAATTGGTTCTTCAGTACTTCGTTTCCTTCGCTTTATTACAGAGAAGTGCTTCCTGACTCTCGAGCAAAATGTTCCTCACAATTAAATCATGGGAAATTTTAATATGCCCATACAAACTTTTAAAATAGTCAATTTACCCATAAAACCACCATAATATTTAATATTCTCATTAAAAACTTAACATATTTTCTTCTATCCTCTTTGATTTAATTAACTTTTTATTTAGTTATCTTAAAAATTGAATTGACAAATATACCTTTTCATTCCAGACTCTTCTATTTTCTCCTCTACTCTCCTTTCTCCTTCGCTCTATTTAATTAATTTTGTGGTTCCCTGTTTTGGTCAACTGTCCTGCTTCTTTCAACCTTCGTATAAGTATCAATCATGCACAAATTTATAGTTTTTCTTTCTTTTTTTACGGAGTTCATATTTAATAGAAATTTGTAAAAATTTCATATTTAATTTTGCGCCTGACAAAATATAAATTGACACGTAATACATTTTAAAGTGATGAACAATTCAAAGATAAAAGAGGAGGAATCCACTTACACTCTTTTTTGGTGACACTGAATTACATCTTACATTTTTAAAGTCCAAACAGTGAATCCAAACCATTCAACATGATGGATATATTAAAATGTGCTCTATTAAAATGTGCTTACAGATCAAATTTTACATTTTTCTAAATTTTTTTACTATTTATTAAGATGGATACAAAAATTCAATGGTCTGAAAACAGCGATTTTGTAAAATACTTAATAAATAGTAAAAAAATTCAAAAAATGTAAAATTTGATCTGCAAGCACATTTTAATATATCCATCATGTTGAACGGTTTAGATCGACTGTTTGGACTTTGAAAACTTTGAAAATATGGAGTGTAATCCGGTGTCACCAAAAAAAGATGTAAGTGGATCGCTCCTCAAGATAAAAATGTGTTCGGTGACAATAATAATTCCTCTCGTGAATTTGTCTGGTATCAATTTTTACTATATGGATGCATATCAATTCTAATTTCAAATGATACGCTGAATTTCTTCAAATGGCAAGTGTAGTTTAGCTAATTAATTAACGACATATCTTATTAAAATATTTTATGATCTTACCGTATCAACGCAATTAAATACTTTCTTTCTTTCGTACTATTATATAGCTCTAAAATCTAAGAAATGTGACTAAAAAAAAGCTCCTTCGATCTGCACCATCTCTTTGAATTCTGAATTCTAATATCTACTTTATCTTTGGTCTTATGGATGGTGCAAAGAAAATTGTTTGTTATTTGTTTGTCATGCTACTTCTCTCTTCTTACAGTAACTCTCTTCGTCTCTCTCCAACTATTATTTTTTTATTCAAGATGAGTTCCATTTTTTAATCAGAGAACGAGAATATATATTAATATTTGTACTTCTACAAAAGATTTTTTATTTTTGTTTTTGTTTGAAGCCCATATTGTTAGTTGCATGAACCAAAATGCATGGCCAAAAAATAATTGAGATCGAAAGACTGAATAAATAAAGAGTCGCGTTATTTCATTTATGAGAACTACTAGTTAAAATTTTTACAAAAATTTAAAAATTTAAAAGATAAAAATGCAAAGTTTCAATTTATAGAAGTTATTTAGCACCCTTTCTTATATATCTTCTTCCGCCAGACAAAATGGACATAGATGTATCCAAAATTATTATTATTATTATCATCTGATTACACCACTTTTGAGTTACTACAAAGTTATCATTCTCATTTTCTACATTTTCAAAGTCCAAACAATCAAACCAAATCATTCAAAATAATATCTATATAAATGTGCTTGGAGATCAAATTTTACATTTTTTTTGAATTTTTTTAATATTTATTAAGTATTTTACAAAAACTAGTCAAATTCAAACCAATGAATTTTGTACCCATCTTAATAAATAGTAAAAAAATTCAAAAAAAATGTAAAATTTGATCTGCAAGCACATTTTATTTAGATAATCATGTTGAACGGTTTGCATCGATGATTTGGACTTTGAAAATGTTGAAAATGAGAAGGGTAACTTTGTGGTAACTCAAAAGTGGTGTCGGATCTCTCCTCTATTATTATTATAACGCAAGGAGCTTCGATTTAATTTTTTAAACAAACAAAAAATTTATTTATTTTTTGTATAAATATATTTAATTGTGTTTTGGCAGGTGGCATTTCGTATGCAGAAGTCAATATAGAGAAAGAGTATCATTGTTGGTACTGGACAGGGCCGGTCCTGAGGATTTTGGGGCCCGGGGCGGGAGAAAATTTTGAACCCTTTATGTAATTTTTTTTTTATTAATATGCTATATCATACAAAATAGGGAGGGATATAAATCCAATACCCCTCAAAATAAAACATATGCAATGATGAACATACCCACACCTTGCTTCTTGCTTGATTCTTGATAAACCAATTTTGAACACTTGTATGTTGTACCTGCACAAAAAACACATCTAAATCACATCTCATCTGAAATGACTTCTTCTTGCATTTTTAGAAGCAAAATCATCAATTATATGTTCAGCCCAAGCTTTAAGATTGGTAAAATGTTCACTACTATCTTCATGTAATTTAATTTTTTCACTTAGATGTTTCCAATCATCAACACCTATAGTTGCTATTTGACTTTTAGAATGAACATGTCTTACAACTTTACAACAAAAACAAAATACTTTATTTAAATTTTTTGAGTAAACCAACAATTTCCTATCAATAAGTTATCAATTTCTTAATTTTTGATCAAAATAATATGTGGAACCCCCTATTGTAACTATCATTGGAAAAATTAATATTAAAATCTCTAATAGGGCCATTCTTAATAAGCAAATCTCTCAGTTTTTGAATCTAAATCATCCCACTCTAGGATCATATATATTCATAGATAAAGAAGAATCTAACACTCAGACACATGATTAATTTCTTCATTATTTTCACTAGTCTCATTTTCAAGCACATTTGTTAGTTCTTCATTTACCTCATTCTCATTATCAGACACATTTGTTGTTTCTTCATTTACCTCATTTTCATTTTCAGATACATATCTTGTTTCTTCGTGTACCTCAGTTTTAACTTGGTTTTCCATAGACTCATTTTGCGGTTTAATTATTTTCCAAAGTTTTTTAATAGAACCTTTTTGAGGTTTTAGTTTTTCTTCTCCCTCTCTTTTTCTGTTTCTTTTTTCGCTACCTGATGCATATTTTCTAGGATACATTGTTTTAAATTAAAAAAAAAAACAAGTATAGAAATATACAACCTGAGTAATGAGGTACAAAAGCAGCGCTAAGCCGCTTACTTAGATCTAACTATGAGTTACTTAAATTTGATCTCTGCTCTTCGCTGTAAAAATAAAAAAAAAGAAATTGCCTTAATCATAAATCCTAAATTTGACCTTCGGTAGCTGCTGACTCTATTAAAAAAAGGAATTGCTTTCATCAAAAACACTAAGTTTGACCTTCGTTGAGGTGCTCTGACTTTAACCAAGAAAGAAATTGCTTTATCAAAAAAATGCTTTAATCAAGTAAGAAACGGAGAGGCGGAGAGCGAGAGGAAACTTTCATTTTTTTTTTACCGTATACACTGGAGCCCACAGCCCACAGCCTCTATCTGAGCCGATTTCATTAATTCGTTCACCTAGGATTTTTTTTTTTTTTAACGGTATAAATTTTTTTATATTTTTTTTGGGGCCCTCTGGGCTTTTGGGGCCCGGGGCCATCGCCCTGGGTACCCTGGGTAAGGGCCGGCCCTGGTACTGGAGCAAACTATTATACAACCCCATTTTGCAAGACTGGCAAATGCAGAGAAGCATGTGTCTCCGAAGGTTATAATTTCTACAAATGTCTTTGGGCTCTTGGAATGTTTTGTCGTTGTGGAAAAGTGTGCGAATAATGATGGATTACAATATAAAAAAATAAAAAATTTAAGTATTAATAAATTAATGCTGTTTTTTTTTTCTTCACGTTGACTGATTCAATTAGATTTTTATCATATTTTTTATTTTATTTTGTTGTCTTTTCATATTCTGGAACTCTGCTTTTGGTACTGTTATAACTGTTTACTGGCAAAGTAATTTAGTTTTTTTCTTAATTTAAAGAGGTAATTATCTTTATAAAAAATCTGTCGTTGAGATATTAATACAAAGGTTTCTTTCAGAAATCATGCCATACAAAGATTCCTAGTGCTGTAAACGGATATGGATATCCGCTCCGAATCCGCTTATTATCCGAATCCGGATATAAACGGATACGGATATCACGGATACGGATACGGATACGGATATTTTTTGCATAAGGAAATTTAACCCGGATACGGATACGGATAATTCTTTGAAAGTATAAACGGAGCGGATATCCGCACTATCCGGATCCGAAATTTCAACTTCTCTGCTTCACTTTAACTTGACTTTCAACGGTTAATATTCCCTAACTCCTCTCCATTCCTATATCTTCTCCATTTCTTTACCTTTTTTTAATTTACTTTTGTTTTTCTTAATTATTTTTATTTTTTTTAATTTAGTATTTGTACTTAAAGTTCATATGACTCAATTATTTGACAATTATTCGTTTCGAAACCGTATTCGAATATGTATCTGTGGATTATCCGCTCCGTATTCGTATCCGTTTAAGACGGATTTGATTTTAAATTTTGATATATGTTTACTATCCGTATCCGTATCCGCTAATTGAAAAATGGATACGGATTTGGTATCAACATTATACGTTCCGAATCCGCTCCGTTTACACCCCTAGATTCCATAAAAGAAAAGGAAAAGGCCGCCTGATTTTAAGAAATATTGTTTGAGATCTTCAAGTTTGTTTCAGAAATGGAACTAGAAAATTAAAATTAGAGAAGCTGAATAAATTAATGTAATGTAATTTTATTTTATAAGAAGAGTAAAAGATACAAATACATATAAAATTGTAATACAAAAGACAAAATTATTATTTTTTAACTCATTTAGATCTGTCTATTAGATCAAAACTAAAGCTAAAATTAAAATTCTATAAATTTAAGGACAAATTTTAAAATATAGAAATACTTTTTTTTAGACAGGAGAATTAAAAAAAACAAAGAAATTTTACAATGAGTCTGAATTTCCAACCCCGGTCAATGTTGGAGTGGAATTTTCTAATTTTGACTCGATTAAAAATATTGAAACGATGACACATCATATCTAAGGAGTAAATAAAATAAACATTAAAATAATATTTACTTTTCTGACTTCTTTCTCATTTTATAATAAGAAAACAAAATATATAATATACGGAATTTGACATATGAGAAGACGGCTGTTTTTCAATGTTATTTAACATGCATCGACAATAATGTTTTCTTAAAATAATCAGTAAGATATATAGTTGTTGTTGTTATTATGACGAAATTGATTTATACAATATTTTAAATAATTTTATTTAACCAGCAACTTATATTTTTTTTAAATCAATGGTACGTACTATAACTTTATTATTTGAAAGTTATAAATATGAGTTACCTTATTGTATAAATATTTGTATTTCGACTGAATTCAAATTACTCAAACTATATTTTTTTGTGTCCAAACGGTGGACCCAAGTCCCTCAATATTTTATATTTCAAAACCTTGTGAGGTATTAAATTTTGGAATCATAATTGTCCCTCAAATAAAACGCACTCCACAGGTATTTAATATCTGACTTTTATTTTCAGCGTTTATATTCAAGCGTTTAAAGTTTTATTTATAACATTTATAAATGTTACTCGCAAGATTTTAAACTTCTATCATTTAAATCCTAAATCTGAGTAGTTTTAACTTCTAACTACTTTTGTCTTTAAATAAAAAAAATAAACATTTCTTTCACCCACTCTTTATTTTTCTCTGATCATTCTCGTCTATTTTTTCGATAATCCGTGATTAATGAATTTTGAGAATCTAAAAATACAAACGTTTTCTACTCGATTTACTCTTTCAAATGAGATCCATGAAGAAATACTTTTAAGTTATTTTCAAGTCATTGTTTTTATTTATTTTTTAAAGTAAAGCCCATGAACATTTTAAATTCTCAAGCTTTTAAACTTCAGTCTACAACCTTTTAAACCTAACATGGAAATTATTTAATTGTTTGATACAACTACTTTAAAGGGTTATAAACAGAGGTTTAAAGAAAATAAAAAAAACTGAAAGTTAAGGATTGTACACAAATGTTTAAATTTTTTACCCGAGTACTTTAAACAGTTGTAGGCGGAGTTTAAATGCTTGACACAAATACTTTAAAATGTTGTAGACTGAGGTTGAAAAGTTTGATTGCAGTGTTTTAAATATTTGAGTGTACTACTTTAAACGTGTGATATTGTATGATCGATATCAAATGTTTAGATGCTTGAACGTGGTAGTTTAAATGATAGATATAAGATGTTTAAATTGGTTGTATACTGAGATTTAATTAAGCTTGAGAATTTAAAGTACTCATGAGTTTTACTTTAAAAAAAATGACTTTAAAATAACTTATATGTATTTCTTCATGGATCTCATTTGTAAGAGAAAGTCGAGTAGAAAACATTTGTATTTTACTATTTTTAGTTTAGCAAAATTCATCACGGGTCATCAAGAAAATAGACAAGAATGATCAGAGAAAAAAAAAGGGTGAAAGAAATCTTTTTTTTTTTTGACTTGAAGACAAAAACAATTATGAGTTAAAACTACTCAGATTTATAATTTAAATGTTTGCAGCTAGAGATTTAAAAGTTTGCTAGTAGTATTTTAAAATGTTATAAACGGAACTTCAAAAGCTTAGATATGAGCGCTAAAAAAGTTAGACAGAATTGGAAGGTTTTTTCAGTTAAACTAGTTGGGGGGCACACTCGGATATCATGGCTCGGGGGACAAAACATTTCCCTTAAATTTTACTATTTTTAAGATTTTTTTTAATTTTAATTATATTTTTACAAAAAATGATCCAATTTGATTTACATATATTTTAAATGAGTGTATCTATCAAAACAAGATACGAATAAGACTAATTAAAATAAATACAGATATTAAAAAGTATCTCCGAGTCGACGGGTACGTTGAAACTCTTATACACGCATTTGAATTGGAAATAGACGTGCATAATATTATTTGTTTTTCCTTTTTTTAAAAACAAAAATGATTTCAACGAGACGAATGAAAGTCCCCGGTTCCTATTTTATATTATCTGTAATAAGGTAACACATATATTAAATCGGTTATCCATGAAAGTAATACAACTCTATTCGCTTCTTTTATTAATTAAGTGGTGGAGAGAGAAGCTATGTACACTCAACAATTACAGAATCGTATTAAATTCTTACAAGTTAACTTATGTTAGAACAATAAGTTTAGAAGAAGAAAAAAAAGTAACAATTCATTGGTAGATGGAGACATTTTGTTATTTGAAAAGACAACGGAAGAGATAAATAATAATTGATTTTCATCTAGATAGCCAATATTGATCTTCTTTATTAATTGTTTTTATGTTCATTTATTTTTTATTAAAGTGCATGGAGTTGTGTTTTACAAAAACCAACATGACTACTTTTTTTTTACAAAAATCATAAGAACCGAAATGACATTTCGGTCCGGTTTCCTTTTTATTTTCTGTGGTACTGGTTTCACCAGTTTTCATATGGGCCGCCACAGAAAATCTAAAAAGGAGACCGGACCGAAATACTATTTCGATATGGAATAAAAAAATAACGGACCGAAATAACATTTCGGTTCTTATGATTTTTGTTAAAAAAAATAATAATCATGTTGTCGTAAAAATATGTTTTTTAATTATGATTTATAAAAAAAATTCAATTTATCTCGAGGAGAAACTTTTCCAAGTGTCCCTACCTTGCCGAATGCACGTGATGTGTGTTTTAGTCAAATATAATTATGAATCATCAATTTTGTGATATGTCTAATAGTTATGACGTAGTTGCTACCGAGATTTTTATTTTTACCCAAAAAAAAATATATTTTAATATAATTAACCAAGTTTTTGAAAAAATTAAATTTTTACCCAAACCGTAAATATTATTTACGGTTTGAATTTTTTTTTTTTTTTTTTAGAGAAAAATAGCTAAAATGCTGAAATGAAATATAACACAAAAAAATCGAATTGTTTTTTAAAATATTTGTTAGAAAATACGCTACGAATAGAGCCGATTTTGTGCTAAAATACGGTAAATTACAATAATTATGCTAAAATACGGTAAATTTACTAAAATGCTGAAATTACAATAATTATGTAGAATTATGCTAAATACGGTAAATTACGCTAAATTACGTATGAATTGGGATGATATTTTCACTGAAAAGGCGAAAAACGACGACGAAACTTTAAACGGCCATAAAACGGCGCTCGAGTGTCCGATTTCAGCAAATGACCACTTTTCGAAAAGCTTGCGAAAATGCACATGCGTCCGTGCTAGCAATGCTAGATTGCCAAATTCAGAATCGCCAAAAAACAAAGAGAAGGGCTTCAAAACTTCAGTTGAAGTTTCCGATTAAGATTTTCATTTCTATTCTTCAATCTACGTAGCTCAGTAAATTAATTATCTAATGAACTTGTAGAATACCAATTTTTATTATTTTTTGGAATTTTTTATTATTTTTTATGATTTATGAAAGATGCCACAAAATTGGCCCAATTCATACGTAATTTAGCGTAATTTACTGTATTTTAGCATAATTCTACATAATTATTGTAATTTCAGCATTTTAGTAAATTTACCGTATTTTAGCATAATTATTGTAATTTACCGTATTTTAGCACAAAATCGGCTCTATTCGTAGCGTATTTTCTAACAAATATTTTAAAAAACAATTCGATTTTTTTGTGTTATATTTCATTTCAGCATTTTAGCTATTTTTCTCTAAAAAAAAAAAAAAAATTCAAACCGTAAATAATATTTACGGTTTGGGTAAAAATTTAATTTTTTCAAAAACTTGGTTAATTATATTAAAATATTTTTTTTTTGGGTAAAAATAAAAATCTCGGGCTAGATCCCAATAACATATTGAAGACAGCCCATAAATAATAGTTATATTGGAACAACATTTGAAGTAGGGCTGATTAATGAGCGAGCATGAGCGAGTTAGGGTATGCTCATGCTCGGCTCATTAGCTTAATGAGCGAGTTAAAGCGAGTTGTTAATGAGTATGCTGTTAATGAGCGAGTTGCCGAGTTATGAGATTTTGTAGCCGCGCCGAAAACTTTCCAAAATTTTCAGCTAAAAGTTCAAAACTAAATAATATTAATTATTATTCACTTCTGTTCAAGGCTTCAAGCTATAGTAGCTGGGTCTGGGCTTGTAGTTAATATGTTAATAGATATTACGGATGGTTCTGGGGCCTTGTTTCTTTAACACAACAATCCTATGGCATGCATGTTTCAAACTTGCTTCTTGGGTCATTACAAAAAAAAAGAATTAAGGAATTATATGTGGCAGGATTTATGTAACTCAGTTCTTAATGAGCTAATGAGCGAGTTTGGGTATGCTCATGCTCGGCTCATTAAGTAAATGAGCGAGTTATTAATGAGCATTTAGCGAGCGAGTTATGAGCGAGTTACGAGCGATTTACTCACCTCTAATTTGAAGTATTGAACCATGTGAATAAAATATAATTCGAGTTTTGTAATGAGAAATGCAAGTATTTAAACAATTTAATCAGAAAAAAAACATGATAAAATAAAATTCGAGTTCCCATTCCCTCACGTATACGTACGGATAGCGTCATGATTGACTGTTGCTGATATTAAAGTTGACCAGGGATATCGGGGATTTAAATTAGCTGAAATTTTAAATTTATAAACAGTACATTTGAAATTTCTGAAATTTCAAATCCAGCTGTTCAAATTTTTCTGTGCACGTATCTTGAAACAGTTCAATAGCTGGATTTCGAATTTCAGAGATTTTAGAGTACTATTAATGAATCTGGAATTTCAGTAAATTTGAATCCGGACCGTCCGATTTTTTCGAATCAGAGTTTGGATAGAATATACTTTTGATCAAATCAGAGTTTTTTCGGTATCTATTAAAGAAATACGAAGGTCCGTTTTAAAATTTGTACAAATTCAAGTTAAATGGTCCGTAGAAGATAGAATACTTTTAACTAAACCAGAGTTTTTCCGGTGTATATTAGAAATATGAAGGTATCTTTTTAGATTTGTACAAACTTAAGTTAAACGGATCGAATCTAGAAGTTGCTTATTTGTTTTTGAACAGTCTGAATTTTATCTATTGTAATTGCTTTAGCTCTTGGATGGGTCGTTTACCTATGTCAAGATCAGTATTTTACATGCGGTCACATAGACCGCATATACGTATGCAGTCTGCTGCTGCATTCAAAATGTTATGCAGTCACGTATATGATAATTTGAATATAATATTATGCAGACGCATAATACCACATGCGACACTGTTTTTGTGGATGCATATGCGAACTTTTTAGTTTCTATACAGTATACTTAATTAATATTGTTTGGATTGGATATTGTTATCACTCATGACTCCGGGTATTACCTTGTTAGCTTGTTATGACTCTGAAAATTGGTAGCTCATTTTAAAATCTACATATATAATCTGTATGCATATTGCATACTGCATGTGCAATATGCAATGACATTCCACATGCATGAATAAAACCGTATTTTAAAACATTGGTTAAGATTTCCCTCTCAAAAAAAAGAGAGGAAGATGATGGGCTGCTCACTCTCCTATTAAGTAAAATAATATGCATATTTTCAATCAAAACTCTTCGTTCTCCGTCCACCTGATATATATATCAGAGTGAGGCTATGGTACTATGCATAGCACGGATTGGTCCGTGCTACAACTCAATATTTGAGTTTTCAAAATTCTAACGGTCGATCCGAACCGTTCAACATGATTATAAAATGAATATGTACTTGCAAACCAAATTTTACAATTTTTCGAAAAATAGTAAAAAAATTCAAAAAAAATTCAAAAAAAAAATGTAAAATTTGGTTTGCAAGTACATATTCATTTTATAATTATGTTGAACGGTTCGGATCGACCGTTAAGATTTTGAAAACTCAAATATTGAGCCGTAGCACCGACCCAACCGTGCTATGCATAGTACCATAGCCTCACTCGATATATCATAGAATGCTGACTCTAAATTTAACAAGGCATCCGGCGGATGACACTAAGCCAAAAAATTTAATAGAGAAATCAAGTTCTGTTTGATAAAAGTTTCAATATTTCTAAAAACAGACAAAAGAAATAGGGGCCAAAATAATGACGATGATCAAACGTGTAGAATTCCTTGCAAAAATCTTAAGAAAATTGCTCAAGTAAACCAATTGTCACTTATCTGGTTGAATGATATGCTATATTATTGAGATTTATTAAAATCCGATTAATATAAAAAAGTAACTTTTCTTATTAAAAATTAGAAACTAGTCTTACAAATAAAGTAAATATTTTTCTACTTACTCTTAATTAATTGGATAATTAATATCTTTTTTGTTGAGAATTCACGGCAGATGCTGCCAGAGTTTTGCATTAGCCAATAAACTGGAATTCAAATCCAGTGAAGTAACCCAAAAAATGGGTTTTGGATCGGGACCATCTGATTTGAATCCGTAACCATCCAACTAAATTGAAGCGCACACATTCCGAGAAACAGATTTAAATCCCGAAGCAATCTCGAGCGACGGATTCGATTTGGTTCGGATCCAAGATCCAAAAATTGAGTTACCTTATGGGATCCGGACCCAATAAACTGCGGATACAATATATTAAATATGAGATAGGAGTAGGTCCGATGGGCATCGGACCTACATTTAGGTTCAATGAGCTCTAGGACCGTACGATTAGCATCAAGATCTATGCACACGGAAATTGATACTGACTTGCACGGATTTTGATACAGAGCACATGAACTTGATACAGATCAAATGGTCATCACACCCATCGAACCAAGGTAGGTCCGATGCCCATCGGACCTACCCTGATTCCATTAAATATCTGTCACAAACTTTTTGGTGAACTGGTTGGGACTTGGGACAGCGTTACAGTGGTCCTAAATTTAATTAATGTGTTACCTGGAAAAGCGTAGGTTGACAAATATATATATATATATTTTTAAAAGAATTGTAAAACATCTTAAATTCAAATTCTTCGATCATTTATTCCAGATAGAAACGGGCAACGGCACAGCGAGTCTATATTCTCTGTGGTAACATATTATTTCTGTTTAAATCCGGTTCGAAGCGGAATGCATGGGTCTCTTTAATATTCGTGAGGATTCTGATGGACGGTCCGGATCTAAACAGAGAAATTTTGTTACCTTAGATGATATGAATTGCAGCACAGCGCCACATGCAAAAAATATAAACCATAATTCTGACTGACCCGGGACCGACGGAACAGGTCAAACCTGACAGCTCTGCAAATGTACAACTAGATCGAACGGGTGTTTCTCTCCGTGCATCACGGTGCGAATTTTTTTTAGAAACCATAAATAAAAAATATAATTTATCAATTGTTTTATTTTTACAAAAATCATAAGAAACGATATGCCATTTCGGTCCGAAGTATTTTTTTTTTGACCGAATTGTCATTTTGGTCCGAGCCGTTTTCATTGATTTTGAAAAAAATGTAGCTATTGGGATAAAACTTGTGAAAACACCTCGGACCGAAATGACAATTCGGTACAAGAAAAAAAAAACACTTTGGACCGAATGACATCTCGGTTCTTATGATTTTTGTGAAAACCAAAGCAATCAAATTGGTTTGGTAATTTTTTTTTTATTTTTTATTTCTAAATTTTTTTCGCACAGTGCTGTAACAAACTCCGCACGAATAATTTACAATTATAAATTATAAATTAATATTATAACTATCAAAAATCTAATTGATATTCACGAAACCGGTTAAAATTACTAAATAAAAATAATTATTTTATAACTCGCACAGCCGCATAATTAGAGTACCGATTCTACCTCTCATGTTCTTAACTAAATTCAACCATTATATAATCAAATTAGAACTATTGACTTGACATTAAAGTTATATTCGAATTTAGCAAAGCTGCGATTCAATATCTAGATTAAACTCGAATGTCCATATAGGAAACTAAATTAGAAATCTACCAAATTTTTTTTATCTCAATCCAACTAATTTGTCTTCAATTTAGAAAAGTTAATTTAAAATCAATTTATATATGAAGTAAATTTAAAATCTGACATTGTTACTAATATTATCACTAACATTCTTAGTATTCGATTTAGCAGTAGTATTATTCTGTTTATAGGCTTTATTTGAATATGATTTTGTTAAATGCTGAATTGCAAAAAAAAAAAAAATAATAACAAAGAGGGTAAAAAATCGAATTTTTTTTAATAATTAAGGGACACTTTTAAACCAGTTCTGACCGAACCGACTTACGTATGTACTTTTATTTTCAATTTTGAAAAAATATCATTCAATTTATACATGATATTATTTAATTTATTTGAATTTATTATTAAACAATTCAATTGTACAATTTCATTGGGCAACAATGAAGAAACTACCTAACTATTTTTCATTTGAAAACTCAGTAACTTAATCAAGTAATCATAACAAAAATCCAGTTTCACTAAAGTTAAACACATACGAACCAAAAATTACCTCATTATAATTATAATTTTCACTCGGCACATCCAGCCATAGTAACAATATACGGGTATAATTCATGAATAATTTGTGTTTTATTCATTTTTTTTTTACTTTTTCAAACTGAACTCCGAATAAAACGCAAAAAAAAAATGTATAATACATTTTATTCGTGAATAAAACGCGAATCACAAATTATCATTTTTTCTGAGGAGGTTTTTGGGATTTTTTTCTTGTTGTATCGAATTATTCCCGAATTATACTCAAATCACAAATTTTTTGACTCCGCCGAACCGAACCCGAATTATTCGTTTGTCAAATGCATCCAGCCAGGGCGAGTTTGCCATTCCAACACACAGGAGCACATACTAAACACCACATGAAACCCGAGAATTTTCCAGTGTGCTTGTAAGAGCCGCGCTCTCTCGGCTGGCTGTCGCCTTGTCTCATTCTATTTTCATTTATTTCTCTTTTTGTCCCTATCTTTTCATTTATTTGTATAATTTACAGCCGCTTCTGCTCCGTACTACCTAATACAATAAAAACAATCGGGAAAAACAAATTCGGTATTTCGGGAGGAAGTCCCTGCTTTCTCTCTCTCACTGTTCGGCGCCAGACGCCAGTTAGTATGTGGAAAGAGGAGAAACGAGACAAATTGATAACGTTATCCTAACGAGAAGAGCTTGTGGCGGGAAATTCGAAGCTGGCTTTTCACAACTAAACGAGTTTGTACATCGTTTAGTTTGCGTAATTTGCTTTCTCTTTAGGTAATTGAACCAATTGTCTTGCTCGTTGAATACTTTGTTCGCTTCTTCTGATTCTGTTACATGATACCAGTAAGAGCCGGATTTTTCTTTTCTTTTTTTCCTTTGTTTTGTTTACAAAATTCGGTAGTTCTTTGTAAATTTAATTTAAAAAAAGGGGCAAAAATACCACGATTAACATTTGAATCTCTGCACCCGTGTGTCTTTATTGAGAAATTTAAGCCTTTGTTGGGCAGAGTTACAAAATCCTTCTAAACAATACTTATGGCCAGATTACTTATTAGAGCCAAGAGCACTGCTCCATAGTTTGAATTCTGAACCAGTGCTGCTCATGTGCGGTACCATTATTCTTACATATGGGTACCGTGCATGACTTTTATACGGAATGATCTCTACTGTAAAAAAAAATAAAAAAAATGAACATCATTGGTAGACCGTTTCCTCACAGTTTCGGATTTGGTACCACCGAACCAGTGTAACTGGTACGATTTGAAAATTTTGCAGCCAGTTCTTTGGTGAATTGTTTTTTTTTTCCCTGGATAGCAAGTACCTATCTATACAAAAGCTCCTCCGTACATTCGGTGCCAACCTATTATAAAAAAGTTCTTAGTTTTTAGTTTTTTTACTTTGCTAGATGTAATGATTGTTCTTAGTTTTTTGGTATAACACATGATATTTATTATGTTGTAACTAACACCGAACATTTGTTGAGGTATTTTCAGTTGAAAATTTAATATTTAGACTAGTCTGATGGAAAAGACATGTTCTATTATAGATGGTGACAATTTGCTCTTATCTCAGAAGAGCATTTGTTTTCCTAAGCCCAAATTTGACTGAAATTTATTCCAAATAAATATAGGTATTGCTTGAATCTACATGTAACATGGGGTAATTAGTTACTTTGTTCAATTTTATCCTCGTTATAATGGTGAGTTTTTATTTGCCATTAAATTGAGAACATTATTATTGCTGCACATACAAGAAATATTGGTTTGCTATTTTCAAATCAGTTCAATTACTGAGGTCTCAGTTTGCAAAAGTTAAAAAACATTTTAATTTGTTTTTTACTTTGTAGGCACAAATGGAGTGCTCGGCCTGTGACTCTGTTGTCTCTACAGCACCAACTACACCTGATATCAGAGAAAACCAACACCTAAGGAATGGGAATGGTTGCAGTTCCATTTTAAGAGACAATTCCCTTTCCATTAATAGTGAAAATCAATTCTTGGAGGATTTTGACACCTACTGGGATGAGCTTGGTGACCGGCTCAGCATATCCCGGACTGTACATGATTCGATCATGCGGGAAATGGTCAAGGCCGTGTGTGAAGAAGCTAAGGACAAGATTGCCTCAAAGGAAAGGGAAATATATCTACTTAATAGTAAATTAAATAAATACAAAAACACGGATATTGATGTGAAATTACCGAATTTTGCTGTAATAGATGATGAAATTACAAGAGCAGTTTTGCGGCTGCGCCAGGGTTTGATGGAAGCAGGCCTGGATTTGTGTTATCAAGCCCAATTTGAGAAATTCAGGGCTTCTTTGGAAGAACAAATTCAAGCACTAAAAGGGGAAGTGGAACAAGAAAAAATTGATGCTTTAAATTCAGTATTGAATTTTAGTTTTGAACAAATAAATCACATTTTTGGGGTTTTAAAATCTGTCATTTTTGAAAACCAATGGGAGCACGAGTTGCAGAAGGAAGTTAGCAGTATTGTTTTCAGAAGCTATTTTGAGGGTTTCTATGAGGAGTTTGAATCAAAATTGCAAGAAAAGTTAGGTGCTTGGAAATTGGTGCTCCAGGAACTCAATACCTTGCGTGAAGAATTGAATTCGATTTCAAAATCCTTATTGGAGTCAGATATGGCTACTGCTTCTGTGAAGGTGAAAGACCATGACACTACTACTGTTGCTGGTACAGATAAAACTTTATCTGAGAATGAAATGGCAAACTTAGAGGTTTATTTGAAGCACATGTCGAAAGAGGAGACAATAGATTATTTTAAAGGTGAAATAACCAAGATGAGGCGTCAGCATGAGACAGCCATGCATGAGAGAACCGAACAATTGTTTAAATTAAAAAGGGAACTGCTAAAGGCGAGAAATTCGGCACCTCTACGAAAGGATAAAGATTTCGAATATGTAAAGCAAAGGTTACCTGAGGTTATTGTGAAGCTGGATGAAGTCATGTTAAAGGAGGTGAAGTTGCGTGTAAGCTGTGCGGATAAGGTAGAAGAAATACGTAGGTTGGAGGGCAGAATTAATCAATTAGTGCACGAGAATAGAAACTTGAAGGATTTGGTAGAGGATACCAGAAAGTCACAGTCTTTGTTAGATGAGGGGGTTATAGATCAAATTGCAAAACTTTCAGTGGAAACTGAAGCTTTGAAAGGTAGAATTGACTGTCTACTAAGTGAGAATAGTAATTTAAGGGATTTGCTTGAGAATACAAGAAAGGTGCAGTCTCTGTCAGAAGAGCAGCTTTTGGGTAAAATTAAGGATCTCTCGGCTGAAATTGAAGATTTGCAAGTTTTAAGTGAGGTGGGAACAACGGTTAACCAAACTGTTTTAGCAGAAATATTATATGGAAGCAGATGCAAATTTGAAGATCAAAAAATCAAATCTATCATAAAAGAACAAAAACTAGGAAAAGAGAAGCCGTCAGTTGGGATAGATCAAGAGATGCAAAAGTTAAATGAGATAACTTCTGTATATTTGGGTGAAAATGAGAAATTCACAATAGAGACTGGTTCAAGATTAGCAATACAAAACAGGAAAATTGAGCTCATTATAGGTGATATTGAAACTCTAAGAGAAAAACTAAAGACTCAATTTGATTCTGCATCAGATTCAAAAAGAGAAATTGAGTTAACAAAAAATAGATTACATGAGGCCTTGGTACTAGCTGCTCGGTATGAAATGGAGTTAGAGAAACAAAGAGACTTGATTGATAGAAATAGAAAAGAGAACCAAACGGTTTCATCTTTGCTCCTGAGGAAGGAAAAAGAGGGGAAAATGGTATTAGATTTTATTTCTCACTTTACGGAGAAAATTCTGGCTGAATTCAGAGAATGTGAGAATAAGCTGCAGCAGAGTATTAAAAGCAGTGAAAATAGGTATCTTTTCTCTTACTTCTGCTTGACAAACAATTTGTTGCAAAAGAAGCAAAATGTGATTTTTTATGCTATCTAGTTCTTTTTAATTTAGGGTTTTAAATTTGATTACTGCATTAATAATCCTTCTCTGGGTCAATTTAAGTTCATAGCTGAATATTGCGATCTGTATATTAAGAACTTAAAAAGGCCCCAAAAAGTGAACTTAGAGATTAAATTTTTTAGATCAGCCTGACTCTAGACGGTTGATCAGTCGAGCAACTGCAAAATTAATTAATGCAAACATGATTTCAGCTGAAATCTGTTTGACCTCTGTCTTCCACTTGCAAACTTTCAAGGGTACTGAAATAATTTGGATTGTACCAAAGGCTAAAAAGGGTCCATATCAGCCCCAAATGACCCAAACCCTGTTCTCTATTTTCTATATTGGTGTGAATTTTTTGACACTGAAATAAGTTGGATATTGTGTGTGTAGGTTAAGAACATTGGTTAGTGAGTTTGGTACACTGGTACAACAATTCAGCCAATCAAGGCAAAACGAGCTCGTCTCCAAACAATTGCTTGAAGTCAGAACTTCTAACTTAGCTAAGGCGGAAGCTGAGGTACTATTTAATTCTTCAGCTCTTTAGCTCTACTTAAGACTTAAGCTCCTGCAGATATGTTTTGTTACTGCATATGAGTACACTTATTATATTATTGAACACAAATTTTGACCCAGCTGACCACAAATTCTGCAAAACTCATTTCAATCAATTTTGTAATCAATATCCCCATGGTTATGACAATTATTTTTCTATGATTGTAATGAATATTTTTGTTGTGATTCTTTGCATCAGGTTGATTTGTTAGGTGATGAGGTGGATGCTCTAACAAGTCTACTTGGAAAATTATACATAGCGCTTGACCATTACTCTCCAGTTTTTGTACATTATCCAGGGGTAAGATCTCTTGTATTTTTTTTGTGTCCTGTTAACGTTAGTATGGTATGCTTTGTAGATGTCATAACTTGCTTTTAAAATTTGTAACTGATTAAAAATAAAGCTCCTATCCTTTCACAAAAGTACATACACTAACCTTTTTATGTCAGATCCAGCATCAAATTTGAATTGTATATAGAAATGGAGTGAACACCTAATTTAGACAGGGCTAAAGGTTTTGCTATATAATTTGTGCATATGGCACAACATCTGCCGTACATTGCGCCTTTCACCTACAATCTAATATAGGACTTCATTCCAACCATATGTCATTTGGTTCATCTTTTTTTTTCCTATATGCTTTAAGGATCTCAGAACTTCTCACATTACTTGTCACAGGTGATGGAGATTCTCAAATTAATCAAGAAAGAGTTACAGGGTGAAATCTGAACGAGTTTTTTTTCTCCTTAGGGTTAGTTAGCCACCAATGTTATAATTTAATTTTCATCTTGTGTTTTCCACAGGCAAGTAGATACACAGATTCGGTTCTGTACATAGTAGATAATTCTAGGGCTATTTCATGTAAATTTTGTAGTTTCTTGCAAGTTAGATGGTGAAAAGCAATCTATATTGCAGTGATAAGAAAGTCCTTATTTTGTTCATTAGCACTTGAAACAACAGTGTGAAATGATTCTTCGCTTGGTATTTTATGTGCATTATTTTTGTTTTGGTCTCTAAAGAAGGCCCAATGCACACTGGGGTTAGAAAAGTCACTCAAGTATAATAGGTTCTAAACCTGAACATAAAACAATCCGGCTCATACCTGGACTTGTAACAAACTTCATTTATACCATTAGGGCTTAACATGAACTTCCAACAAAGTAAAAGCAGAACGATGAACTCTTCAAGACCTTATGTATGTTCCAGCATGTACTAATCAAACAAGTGTTTCTCTACATATCATACCATACATGCCAGTAAAGGTAGATTCTGTTACCAGTACCCACATGTAACTAGAACTGGTGCTGCAGTGCTGCACATTAAGCATTAAAACTACTGGAAATTGATAGGGATGCTTTGGGTACTGGTACATGACTGGACATAGTGAAAATGACTAGTTCCAGTTTTTGCAAGCTTTCTAGCTAGGTGCTTAACTTAAGCCAGATAACTTGGGAACTTTTTCCCGTGTGTGACAAAATTTTCAGATAATATGAGGGATAGTGACAATGCAATCTCCTGCTGACAGTCCTGATTGAAGTTGTCAAGCCCAATGACCACTGGTGCACTGGCTAGTTGGAAAATTGTCCAAGCAAAAGCAGATTGTTCGTAGTACGAACTTCGTACTAAATTATGAGAAAGGCAACTGCAGCGTAAATATTTTAACAGAGCAGTTTGGGCTTCATGCAGCACACGGACCATTGTATCAAAACAGCACTGCGTATGGTTTGTGCACTGCATAAAGCCAAAACTGCTCTGTTAAATTCTTTACCTGCAACTGTAACTTACACAGCAGATTTCAATAGATACTCAAGTGCCTTCGAGTGATGATCATTGATGATTGCTTTGGAGGCAATGAATAATTGTGTTCAGTAGGAGTAAAGCAAAATAAGATACCAGGTCATATTTAGTGCCCCATAGCTGAGTCTTAATATTAGTTGTTGAATAAATGTAAAGATCTGGTTTGAGGTTCTGGAAATTATTTCTTGGCTCATGATTGGAAGCCAACATCTCTGAAGAAGGGGTTGATACAGTTGCTACCATAACCCATCTGGATAAATTCAAGAAAACTGAAAGGTGAACAGTATAGCATTTTTCCTCTAAAACACAAGAGAAGACAAACCTGATAGCCTTAGTTGAATCCATCATAGCTTAACATTAATAATAGAAAATATTATAACAAACCTGATAGCCTCATATAGTCATATGATAGGTTGTCAAACTCCACAGGCAGGTTATTTCACAGGTTAAAAGGATGAATGTCACTGTGTAATGATTTGTTGTCATCCTATACTTATGTCAGTCCAGTATTTCACATCCTAAAACTTTATATCAAAAGATCTGGTTGAAGAGTATTGGTATCCTTAATTAGTATTTATTGATTTATTTATCTTTTGGAATATTTGCTGATTAACATTAATGATCAAACAACTGAAAATGCTTTCTAAATTTATACCAACTCAATGGAGGTTAATTGTAATCACCTTCTTTTTTCATTAATTTTTTTTTTTGAGTAAAGGTTGGAGGTCAAGTCTTTTTTCATTAATTTGATTTAATATAAGGAAACCTTACAATTTACTAAGAAAATGCTTAAACAAAATTTTTGCCCTCTTCGTCTTCTTGCTTTTAGGAAGAAGAGAAAGGCCACAGACTTAAACCGAAAAACTTAGCTTAACAGCCAACTAATTATGCATTAGCTTCCCATCTCAACTTTAGTTCTCTATCTTTTCTTTCCGGTATGACATAATGAATTTGTCTCTCCGGTGAAAATTCTAACAAGAATCGTTAAAGACTGTCGACTGGTAACCTGATTGTCTTTATTTAATACTTGGATATTTCACATTTAAATAAAAGGAATGTAAAAAAATTTGTGCGTGTCAGCAGTGTCATATTTTAAATTTTATATTTAAAACTTGAGGAGGGTTCAAATGCACTATAATTTTATGCTCCAATATGCTCCACATTCTTTATCTCTGTTTTCAAAGTCCAAACCGTCGATCCGAACCGCTCAACATGATTTTCATAATAAAATATGCTTGGAGACATAATTTTATATTTTTTTAGCATTTTTTTTACTATTTTTTTACATAGGTACAAAATCACTGTTTTAAGGAGATTCTGGACCATCCGATAAAGTGATATGTATCTATGTAAAAAAATAGTAAAAAATATAAAATTTGGTCTCCAAGCATATTTTATTATGAAGGTCACGTTGAGTGGTTCGGATCGATTGTTCGGACTTTGAAAATAGAGATAAAGGATGTGGAGCATATTGGAGCACAAAAATTATGGTGCATTTGAACCCTCCTCTTAAAACTTTTAGCAGTAGGAAATGTTTAAAAAAAATCCACTGATAAAATCGGATATTCAGATAGGTTCTAGCTTTGACAAAAACGAATGGAGGATAAACCATGGGAACTTGCGTATAAATTTGGCCATTAATGAGAAACTTGCTTATTGTTACTTTGGAGGATCAGAAGAGCTGGTAGTGCAAACTAGGAAAAGATCTCTCTAATTATTGCCAGTACACTAACCTCTGTGCAAATGAGAAAAAGATCACTCTAATTTTTGCATGATTTGATTTGTTTCCAATTGTACGAGAGAAGAAAGAGATCTCCATAATTTAAAGGAATCTTATTGAACCGTTTTTTTGCTAAACGGTTATTGGATTTTATTCAAAAATCGGTTAATTAGCCCAGTTTTTAACATTTCCTATGCAGTATGCCCAGTTTATCTTATCCAAAAACTGGTCCATTCAAAGAATCAAACCGGAAGAGTCTCCAGACCCTTCCAGACTCTTTTTCTCGGTCCAACCGGTCGGTCCGGTCCGGTTTTGGTAACATTAACAATTTTCAGTTTCAAAGGGGGAATTTCATGTATCCCCTCAAAACTTCAATATTACGTAATTCTCCCTCAAAAAATTATACTAACGTGTTTACCCTTCAAAATATTAAAAACTCACATGTTTATCCAAATCAATAAAATAATAAAATTTAACACTTAAAATTCAATAAACAATATTAATTTATGAAATATGACCATTATGCCCTCCCTTCTTTCTCTCTATGCCTCTCCAGTTGCTCCAGATAAAAAAATTCTCCCAAAATTCTTGACGCCAAATCATCTCAATTAATAATACCTAGATGATTCCCGTAATCCAAAAAATAGTTTTTTATAAAATTAATTAATCAAACCGTGTGAATCCATAATTTCTATTTAAATCTTGAGATTTGGCGGGATAAATACTCAGAAAATAACAAAAACTTTCTCATTAAACCAAAAAGTTACATAGGTTACATTTGCAGAAGAATTGAAATTTACTATCTATGCCAATTTACCAGTAAAATACCAGTATCTCCTGAAATGCCTTTTTACCCAAATACACTAAGCTCATTGCCCTTAAGCACTTTACAGCAGCTGCTGAAAATTGAAAATTTGCAAACTAGTCCCTGTTTTATCCCAAGAGTACAATCTACCCTTGTTAGCCAAAGAGTGAGCTATTCTAAGCCCTTCACTCTCTGTTATGAAACAATATACAACATGAGAACCCGTCAAACTGTACTAGTGAATACATCTTCCAAACCGTACCAGTAAAGACATGAGAACTCATTTCAAACTGTACCAGTTAACACATAAATGGTTACTTCTTTCTCCTCCTCATACATGCTAAGCATCACCTTGAAGTTGTCATCAGAATCAAGTTCAATGAAAGATTATTGGTTGGCATACTTGTTGATAAAAAGTGAGGTGAAAACCAGATCGCTCCTTAAAGGATAATGCTTCATCACCTCATCAATTAGTTCATTGAAGCTGTACGAACAACTCTCCATATAAACGCTCTTATGAGAACCAAAACAATATCTTTTCCTACAAGAGTTCTTGATTGATTGAAAGAAACCTCCATATTTCAGTTTTAATTTATACTTGGATGAAATATTGTTGGCTTAAAAAATCAATAAAGCCTTACCAAATTATAAGGACTTTTGAACCAGCAACTAAATTTCAAAAGAAGTATAGTTCTATTTGACTATTACATTAAATTTAATAGGGGGAGGGATCCACTTACAACATTTGTAAGTTACAATATCTTACAACAATTCAGTTTTGTGATTTTCAAAGTCCAAACAGTCGATCCAAACCGTTCAACATGATCTCTATATTAAAATGTGCTTGTAGATCAAATGTTACATTTTTTTGAATTTTTTTATTATTTATTAAATATTTTACAAAACTGTTTTTTTTTTAGAAATTCCGGACCACTGAAAAACAACAGTTTTGTAAAATACTTAATAAATAGTAAAAACATTCAAAAAAAATGTAAAATTTGATCTACAAGCACATTTATATAGGTATTCTTTTGAACGGTTTGGATCGACTGTTTGGACTTTGAAAATCGCAAAACCGAATTGTTGTAAGATGTTGTAACTTACAAATGTTATAAGTGGATCCCTCCTGATTTTATAAATCTATTTTTTTTTTTTTTTGACAATAAACATCATAGTGATGAATCCTATTTAACTAGAAAGCAATATACTCTGATGAAGGTTAACCATATTACACCAGCCATGAATATGTTATACGATAAGATTATGAAATAAACTTATATAGTGAAATTATGAGGTAATTTCCCCATGCAATGCTAGTCCCTTTAGGTCCCTTTGTTATTACAATTTATATTGGGCATTTTCACAAACACCTTACATGCGACCCAAATTCATGATTTATTCTTTCTCAATTTTTATTTTTAGTTATGAAGAAATTATGTTATACTGGTTCCAGTATAGAATTGGAATCATAAAAAAAGTATTAGCCCAATATATTCCCAGAGAGTTGCTTGCAGTTTGAATGCCCTGAATTTCAAGCATGTCAGAGGTCTCTATTATGATAGACATTAAAACAACAAATTACTAAAATTACCTACTAGGTCTCGGCGGATATAAGGGAAATAGATAAAATTACTCGAATATCAATAAACCTAAATTTCAGGTACTTACTCGATAATAGGCGAATGAGGCATGTTCTCCCATCTAGGTCTCGAGGGATAACTTACAACCAAATCCACGGAATCGATATTGTGCGTAGCAAACAAAGATGGACGATTCAAGTCTGATGCTATATCACAGAGGCTCGGAACAAACGGAAATTGGAGCGACGATGCCATATGCGAGAGGGGCGAGGTGTCAGGTTTTCTTTGGAGAAGAAACTTCTACGGCGGAAAATTTTATGCTGAGAGAGGAGAAGAATTTTTTGGCGCCAGAAACTGGAGCGGACGAGCACAGAGAGAGGAAGGAGACAAAGAAGGGAGAGCATAATAGTCATATTTCATTCATTAATATTGTTTCTTATTAGTGTTAAATTTATTATTTTATTGATTTTGGATAAATACGTGAGTTTTTAATATTTTGAAGGGTAAATACGTTATTATAATTTTTGAGGGAAAATACGTAATATTGAATTTTTTGAGGGGATACAGGAAATTTCCCCTTACAAAAACATATGTGCAGTTGTAGGCAAAACCTGTGCTATTTCGCATAACTTTCTCTCTCCTCCATTTCCCCGCGCCATTTCTCTTCCCTTTCCCTCCCAACTCCCAAACCCTAAAAAGAAAAAAAAAGAAAAAATAAACCTCTTTATCTAACACTGAAGCCACCATGCCGAAGGACGACGAAGAGATGCGCGCCGAGATTGAAGAGCGGCTAATAAACGAGGAGTACAAGATCTGGAAGAAGAACACGCCGTTTTTGTACGATCTGGTGGTGACGCATGCTCTAGAGTGGCCGTCTCTGACCGTGCAGTGGCTGCCTGACCGGGATGAGCCGGCGGGTAAGGACTACTCGGTTCAGAAGATGGTGCTGGGGACCCACACTTCAGATAATGAACCCAATTATTTAATGTTGGCCCAGGTCCAGCTTCCCGTGGAGGATGCTGAGGGGGATGCGCGACAATACGAGGATGAGCATGGCGAGATTGGAGGGTTTGGGTGCGCCACTGGAAAGGTACTGAAAATTTAGGTTTAGGGTTTTGGAATTTTGGGTTAGTTTAGTTTCAATTGCCTATGAAATTAATCTATATCGTGCTGTGGGATTTAGATTAACTTTGTTCTAGATGTAGATTGTCGGTTAGTTTTAGTATCTGGTATGGAATATGCTTAATTTGTGATCATACCTTAATTTTTTGTTCTATTTTTGTTTTTGTTCCCCTCCAATCAATCTGTTAAGTACTGAGATCTTTGCATGGGTTCTTCCACAAGGCTGTACAATTTTTGTTGAATCCTTTTAAATTTAGCGTGGTTATATTTCCTCCTTTCAATGAAATTAAATGTGGGCTTGACTCACATTTTTTCTCAAAAAAAAGATTTCCTCCTTTCAAAAAGATTTACCAGCAACCTGAATAAAGCTCAAGGAACTTACATCATTCTTTAGATTATTGAAAGAACACTCCTTTGTTGTGAACAACCTAAATATACTAGCAAAGTTTGGTGTTCCAATTTTTTTTAGAAGGAAGATTATTTTGTAAGCCAGCCAATCAGCAATAAGGTTCTTCTGTTGAACATAAGTAGGTCCCCACTAAGACAGCATTGCTAAGACAAATTTGACGTTCTTCTGGATGCAGGTGCAAATAATCCAACAAATAAACCATGATGGGGAAGTGAACCGGGCACGGTACATGCCTCAAAACCAATTCATAATTGCAACAAAAACTGTCAGTGCAGAGGTATATGTGTTCGACTACAGTAAGCACCCCTCTAAGCCACCACTAGATGGCACGTGCAACCCAGATTTGAGGCTCAGAGGCCATAGCTCAGAGGGGTATGGCCTCTCTTGGAGCGTTTTTAAGGATGGACATTTATTGAGTGGCTCTGACGATGCTCAGATTTGTATGTGGGATATCAAGGGGAATAGTAAGAACAAAACCCTTGATGCTCTTCAGATTTTTAAGGTTTGTTCTTCTCTCATTGCTTTCTGTATTGTTTTATTTCCTGATTAATAGTGTAGGCTTTATTATGATTGATTGAAATTGATTTGATGATTAAATAGGGATATCTAGCAAAAGGGAGTATTGGGAAAAAGTCTAAGCTAGCAAAGAGAAAATAATAAAAGAAAGCTTGTTTATCTGGTTTAGTACTGGTATAGCAAACTAAATTTTTTCTATACAGGCCTACCCTGATATCCTTATTATTCACTCTTAGGGTTATCTAAAATTTGTAATATATTTGCACCAGCATAGTTCTATTCCTACTAAGAGAAGTCACAGATTAAATCCAAATGCTCTGTGAATTCTTAATTTAACAGAACGCTACTGGGGAAAAAGGTGCTTGGCACGTGCCAATAAAACTGAGGCTTGATTTAGTTCAATTATGCCTCAGTTTTCCTAAATTAAACCAAATTGAGTCTTAACTTTGCCAAAAAATTCTCAATTGTACCCCAGATTAACCCAATCGAACCTCTATTGATCTAATAATGACGAGTCTGTGCTTTGTGCTGTCTTAGTATCATGAAGGGGTGGTAGAAGATGTGGCATGGCACCTTAGGCATGAATACTTGTTTGGGTCAGTTGGTGATGATCACCACCTGCTCATCTGGGACTTGCGCTCTCGCAGCCAACAGCCTGTTGAAAAGGTCGTTGCTCACCAAGGTGAGGTATGTACCTGTTTCTACTTCCCTGCTTTGAAAAAAGCTTTTACACCTTTTTTCTCTTTTCGTAAGGTCTACATCTATATGTTAATTTCTATGTTTGCATGAACTGGTTAAGCAGTTGTCTGGATGGGTTATGTAGTCATATGGAGGCATTGGGTCATGTAGTCACCTGAAAGGAGTGATATATGTTAATTTCAAAGTTTGCATTAGTTGGGGGTCATGTAGTTGGTTGGATGGTTGGTATGGTAATGTCAGGATGATTTAGTCTTTCTTGTGTTTACTTAACCTTTATTTGAATGGTTGGGTGCATTTTCCCAAACAGCCCAAACAAGTATGTTACTGATGCAATGCAACAAGGAGAAATACTGGTTGCTGTTGTAATTCTAATATGATTATTGGTGCATGGAACATGCTATATACTATTTACTTGTTACAACAGTTATTTGTTCTTCTATTTCTCTAGGTGAATTGCTTGGCATTCAATCCATTCAATGAGTGGGTTGTGGCGACAGGATCAACTGACAAAACAGTCAAGTTGTTTGATCTGCGTAAAATTAGCACAGCTTTGCACACTTTTGACTGTCATAAGTAAGTCTTATCTGTTCACATTTGATTATCTATTAAGAGCATTATACTCAGAAAAATAATGTGCAGTGCTTATAAACCACACACATTATGTGTAAAATTTTATTTCATTTTTTAAGGAACCTCAAAAAGGTGGATGAATTTTCATTTTTGGGTGCATGAATATTTTTCATGCTTTCAATGAACATATATAATTCTGTAGTTTTGCTGGGGCCACAACACCTTTAAAACTTTCGTTTTATTTTCCAATGAGGTGAAAATAGCAAACTTTTTCTAGATAGTAAATGAATGTATTGTCATGTTTAGAGAGGACGTATTCCAAGTAGGATGGAGCCCCAAGAATGAAACAATACTTGCATCTTGTTGTCTCGGCCGAAGGCTTATGGTCTGGGATCTTAGCAGGTGAATATCCATCTTCTTGCTCTCTTTTTTTCCTTAAGATAATAGTTGGGTCCAAATGAGAAGTAAATAAGACAAATTCTTGTAAATTATCCTAATAATTTGCAGATTGTGCCAATAATTGCAATTGATATGAGGCTCCTTCAGTCACTCAAGAAAATTATGTAACCGTCAAAATTTAGCAATGTACCTTCCTCCTATCACATACTTGCACTAATTAAATGGTTTGGTAACTTCAAAGAATCATTAGCAACAGTTCATTAGTATAATACTGAAACTGGTGTTTGCTCTGAAGTTTGTTCTTCAAAGAAAACTCGATTAACAATTTACAATTGTTTCATCTGAATGTCATAAACAGAATCGATGCGGAGCAAACACCAGAGGACGCAGAGGATGGTCCCCCAGAGCTGCTATTCATCCACGGGGGCCACACGAGCAAGATCTCCGACTTCTCGTGGAACCCATGCGAGGACTGGGTTATCGCCAGCGTGGCCGAAGACAACATCCTTCAGATCTGGCAGATGGCTGAGAACATATACCATGATGATGAGGATGAATTGCCAGCTGACGAATCTGCCAAAGGCTCTTAGCTTTCACCAATGGATTTTCTGTACCTCAATAGTTTGTTTACACACCTGCTGTAGGTTGATCGTACTGTCTGATTATTATTTTTATTTTATTACTTGTGGTGCCAAAGTTTTTGCATTTCTTTCGAAGCAATCTTGGAAACTGGTCATGTAGTCCGGTTTTACTTAGTGAGGTGCTTGAGTCGGAATGGGTGAGGATAGTTATTATGGTGTTTATGACCTTGGGTTTGAAATGTAGATGCTTTGTTTCTGCCCGGTAGGATTTGCTGCTGGTATCTGTTTTGCTTAATTTTGTAGGCGAATTTCATTCTCTATCAATCTAATTATGTTCCTAATTCTTTTTTTGAGGAAATTGGCAGTAGCTGCCAACATTTTATTGAATAAAAGTATTTACAAAGCACACCTCAAATGCAGTTTTACATGATCCATTCATGGTACTGTATAAAGAAAACAAAAAACTGAAACATCTACAATATTACATTGGATCATCACTTAACAGCTGTATTTAATATTGCTGAGATAGAATGGGTTATACGAATCCTGTATTTAATATTGAACAATTGGTGTAATCGGTATCTGATGTAATTGGCACAAGGGCTGTTTGAATACCAAAAAAGAAAAAAAAGAAAAAAAAAACTTTAACAGAACCGTTTCCAAAGCCTAGCCTCATTCATGATCTGATCAACCGGCAGTTTAGGGTCCATGGAATGACCCTTGAAAGTGCGCTCATTCCTTTGCTTCCAGATGTGCCATAGTGCACATATAAACCACAAGCACCAATCCTTAACTGGTACAGTGCCCCTTGCCCTCAAGTTATTTCTAGTCTCATGCGATACCTGTCTAAATGAGTCACTGTGGCCATGTTTGGTTGTGGCCTAAAGGATGGAATAAGGGGTTTAGGCCTCTTTATTCCACCAAACGTGACTTAATTGAGCTGGCCTAACATGACATAAGCCGATCTTTAGACCGGCCTAAACTAAACCACCTTACATGGTGGTTTTATTTTATTCCACCTCATGGCCTAACTAGAATTATTATAATAATATCTTATTAATATATAATTAGTATATTATTATTAATAATTATTATTAGTATATAATTATATAATTATATAATTAAAATGTTATATTGTTAATATATTAAATAATTATTATAATAATATTATAGTTATTATAGTTATATTAATATATTAATATTATATAATTAGTATCTTATTACTAATAATAATTATAAAATTAATATCTTATATTTTTATTATATTAAATAATTATTATAATAATATTATAGTTATTATTAATATATTAATATTATATAATTAGTATCTTATTATTAATAATAATTTTTAATATATGATTATATAATTAATTTCTTATATTGTTAATATATTAAATAATTATTATAATAATATATTGTAGTTATAATTAATATATTATTTTTATATAATTAATATCTTATTATTAATCATTATTACTAACATATAATTACATAATTAATATCTTATATTGTTAATATAGTAAATAATTATTATAATAATATTATAGTTATTATTAATAGATTAAGATTATATAATTAGCATCTTATTATTAATAATTATTATTAATATATTTATATAATTAATTTCTTATGTTGTTAATGTATTAAATAATTATTATAATAATATATTGTAGTTATAATTAACATATTATTTTTATATAATTAGTATCTTATTATTAATAATTATTACTAACATATAATTATATAATTAATATCTTATATTGTTAATATAAGATATAATTATTATAATAATAATATAATATTATAGTTATTATTAATATATAATTATATAATTAATATCTTATATTGTTAATATAGTAAATAATAATTATTAATATATAATTATATAATTAATATCTTATATTGTTAATATATTAAATAATTATTATAATAATATTATAATACGTTATTATTAATATATTAATATTATATAAGTAGTATCTTATTATTAATAATTAACTAACTTAGGTGTCTAAAACTTTAGTCCTCCACCAACTCCAACCAAACAAGAAATACCTTAAGTCATGATTTAACTTTAGACCTCAACTAAATACGAATAATTTAGGCCGGCCTAAGTTGAAATAACAACTTAGATCACCTTAACTTTAGTCCACAACCAAACACACCCTAGGGAGCAATGGCCCAGCCTAGGCGAGTAGACATAGTAGACCACACATGTTTTGCGTAAGGGCACGATGGAACCTGAGAAGCAGTTTCGGTAGTGCTGTTCTTGCACATGCAACATCCTCTGGTGAAGGGAATGTGTCGCTTCTCCAACATGTCTTGTGTAAGGACCCTTTTCTTTTACAGCATTATGTTCCTAATTCTAGTTGAAGCAATTTTGTTGGATAATTTTTATAAATGGCCTTGCTTTCGCTTATTGAATGAAATATAACCGCTAGTGACCTGCTACTTTCAAAGAAAAAAAAAAACTATTCCTATCTTGTAAAAAAGGGACTCCATAGAACAGTGTTGTAAAAAACGGCTTTAACGGCCGATTAAACACCCGTTTAATCGTTAACAACGGTTAAACCGTTACAAATACACTAATCGGAGAACTATTAACGGATTTTTCGGATTAATCGGCCGATTATTCCATTTATTCCCGTATAATCGCTATTTTATTTCCGTTTATTCCTGTTTATCCCCGTTTATTCCAGTAAATATTTATTTTCACATTTTTTTTTCTGTGACTGTGTGTGATAATAAATTTCATAAATTATGTATTGTAGTTTTATTTGAATATACATCCAATATTTTTTATATATGTTTTTTCTTCTTACTTATTTTGAAATTGATTAATTCTTCCATTATTTATATAGCATATGTTTTTCTTACTTACTGATATATTTTTTTCAATTAGGACAACATATTCATATATGAAGTTAAGTTGTTATCATAAACTAAATTTAGTGATTTTATGTTGGAATGTTTCATTTCTTTCAAATAATATATTATTAGTATTTGAAAAAGCTTAATTTTTGAATTTATTTTTGCATTAAATAAATGTGTTACTTACAAATGTAAAATGTGTATGTATTGTTAATAAGAAATAAACGTAGTGTCATGTTATAATAATAAAACTAAGTTAAATTAAATTTATTTGATAAGTTTGATGAGTTAAATAAATCATTTTTAATAAATAATGAATATATACACATAATTTTAATGAAAACGATTAATCGGACACATAATTTTGATTAATCAGCGACATATTGATTAATCACTTGTCGGTACTCCGTCCATCCGACGAGCGCATACCGTTATTTATAACACTGCTATAGAAATCAATTATTTTGACAAGAATTATTTAATATTGCCAAAATCATAAACATTATTAAGTTAGAGTGCAAGAATTGCTATAATTAGTATTTGTTTTTAGATCGGATTAGTGAATAGCTAAAGCAAGTTGCAGAACATCAAAATTCTAGTCGACTATTATGTTAGAATAATCCAAGTAGAATCATCTTTGAATCAGAAGAGCGCTTGAGGTTCAACATAAATTCTCTTGCAAAGCATGCGAAGAGCGCTTAAGTTGTACCAATTTAGGCTGTCGTTTCCATGGATTGCATTCTACCTTTGTAAGTTGTACCAATAAAATTTTACATAATAATTATCTCTTCTATTTTTCATTCATTTTCCTTTGCCTATCACACAATTTGTCAATTTGTTCTTATAGGTTCAGAGAATGGCTGGATCAAACATGTCAGCATGGGACTGTGCGGCCCTCTTTGTTTACAGCACAGATTTACGTTGACTGTTGTACTATGTCAGAAGTCTCGCCTAAGTCGCCTTTTGAAGATTTATAGCGGCATGTTTGCTCGTGTAGCAAAATATTAGTATATGCATATTATTTTTTGACTCTAAAGCATTCTGTCGTCTTGCTGAAACCAGCCTTCCAAATGAAGTCGCCTTTATACTTTGTATGGCACTGTTTTATTGCACGTCCGTACAACGTCTCCTATTATATTATATTATATTATTTGGAGCGACGCTACTCTACTTTGGAAAGTAAAGATGGTGTTTTATTTTCCGCTTATACTTATATTTTTAAAATTTAAATAGTCAAATCAAATTTCTCAATATGATTTTCATATTGAAATGTGCTTGGAGATCAAATTTTATATTTTTGGAATCTTTTTATTATTTTTTTAGAAAGTTGTTCACTACAGCAAAACATCAGCGACCGGTCTACCGGTCGCTGATAGCTAAGGAGCCGGTCGCTGATGACAAAAACCGGTCGCTGATACCCCAGTCGCTGATGCTCGCCGATGACGTCATCCCAGTCGCTAATGACGTTTCAGCGACCAATTTTTTTTTGTAACTGTTGGTTTTTGCTGACGTCATGTAAAGGCTTCAGAGACCAAAATAACCGGTCGCTGATACTCTTCTGACAGGTTTATGGATTCTTTTTGTTATTTACTTTTCTTCCATTTAATAATTAGTACCACACGTACCAGCATACAACATAAACATAAACATTGATCGATACATACAACATAAACATACAATTACTTTGCTAAAATGAATCACAATACATAAATACATTACCAATGACACATAATTGAACCACAATACATGAAGTAAATTTCTTAAGTCTAATTTATTTTACATGTCTCAAAGCAAGAGAAAATGAATCAAACAAGTAGAATTTTACAACAAAGAGGTTAGAACTCACTTAATCAAACAAGTAAATTTCTCAAGTCTAATTTCTCAAGTCAAATACATTTGCAAGCAAAAAATTATAACAAAGAGGTTAGAACTCACTTAAGCAAACAAGTAAAATTTTAACAAATGAGAACTGAATTTCAAAACGATGTAACCTGCGGGTGCCTCCAGTAGGTATTCCTCCAAAACATTATTCATTACAAACCAAGCCCGACGGAAGTAATACATCTACAAGTTCTCATTATTTTACATTATTCTACTCGGCGCCATATCTAGAGTTGAGATGATAAAAAAAATTAGTTTCACAAATAATTCCAAAAAAATGAGGTTCATTGTGCTTGCATTGCGATTGAGGTTCCACTAGTGCATTTTGCGGTGATTTCTGGTGCTTGTCAATTCAACCCAAATATCATCCAAAGCCTACATAATTACTTACAGCCCCCTGTCAATGCAAGGCTGGTAACAACACAAATCAAATCAGCAATACCAGTAGCCTCACTGGGCCATAGTTATCGGTACAAACATCACAAATAACACAGCCGCAAGGTATTAGAACCAGCACCACACAACAACACAACAAACAAGAAATAGGTACCGAAAATACGTCTCATCACAGTCAACACCAAAGGCACATTCAACAGCACACCCACAAGACACCCCTATGGTACCAGATCGGTACCAGAGGCAAGGAAAACAACAAAGGCAGCACAACACGCAAATAAAAAGAGCACAGAGCAGGAGTCAGGTCCTAGGACCGGTACTGGTATAGTACCAGTCAAGCCAAAACGGAAATGGAACATGGCAGCAGGCACAAAGCAACCAGTACAAAAAAAAACCAGCAAAGTCATCAAGAAAAAGAAAATCCAGAACAGCAAAGGTGCATAGCACCATAACAATAATAGAAATCCCGAAGGTCCCCAATTCGTCCCATGATTAAGTTGGGAAAATCAACAACCCATCCTCAATCGATCAACATTCCCAATTTGTCCCAAAATTCATCGTCACGCCGAGAAAATCAACAACTCGCGCGGAACAACCGATCAATCAAAATATACGGAAATTCCTCATCAAACACCAATTCAACCATAACAAAAGAGGGCTTGAGTATTTACCCAAGAAAGAAGGAAATCACAAATCGGGCAATGAGACACGGCCAGTTCCAAGGCCCCCAAATTTGCCTTGCTAATCGATTGTCTAAAATCAGCACACCCACAAGTAAGAGGCGCCAGCAAGCACCAGAAATCACCGCAAAATGCACCAGTGGATCGGGGGTCGGGGGTTAGCGAAGTCGGGCAATGGGGCGCGAGGTCGGGAGGTGGGGCGCGGGTTCTTCTTGTTTTTTTTTGGCTAAAACCTAAAAACACACGTCGACAGACAGAGAGAGAAGGAAAACTTGGTGCCCATTTTTTAGGCGCACCCTTCAGCGACCGGGCCAAAATCGGTTGCTGAAGCCCGTGGTCGCCAGTCGTTGAAGGGTTCGTCGCTAGAAATAATTTTTTTAAATTTTTTTTGGTTTTCAGTGACCGGCCACCAAACCGGTTGCTGAAAACCGATTTTGTTGTAGTGGTTATTTTCAAAAATTCTAAAAAAATAGTTAAAAAGTTCCAAAAAATGTTAAATTTGGTCTCCAATAACATTTTAATATGAAGATTATGTTGGAAGTTTCGAATCGACTATTTGAACTTTAAACATTAATATATAAGTGGGAAGTAAAACACCATCTTTACTTCCCAAAGTATGATAGCCCATCTCATATTATTTGATAGGTAGTTTTTAAAAATTGAAGCCATTTGAAAAATAACTTAATCATTTTAAGATCAACCAGGTAAAATATAATATACTCTATACATATAAATTAGATACATGTTTTACCGTTCATTAAATGACAGAATTTTTTTAATGGTAGATATTTATGATTTTAGGATTGCATAAAATGAACACACAACCAATATATAAAGAAAAAAAAACATGTCTATGGTTTTTTTTTTCCTATTTTTTTTTTTTTTGACATGTCCGAAAAGATATTATTAAGGTTATCAACATAAGGTGTTGTCAAAATATCACACAATATTATTACCTAGCAGGATAAAGAAAGACAAAATCACAATTTTGAAGAGAATCTTATGATTAATTATCAAATTTGGATCCCCTAAGAATTCCTTGGCAATATTTAATGGATTAGATGGACATTTTAATTGACATCTGAGTACTGTATGCATTTGTAGCCTGGCACTATAGGAAATTTTTTATGTTACCAAACCATATCAAGCAGATAATTTTCATGAGCTCAAGCATGGCAAGTTGCTTATAATTACAAACTAAGAGCAGGCAGCCAGCTAACGGATACAAAATTTAGAGTGTTAGTGATAATATCACTGCATATTGCCTCTCAAATTTATCCACATCACATCACAGGTGGTAAATAAAAAAATATGAAATCAATAACACTCACCAATTACATGATATAGAAAATATAGAAAGTGGCTTACTTCAAATAAGCAGAGAATTATTCACATCACATTATGGCGTACAAAAATATAAGATTCTTTGGGCAAGAACTCACTGTTCATCAAAATATTCATGTTGTACTCTTCTTTCGATAAAAATCAATGTACATCCTATATCAATATATCATACAAATTCTAACAGCACGAGTTTATTTAGTTCCCACAGTTTCTTCTCTAAGCCTTCCTCTTGGGTTAGCATCCTTCTATTCTACAACTGGCTAAGTTTAAGCTAGCCACGGATAAACCAACACAAGGTTTTCATACAAATTCACCGGAACTGATCTAATGATGGTAAAATGTCACCAAATCAGCATGTACTTCACCTTCTTCACTTTTCCCTCAAACAGCCGCCAGGCAACAAAAATTTAAACCTCTCAGCATTACTAAGTAAATATGCTGGCAAATTTACGGCGGAACCTGACTTTGGTACCGGCCCAATTTTCATCAATAACTCCCTAAAAGAATATTCCTCTGGCAACAAATTGAACAAATCTCCACCTTCACAGATAATCCTCTGTATCCTCTTTGGGTCAAGGTAGCTTCTCTTCCGAACCCGATCAGCATGGCTATATGCTGTCATCTTGAAAATGAAATCCTCAATCGTTCTAAAACAGAAACTACAGTGCCACCCAGCATCCGAAAGCAAAAAATCAGTCTGGCGTGAGTGCCGGTACCGTGTATTGTCATGGTACACATGTGCCGTCGCCCTCCAACTACTATAGTCAACTGGAAACTCAAAGGAATACACGTAGTGCTTTAGTTCTAAGTGCATTACCGGTGGTATACCATCACACCATTTTAACAACTGTAGGGTTTCAGGGCTGGGTATTTCATCAGTATCTGCCATGATAACTATGTCTCCAGACTTGATACCAGAACGGTGGAGGAGGGAGTTCAGGGCAGTACGGTGAATCGCCTCAAGCCGAAACGGGTCCCCCCTTTGGTAATACGGGCTGGATGTGATAGGTAATATTTCATATATAATCTTGTGAGATGCAAAACGGGATATGTTGGAGAAAAAGTACAAGGGTTTGGGACGGCCAGTGAAAGTAGAGTTGGATTCTAAAATAAGGAACCGGTCCACATAGGGGGACATCTCGGAGAGGCGAATCTCAAGCAAGTCAAGCTCATTACTAAAGAGTATGGCATCATAGATGAGGCGAGGGGAGGGGAGAACAGACCAGCCATGGAGCCTGCAGAGCTGAGAGACAGAGAGGTTTTGAGAGAAGAAATGGGGGAGATGGATGAAGGGGCGAGGTGGTGTGTCCCAAAGGGGGCGAAGGAGGTAGGTCAGGTGGCGGTGGGAGAAGGGAAGCGGGTAGATATAGAAGGTGAGAAGAGAGAAAGGGAGTAGTAGTAAAAGGAGAAGAGGATTGAAGGGGAGGTTGGGGGGTCTTGTGGTTTTGGAGGAAGTGGGGGGAGGAGAGATGGTTTTGGCCATTGCTTGGTAGGGTTTAATGGGAGTTAATGTAACTGAACTTGGTCACCTGGAATGGTGAAAAAAAATAATAAGATAAATTTTTAATTATACCGCCATAAATGAGAATTCACAAGGCTTACCATAAGTATAATTTTTAATTATAAGCTCAAATATTTTCCAGTCGCTCAGTAATTGCAATAATTTGGTACCAAAATGCCTATAAACTGGTACTGTTCCAACAATAGCAGCATCTTAGGAGCCATAACATCTTAAATAAGCTCAAACCATGTAATTAAGATTAAGAGAAATTATAACAGGATCTTCTCACAAAAGACAAAGACAATTAGCATACTGGCGGGGGAAACCGTGAGAGATATACAACAGTGGTTGACCTACTGTTAGGAGCAATTTTTATTGTCCATTCTACTGTGTTTAGTTTGAGCGGTTTATATGTAAATATTGTTTTACAATTTTAGGCATTTTTTGGCCTGTGTAAATACTTTTTTTATCAATGAAAATCCGTAAGATGGCATCTTGCCACCTTACCCTCAAAAAAAAAAAAATGATTAAGAGAAATTAAACCTCCAATTAATTCGCATGACATAGGATAAGATACAGCCCTTGGTAGCAAATTATTCTTCTGTGATTTTGACCATTACTTTGCTAGATAGACTTTACATTAAGGTAGTATGAGAGTATAAACTTAACTCTGTGATGAAAGCTTAAAACTGAAATAGGCTAATTTGGTATCAAATTGTTTTCCTATGGTTGGGCTTTGCTTTATTTCTTTACTGCATAAGCTATAAACAAGTACCTTTGACTTAAATTAGGCACAAAAAGATGCCAAATTCTCTCACTTTTTGAGCAAGTGAAAGAATGTATGCCATCTTTTAGTAACTAGTATAGATAACAGGTAAAGGATTATTGATGCCTCATTAACTAATGTAGATATAAAGATTGAAATGGTTACAATGTGTTAAGCTAAAACTAGGCTGCTATTCCCATGGAATCTCATAATTAAAGCATAAAGTGATAGTGTCAAATTCGCAGTAAACATAAATGACAATTGGAATGCATATTAAGTTTCTATGGATTAAACTGAAATATTAGTAGTGTCAATATGCGTGTATTTATTTATTTATGCATCTAACAACTCGCACCAGTTTGAAAATTCCAAGGATGCCCTCAAAAAATTTCACTATCCCTAAAAGACCCATAAATCAAGAATATTCTTCCTCTGTGAGCAATCAGGCACATAAAGACCAAATTTCTTTTTCAAAAATTGAAACCATGAAAACATTCGATAGGAAATTAAACTGAGGATAAGCTAAATGATAAAAAAGAAACAGATACATACCGAGAAATTTCAAATTCTCTCATCATGAAAAACCCCAGCATCATCCATTTATCCCGTCACTTTTCTTTCTTTCGGCTCTTCTCATTTTTATGTGTTCCCTATATACCTTGTTGAACAATGGGGGTTTCTTGAATCGACTTCTTTTCTGGATTATTTTTCGCTTGCAGCAATCAGAAATAGAAAGAAAAGAGCTGAGGAGGCGAGGGGCTTACGAGAGGGAATGGACTCCGCTGCTTTTCTAGCAGAAAAGGAGGACCCTCCTCTTCCGAATCCAACGATTCAAAATTCGTTGAGATTTGTGCATGAAAAGATTTTTTTATCGAGATACGTGAATGAAAATTTTGAATCGTTGAATTTGGAAGAGGAGGGTCCTCCTTTTCTGCTAGAAAAGCAGCAGAGTCGGACCCGGTGGCTCTCTCTCTATTCTTAGTTAATACTTCATTTATTCCTTGCGCTAGATTTTACGCGTTTTATGCAACATGGTCAAATCTGTGAAGATGTTAAAATGGATCGACTTTTTCAATAACTTCGCAGTATTCTTCTTAAATTTAGATAAGTACATATATAATTATATTATCTTTTTGTTTATTATTAAGTAAGAAGAAAAAATCAACTAATAAAAGCTCTTGTCAGAAGATATTTACAGGGAAGGTTTAATGCATGCGATCACAGAAAATCTTAGTATCCTTTATTTAATGGATATAAACACGCAAAAAAAAAATTGTTAATGGATATCGACGAAGAAAGAGGAAAAATCGAAAAAGACTAGAGAAAAAGGAAAAAGACATTCCAGTAACCCCTGAGGTTACCTTTCTTGGAATTCGTGACCACATGTCTCGCACGTGACTGAGCAGCTCTGCGTTAGTGTGAATTGTGCAAGTATGCTTCGGTTGTTGGTTTCTTGTGGTACTATCTCTATAGAATCTGTGTCGCACATATTTATGCCCGAAATTTTTAATTATATCATCTTTAAAAAAAATAAACAAAAACACCCTCAAATGAAATCTGCCGAAATTTTTATTAATAAAAAATAAAATAAAATAATATCGATATTGAAGAAGCATTTTGTGAAAATTCGAGATATAGCTAAAACGTGATAGTCCATAACGTCCAGAGGACGTTATGGACTATCACAGCCAGCTTAACGAAATCAAGTAACCACTAATTAACCACCGAAATAAACATAGTAGCTGGACGTTATGGTCTATAAAGTCCAGCTACAGTGTTTTTTTTTTTTTCAAAAAAATTCACAAACGAAGCAGCAAAAAAAAAAAACTGTAGTTGGACATTATAGACCATAACGTCCAGCTACAGTGTTTTTTGTTAATTAGATATCAATAGCGATCAAATTAACTAGACGTTATTATTTATAACATCCAGCTACAGTACCCTGGGCGTTATGGACTATCACGTTTTAGCTATATCTCGAATTTTCGCCAGATGCTTCTTCAATGTCAATATTTTTTATTTTATTTTCCCTTAATAAAAATTTCGGTCAAATCTGGGTTTTTCCAGATCTACCCAGGCCACAGGAGCATTATGTGGCCCCATTTAATGGGGTCCGCAGAATGCCAGTGCAGCCCAGCCAGGGGTCCATAAAACACCGGTGCGACCCCTTTTTTTTTATATTGTTGTCTGAATTTTTCACTCTCACCCATTCTCTCTACTGGACAACAACTTCTGATCTGTAGTTTTTTCTTTTCTTTTCAATTTTTTTATTTTTCAATATGTTAATAATTAATTTAGTTAATTTTTAATTTTAGGTTTCTTGTGTATTGGATTCAAAATGGCTCTTATGGTATCCATTTATACTGGTGATGATGTTTTAACAGGTCCTAATGGGGTTTATTATAGTATCGAACTTATTACTGTGATTCCGGTATTGCCGGGTACTGATTATGTGGGGGATGAAATCAAGTATTTTTCAGAGTTTGGGATTGGATTAGGGTCAGTATGACCTTAATATTCAGGCCAAAATTAGCTTGCCCACTAGTTCAGTACAAATCTGGTTCCAACTCTTTCCAGTTCAGAATGAGAGAGTCTGGCAGGTATTGTATAACCAAACCAGGAGTTTTTTATGGGGGTGCAGACCTATATGTGGAGGTTACCCAAGTCCGGCGTACCAACCCAGTTATGAGGTTAATCTAGGGCTATAGTCGGGTTAACTTACCTGGCTCAAGTCCGTCCCCTGCCCAAATTGACTAACCGTCTAGTAGCCGGGCCCCAGTTCAGAGGGACTGACCGTTCAGTAGTCGGCCCTCCCGTCGGGTCCCACTCCGGATTGACCAGGCTTCATCTAGTCGGACCGCTACTTGGGTCAATATTGTGATCTGGATGAGGATGATGAAGCAGTGGATCTAGAATTAAAAATTATTGAAACAATCATATTTAACAGTCACTATTTAAAAATTTGCAAGTAAAGAGCCAATAAATGAATTGAATGTTTATCTAGGAGCTAAATCAATATTTTAATTGTATTCGTAAAAACATTATTTATTTTAGGTTTATTAGATGTATTTTTATTGTACTCGTGAGAACATTAGCATTATATTGTTCTATTGTAGGCTTCTTTATATTTATTTTTAGATTATTATGGCTCCTTTATATTTATTATTATGACTTCTTTATATTTGATCCGACAAACAAAAAATATTTTCAGATTAAACCACATTTAAAACAAAAACCAAAGCAAATAAAACAATTTTAAAAACAAAATCCTAACCAAATAAAAAACCTTTCCTAAAAATAAAGGGCCGCAGGACCATTATGCGGCTTGGGTAGATATGGAAATTTCGGTATTTATGCATACAGTATTGTTAGAGACTTAGAGATTGAGTTATACGACTATTTAATATTAAAAAAAAATTCTATTTAAATTCCAAACATGTGATCTACATTAAAAATATCGAATTATCAAACTTTTTTTTCTTTTTCTTTGTCGTAAATCTCAATTTGACGTTTGCGTTTAATAATATCGTATACATAATAACAAAACAAATAGAACTTTAGAAGTTAAATTTAAAGTAATTTTTGGAAGTTCATTTAAGTTTATCAACGAAATAACGGTTTCTATACGGCTATACCACAAATTTTTATGTGCCGCTGAAATTCATAACTCCGACCTACGGGTCATGATATCACCAAAAAAAAAAATTCATAACTTCAATTTTTATTTTTATTTTAAAATTTGAAAATAAAATATCAAATTCAAATCTTTGCTCTCTTTTTTTTTTTCTTTTTTTTTAAAAAGACAAAATTACCCATTTGCATTAGCAAAAGGAGTCTTAATTACACATCCAATAGAAGTAAAAAACATCCCGAAAAATCCTGCAAACCTCAGCATACCCGACCCGTATGACCCCTAAACTAAAACAAAGTAAAGGTCATAAGAACATTATAACAAGTTGCTACGATAGACTTATTACAAAACACAACTTGGTATATAAAACAACAAAAAAGAGTATGTTAACGACTAAGCAGCTTCAGCAGTAGTAAGGTCTTCATCAAGCAGCACGCTCTCGAAAGCTGCAGCCCACTCTCGTAGCGAAATGTCCTCAACCTCATCATGGGTCCAAGTCTGCAGCTCCTGCACCACAGCTTCCTTTATATTTCCTGACCAATAGTGAAGTAAAGAAGATGCTTTCACACGGACCAGCAGCTCTCTTTCTTTTTTATGAGGAGCATCCACCTAAAATTATATGAACTGGTATTTCATTTTATACTAAAATAAACACATTATTTTTTGTCATAATTAATTAGATTCAATCATTTATTGGAAAATAAATGCATTGAATGTCTTGTATAAAATGAGTTTAAAAAATCATCAGATTTTACGTGAACTTGTTCTTTTTTTTTTTGTAAAACATACCATTTAAATTTTGATATTTGAATTTGAAATATTGAAATACAATAAAAAGCTGAGATTGTGATATTTTGTGTCACAAAAAAATTATGGTATTGAAAACCTCTCTAGTAACAATGATGAACATTCTTAATTAGTTTGGAAGTGATCCCTAAAGTAATATCTTAATCTAGGTGTATGACTACAATCATACAAAGTAACTGATTGCTAATTGCATAAGAACCAAAGCTATATACGAAACTTTCTCAATTTCGACTGATATATATTTTCCTTTTTGAACGGAAAATATATATATTGTCAAGTAATTAGTAGAGTTTATAATCAGAGTCAAAGTGGCATGGAGCTGGAATAAGGCAAAACTTACTCTGGCTCGAACATTATGCCATGTAAATGAGTGAGGCTATGGTGCTATGCATAGCACGGATGGCTAGTGTACTACGGCTCAATATGGTACTTTTTAAAATCCTAACGGTTGATCCGACCGTTCAATGTGATAATTATATGAATATGTACTTGCAAACTAAATTTTACATTTTTTCGAATTTTTTTACTATTTTTTTAGATAGGTAAAATTTTGATGGTCCAGAATTTTCAAAAAAACACTGATTTTTCTACCTATCTAAAAAAATAGTAAAAAAATTCAAAAAAATGTAAAATTTAGTTTGCAAGTACATATTCATATGATTATCACATTGAACGATCGGATCGACCGTTAAGATTTTAAAAAGTACTATATTGAACTGTAGTACACTAGTCATGTGTGCTATGCATAGCACCATAGCCTCACTCCATGTAAATTATAATTATTTCTAGGTACATATTAATGAGTTTATTTATTTCATATAGATAGTGAACATATTTATGATCAAGCATGCGCATTTATGTTATATAGATAGCGAACATATTTATGATCAAGCATGCATTTAATTCATATAGATAGTGAACATCATTATGTTGAAGTATGCATTTATTTCTAGGTAAATTATGTCTGTGAAAAAGCAGTATAAAACTAATTAATCACGAGGAAAAGACAATTAATAATGCCATAATGAAACTAAAAGGGACAAATTATAAAGCTAATTAATCTCGACGAGAAAAATTGCAAATAAAATAAAATAAAGTAATTAATCACGATGACAAGAAATTAATGTCATGATGGAATAGAATATGCATAAATATTAAAGGGCTTCGTAAATAATTTATTAATATGGGTCCTCACCACCCATCAATGCATGGTGTTCTTCGACTGATCCTTACTCTCGATGGTGAAGATGTTATTGATTGTGAATCCATATTGGGCTATTTACACAGAGGAATGGAAAAAATATCTCGGATCAGATTGACCCGAATCCTGATCAGTCAATTCGGATCCAAACTCAAATGTTTAGTTAGAGATCCGGACCCGACTCTCTGTGCACGTGAGCATACGTGCACATTCGAGATTGTGGATTACCCGAAGCCCAGACCAGGCCCAAATTGAATTTTACTAAGAAACTGGTCAACGTTACCCCAAAGTCCCAAACCAATCCAACAACAAGCTCAGCTCTTCTAGAGAAAGTGGAGAATTTTCTCAAATCGAGGCCCAAAAAGAAAGTTGTGGTTTTTTAATACAGCTGGGTACACATTCGAGCCACAAGTAGAAACTAGAAAGGCTTAGAATTTTAATGCACTTTAAGGGTCTGTTCGGCAACATGAAATTTTTTAATGTGAGAATGAAAATTTCAATTTGTCAAAACCAAAATCATTTAACTCATGGGTAATTTTAGAATATAGGTGTTCGGCAAATGCATGAGAAATTTGTTAGGATGTTAGTTTGTTTTTCTTTTTATAGAAGATGTAATACTATAATTAAACTATATTAAGTGTATTAATACTAATCACTGATTATGATTAATATAATTATATATATCAGATTCTAAAAAAAAATTAAATTGTTTAATTATGCTTGTTTAATAATTAAAAAAATTAAATTGTTTAATTATGCTTGTTTTAAAAAAAAACTATAGCAGATTCTAAAAATTAAATTGTTTAATAATTTCTTGTATTATTAAATTGTGTTTGTTTAATTAATTTTAGCCTTTGTATTATTAAATTGTGTTTGTTTAATTGAGTGCTAGATTGTACAAGTTAATTTCAGATATAAGGAGGTTCCACTAATAGATGTAATTAATTCAAGTAGCACCAGAGATTCATTAGTTGGGAAAAAAAACGGAGCTCAGACTTGATTTTTTTTCCCCCATGAAAACTAACTACTAGATGGGAAATAAACTTTCTTTGAGAATTTATAAAGGAATAAAACCATGCTACCGAACAGGAATTAGAAAAAATAACTACAATTTGTTTTTTCTCCATGAAAACCCATGGGTAATGGGGCTACCGAACGGGGCCTAAGTGAAAGGCTTAGAATTTTCGTGCGCTTGCATGTATATATGTCATTATTCTTCTTTTATTCCTCTGTTGGTTTCTCTATCAAGTCACATTTAGCGGGTCAGTTATGGAAGTACATAACACCCGAAATTTTTAAATATACCATTAAAAAAAAAAACCACGAATTCTGTAGAATTCCAAATATACCACGGACGTAACGACAAATTGTGGCCACCAATGTTGTTGTAACACAATTTGAGGCTAATTTAATGGCCTCAACCTGTCATTCACTACAGCAAAACCAGTCTTCAGCGACTGGCATCAGCTACCGATTCTGTCGCCGGTCGCTGAAGACTCAAAAAAACCCAAAAAAAAATATTTTAAATGTTTCTGCGACGAACTCTTCTGTGACCGGCGCCTTACCCTTCTGCGACCGATTTGGCCGGTCGTAGAAGGATACCCCCTGAATTAAATCCCCGCGCTAGTCTTTCTTCTCTCTGGTTCCCGCCGCATTAGGTTTAGCCAAGAAAAAAAAAAACCCTAGAGACAACCTTGCCGCCCGACCCCCGGCCACCCCGACCTCTCTGCGCTCTCTCTCTCTCTGTCTCTCTCTCTCTAGATCTGTTGCCGACACCGCCACTGCCGCCCGACCCCACCCCACCCCGGCCGCCAAGGTAAACAGTTTTTCTTCTTGTATGACAGATGAGATTTTTGCTGCTGGTTTAGCATGAGTTGTTGATTTTCTTGGCTGGGCCATTTTTGTGACTATTTCGGGCAACTGTGATATTTGTTTTCTGGTTTTTCTTGTGCTGACCCGAATCACTACTGGTCTTCTCAGTTCAAAAATCAATGAAAATAGGAACTGAACTGCATGAGTTTTGCAAATTTGCAATTTGGTCAAGTTATTCATATAAATGTTCTATGATTTTTTGTGTAGGAACTGAACTCATATTAATTAAAAGAAGTTTATTTGAAAATAGGTTAATTCAGAGGAGCGGAATCAGCACTCAAGGTCGCATTTGTAAAGTTGTACAGCTGCTCCTTTTATTTCATTTTTCCTCCTTATTAAGTGGATGTTATTATTTTGCCCTTTTTATGTGTCATACTCATATATATAGTATATATGAGGATCTGTTTTAATAGATTTGCCTGTAACTTGAGAAATGTAAAGTGCATCAACAACAAAACAATATTACTTAATGAGTGAGGCTATGGTACTTCGGCTAGTGTACTATGGCTAGTGTACTACGGCTCAATATGGTACTTTTTAAAATCATAACGGTCGATCCGAACCGTTCAATGTGATATCCATATCAATATGTACTTGCAAACTAAATTTTATATTTTTTCGAATTTTTTTACTATTTTTTTAGATAGGTAGAATTTTGATGGTCCAGAATTTGTATAAAACACTGAAAATTCTACCTATCTAAAAAAATAATAAAAAAATTTGAAAAAATATAAAATTTAGTTTGCAAGTACATATTGATATGGATATCACATTGAACAGTTCGGATCGACCGTTAGGATTTTAAAAAGTACCATATTGAGCCGTAGTACACTAGCCATAGTACACTAGCCGAAGTACCATAGCCTCACTCTTACTTAATTTTAACCTTATTCTGTAGTATGTAACTTGAGTAATATATTTATGTATGAGTGAGGCTATGGTACTTCGGCTAGTGTACTATGACTAGTGTACTACGGCTCAATATGGTACTTTTTAAAATCCTAACGGTCGATCCGAACCGTTCAATGTGATATCCATATGAATATGTACTTGCAAACTAAATTTTATATTTTTTTGAATTTTTGTACTATTTTTTTAGATAGGTAGAAATTTGATGGTCCAGAATTTGTATAAAACACTGAAAATTCTACCTATCTAAAAAAATAGTAAAAAAATTCAAAAAAATATAAAATTTATTTTGCAAGTACATATTCATATGGATATCACATTGAACGGTTCGGATCGACCGTTAGGATTTTAAAAAGTACCATATTGAGCCGTAGTACACTAGCCATAGTACACTAGCCGAAGTACCATAGCCTCACTCTTTATGTATATCTTGTAATTCAGAATGGGTTGTTATATTTGTTTGGGACTGTAGAAAAATAAATGAACATAATGGGTTGTTATATTTGATTGGTACATTTCGTACCAATTGGGAAAAAGAAAAATAACAAAAAATACCAAAAAAAATTTAACCTTCTGCGACCGATTTTGGGCCCATCAGCGACCGCCCAATCGGTCTCTGATATGGGCTTCAGCCACGTCAGCATATAGCATCAGCGACCGATCTCATCGGTAGCTAAAGGGGCATCTGCGATCGGCGCCTTACCCTTCATCTACCGGTGATGTCAGCGGGGAGGGCATCAGCGACGGAGCAACTGCGACCGACCCTTCTGCGATCGATTTCGGCCTTCTACGACCGGGACAACCCTTCTGCGACCGGCGCCTTACCCTTCTGTGACCGATTTGGCCGGTCGCAGAAGGGTCGTTCTGCTGTAGTGATTGTGGCCACAATTTGTCGTTGTGTCCATGATAAAAATGGAATTCCCCCAAAATCGTAGTTTATTGGTTTATCTTTTTTTTTTTTAATGGTAAATGTAAAAATTTCGGACATAACACATCATCAGTGATGATTCTTGTAAATCAGCGTCAGTGTTAATCCTTGACGGCAGACTAATAAATAAGTTGGAATTATAACTGGTGGTTCTTTTGAAATCGTCAGTGATCTTCTCTCATCACTAACAGTTTATTGGAAAGGAAATCGTTAGGTTGTCCTCCAGAGGAGGTGAAATATCGTTCATTATTAAAGGGAAGGGAGCGGAGGTGGAATCCCAGCAGTCCGGTCTTGACCGAGTGGTTCCCTTGCTCCAGAAGAGGAAAATCGAAGAGAAAACGGAGGGGAGTGGAGGGGAGAAAAGTTGAGTTTGCTGTACAGAAGTTCTGAGATTTGTCACCCCCAAATCGAGGTGTAAAGGGAGTGAAATCAGCACTGATCTCTCCCTTTCCCTTCCGTTCCTTCTCTCTATGCAGAGGATTCTGGAGCACAACCTTAATTAGTAATAGTTGGTAATTAACTTTCACTTGACGTTTTTTTTTAAGAACCATCAGTGAAGATTGCAGATTCACCGAAGGTTTCTCTCAACCTTTCAGTAACGATGTGTTATGTACTAGTGATTGTTAAAAAATGGGCCTTTCTCGTACTTCAACAAAATAGGAAGGGCACAAGACATGGATTTACAAAATTTTAAAGTTGCATATCATTCACCGCACAGTGAGCGCTGCAAATCAATGTACAATGCTCACAGGTAGCTGTTTTAGTTAGCCTCCTTTGATTTGATTGAATATGAAAACAGTTGACAAGTTCATGACATAATGATATATTGCTTCTGTTATTAAAACATTTGATCACAAGTTGGTGACCAGTATAATAAAGGTTGACACAACCTAGCTACCAACAAATGATTGGAAAAGTGCATTTAATACTGTTCTACCATCCTGTTGTGTTAATCAAATTCATAGATCACAACAAAAAGAAAAAGAAAAAATACATTCACAGTGCACATTTCCTTCCAACACAAATTAAGTCCACAGACAGTTGACCCAAGAAAATTAATACTGTTAGTTTCCTAGCTATAATGCTTTTGCAGTTTGCATAGTTTCGTGCGTTTCTCCTCTGCAATACCTAATATCATATTCCTACCTAAAAAAGGAACCTGAATTATCGCTGTCATTTCCCGATTGGTGAACTATTAGCAAACTTACAAATGACAACGTACCGGTCCAATAATGAGTAGTCGCAACTGTGAGGCCGACAGCTATCCAAGAATAAATTGTCGAAATCATACGAGAGGTCAATTAATCAATTAAGAATCGATCGTAATTTGGTGTATACAGAAAGCAACAGTACGAATAAAATAAAACGAATTCAATCATAAGTAGAAGATCAGAGAAACGAACTAATTAGAAAGTTTCCGATGGAAAACGATGGGTAATATGCTAATTACTAATTAATATATTGTTATTAATTACATAGTTTGATGTATGTAGGAGTCATTTTCAAGTTTCAACCAACAAAAGAAGATGGAGAAAGGTTGGAATAATGAGAAAAGAATAGTACGTGTGCTAAGGGTACGTGTGGATGGTAGGAAAGATCGATCGATCGACCCCATGCATGCATGCACATGCACCAACCCACTCGTGTGAGATCGAAGCTCGATCTCTCTTTTACGTGCAATAGTTGTTGTGACTAAACATATATGCATGATTGGTAGTTGTTGGCATCGATCCATAATTAATTACCAGCCCAATTGATGTAGTACGTACTAGCTAGTGATGTAACCGGATCTAAATTAAGCAACAACCAGGACAAGAGATCGACACACGTGGATTGTGATTACAGTCGTAGGAAATTCAAATATAAGACGCGATATATACGAACTGTAAATCATGCATATGACGTATGAAGTACCTATAAACACAGCGCGATGACATGTTCATATCTGTATCTAACTATCTATATGTATAAAATTAGTTTTATATATCTGTACTTTATTTTTACATGTCAAGTTTTAGTTTTATTCATCAATTAAGTGTAAGGAAAATATAATTAAGTGGCCCAAATTAAAACAGCCCATTTAATTAAATGACTGATGCGTTGATATATGGATTGACTATTAAAAGGTGCATGCATCAAATTAAAATGTGCTATTTGATTAAAGGTGCATGCATAAATTAAAGGGTATACATCTCTGTTCAGAAAATTATATGCGTTGATTAATTAAAGGGTGCATCTCCCCTATAAATAATTACTTTAATGACAGGCAATAAATATACGAATTCTAATAGTAAGGTTGATCCTCTCTTCATCAATATTCAGAAAGAACAAAAGTTGTCATTGCTTAGAAAGAGAAAGAGGAGAGAAATCGCTTTACAGTTCTTCTGACGGTTTGTGAAGAACGTCTCAAGTGTTGTTCTACAGTTTACTATGGACAAAGGTATTAAATTAATTTGATTGATTTACACGTGGAGACTATGATTTCTAAGGTCTTTGATTTGTTTTTTAATTAATTCTTAATTTCGCTGTCAAAAACTTTAAAGATGATTAGTTGTACTTATTTTTAATAATTGTGTGTAAGTAGTTGATCACGATAACTTCTATTTACATTAAGAACGGTGAATAATTGTCGAGTAAATTGATAGCTTATATGTAATTAGCTCAAAATATTATAAACAAATTAAAAACGTACTATCATAAAAAAATAAATATCAATCTCATTTTTTTACATATAATTTAGTAATTAAATAAATTGATATCAAATATTACATAAAACAATTTTCATAAATTTTCATAAAAATTACTTTATAAATTAATAAATCAATTTTGTCAATTTTATTATATGTAATTTTATATTATCAATTACTTTATAGAGTAATGAGTACGAAATACATGATCTTAGTAGTAATCTTACCAGATTAATTAGCTAGCAATTTTTTTTATCCATATTACCGGTTTGCTAGCTAAAAAAATTCTTACGACCCAAACAAAATTTAAGTGGCAACTACAACAAAATTTGGTTCATGGAATCATATTACCATAATTTGATCTAGGAATTTCACGATGCCCCTCAAAAACTTCAAAATTACGTATTCCCCCCTCTAAACTTTAAAATTACATATTTCCCCTCTAAACTTCCAAAAATCACAATTTATCCATTTTATTGTCTTTTATATTAAATCTCAATTTAAATTTATAAAATACCCATTTTACCCTTTATTTAAAGCATTAAAATTTGTAGTTTGTTTATGAAAAATGTTGATCTTATAAGATACTCATTATAACCTTCGCCCTTTATAAAATACCCATTTTGCCCTCGAAAACCGGATACCCATTATACCCTTTACCCCTTATAAAGTACTCATTTTTCTCTCGAAAACATATCAAATGTAAGACCGACATTTTTCTTAAACAAGCTACAACTTTTAATAAAGAGTGCATATTTAATAAATTTAAAATAAGTTGTAATATAAAAGACAACAAAAATGAGTAAATTTGTGAGTTTTGAAAGTTTAGAGGGGAGGGATACATAATTTCGAAGTTATTGAGGGGTATACACGAAATTCCCCCTTCGATCTGATACAGTTTGAAATAAAAAAATGAAAAAAATTCAAACACTACATGCCTTTGTTAAGCATCCTGACAGATTCGTTTAACGCGCTGATCAGTTTGGGCCCGCAGCACAGCCGTAAGATCCCTATTTGAAATTTTGTTTGTTTGTTGTCTTTTCTTTTTACGTGGAGCATCAACATAATTGTCTGATTAATAATGGACACGCTGTAAACAAGCCCAGTCGAGTCAAGTTAGCCAAATTTTGAACTCAGCTCTTGTCCAAACTAGCCGAGCCAATCACAAGTCGAGCCGCGCGAGCAGAGCGAGTTCATTAACAACACGTTCGTGTTGTAAGTTGTGTACAGATCAAAGATTTTGTTTTTTCAACAAGCTCTCTCACGATGGGAACAAAGCATGATAGCAAAAGAATAAAAAAAATAGCTTTATTTCTTCTTGCAGATTAGGGGTGTTCATCGGTTCGGTTTGGTTGAAACCCAATCAAACTAGGCAAACCAAAGTAATAATTCGGTCTCTAAAATAAAATCGAACCGAACCGATTTAGCATTGCAACCGAACCGAACCGAACCAAAGTTTTATTTCGGTTTGTTCAGTTCAAACCAAAATATATTAATTTTTTTATTTAAAGCAATTGATTTATAATAAACCGGGGCATTAAGAAATAAACCGGAACGGTCCGGACCAAATTCATAATATATAAAAAATCGGTCGGTTTGGTTATTTCGGTTTTAAAAAATTTCAAACCGAACCGAACCGAACCAAAATTATAATTTGGTTTTAAAAAGTAAACCGAACCGAACCATTAAACCGAACAACTGAACTGTTTGGTCCAAACTAATTCGGTTCGGTTCAAAACCGACTAAACCGGACCCAATGAACACCCCTATATACTTGCAATGAGCTGAGAAATGAGGCAACACGAGTCGAGCTGGTCAAGCTTGAAATTGCTAATGACGAACCGAACCAAAATCTAACGAGCTACAATTTTTTTTCCAATCCTAATAGTGGTTTCTTTTAATAAGGGTTTTTAGGAATTTTAAATTCATTTTTTAGATTTTTTTTTTTAGAGAATTCAATTTACGTCTCTTTAAAATTTCTAAAAAAAATGAGATCAGTGTTAAATCTACGATTTAGTTATGTAATATAATGATTACTTTCTTATTTTTGTCCTAACAATTATTAGCGCAGAGCTATTTTTTTTAGCAATAATCAAATTAGAAAAAGAGGGGAAAAAAAAAGTACGAGCAAGGAGATACTGTCTCAACTTTTCTCGTTCTACGACTCCACAGATGAGCAGCGGTCTTATGCTTAGTTAACTGGATCCATCCATTAGTTGCTATTCTTGAAAAAAATTAACTACATGGAATTGGAGAGAACCAAAAGATTCATTTATGGAGAGCAAGTAATGCAAATTTTTATTTAATTTGAGCATATTATAAGATGTACTGGAGTTTTAAGTTAAATATCTCATTGATAGAAGTGGCGGCCTCTTATACCAGCTCTAGTAAACCATATCTCCCATTCAAATACACGTAATTATATATAAAATAATCTCATTTAAATCTAAAGCATGTGCATAATAACATCAAAAGTGAAAAACTAATTATTTGGTGAATAACAAACACACACCCGATTTTGATTTTTTTAAAGAAAGAAATACTTATTATCTACATATATTTTAAATGGATATATGAGTACATTTCTGTACTGCTTCCGTGCTAGGTGGTCCTTGAACCTAAAGTGAGGTAAATAAATTTCATAACCACGAGCGTGTATACTGTATATTGTACCTTCTTTTAATAAATATATATATGATCGTACCGCATGGTCCTTGCCAACAAACGGTCCCCACTACAGGAGCTGTTCATCCAGAATTTTTTATTTATAGAAATTATTATAAAGAAAACATATTATTAGATAAATTAATTGCGTACATATTTTGATCTCATAAAAGAAATTAGAATTTTTTAGAGAACCATTTCGTCTAGTAACAAATACAATGCTCTGTGTGGAAAGTTACATGTTTGAAACTCAAATGAGTGAATTGCCTGTGAATATTAAATAGTTGGGTAGCTTGACCTCCTACCTTGGAAATTTTTTATCTATAGAAATTATTAAATACAGTTGTACGAAAACAGAAAGAGTACCTCATTTGCAACAAATATAGAAAGATCTGACTCAATTAGTCCGATCCAAAATTTATGGATCGGTCTCAATGGTCCAGATCCATAAATATATATATAGATGAGCTATTGTGTTTTGCAAAGTAAAGCGAACGTTTTATTTCGGACTCTTTTTTTTCGGATTTTCAAAGTCCAAACAGTCGATCCGAACCGTTCAAGTTGATCTACATGTTGAAATGTGCTTGGATACCAAATTTTATATTTTTTGGAATTTTTTTACTATTTATTAAGCCACTTTGAAAATTGCTGATCACATGGTCCAGAATTTTGTTGCACTGTTTTTACTGTTCACCCGGATCAGTAATTTTCAAAGTGGCTTAATAAATAGTAAAAAAATTCCAAAAAATATAAAATTTGGTATCCAAGCACATTTCAATATGTAGATTAACTTGAACGGTTCGGATCGACTGTTTGGACTTTGAAAATTCGAAAAAGAGCTCGAAATAAAACGTTCGCTTTACTTTGCAAAGCACAATAGCTCATCTCTCTCTCTATATATATATATATTGATGGATCTGAACCATTGAGACCCATCCATAAATTTGAATTTGGATCGGACTCATTGATTCAGATCTTTCTATAATTGTTGCAAATGAGGTACTCTTTCTGTTTACGTACATTTGTATTTAATAATTTCTATAGATAAAAAATTTCCTCCTACCTTTACTCCAAAAAAAAAAAAAATTATTTTTCCAGTCCTTTAAGAATTTCTATAAATAATTATTTTAAGAATCAATACAACCTATCTAATAGCCTATATTATTTTAAAATAATTTCTATAAATAATTATTTTAAGAATCAATACAACCTAGCCTATATTATTTTAAAATAATTTCTATAAATAATTATTTTAAGAATCAATACAACCTAGCCTATATTATTTTAAAATAATTTCTATAAATAATTAGTTCTGCTGTTCGTCTGGAACGGAATAGTGTGAAATTGAGTCTCTATCCGATCAAACAGGATTGAAACAGTTTTTTTTTTTTTTTTTTTTTTTTGAGGAAGAAACTGGGGTCACGCCCTCATTTTCATTATAATGGTAAAAATGTTACAAAAGGTTTGTAACCAAGAAACACAAAATAAAAATAAAAATAAAAGAACAGAAAATGCTACAGTAACTATCCTAAAAAACCAATAATGGTTCTGGGCTCACGATTGATGAGCTAATCTAATAAAAGTAATAAAATAAAAGTAGAGGCAGAAATGCCGAAAAATAAAAATAAAGAAAAACCAAAAAGAAAGAAAAAATTTTAAAACCGGTATCAGAAGTGATCAATGTGGCGTGTCCTGTAGCTTGTACCAGTTTTCACAGCCGGCTCAAAGTGAACTGCTCTTGTATTTCTTGTACCAGCTGCCGTACCAGTTTTTGTTTGTCCGTGAATATCCTTGCACATCTTTCACGCCATATTGTAAATTGAGTAATGAGCAGTGCTTCTTTGGTGCTTTTTTCATGTCGGTTCTGTACCAGTACCCGTATCGCATCTCGAGTAGGCATGCTGATGTTAAAGGCTCTGTTGACTTCCCTATATACATTAACCGACATCTCGCATTCTATGAATAGATGCCTTGCCGATTCAGCTCTGCTTCGGCACATGACACACCGGTTTGCCATTTGCCAACCCCTCTTCATTAAATTATCCACCGTTAGCAATCTGTTGAGTGACATTAAGAATGCAAATATTTGTATTCTTGGGGGTACCCTCAGTTTCCAGAGTCTGTGCCTATTGTTCCCTACTCTTGGGGTATTCTTAAGTGCAAAATATGCCGATCTCACCGAGAACTGCCCCGATTTTTCCCATAACCATGTTGCACAATCATGTCCTGTTCGGAGTGTTATCGGGTATGAATCCACTAAGCATGTGAGTTGCTGCAGTTCTTCCTGTGCTTGTTGCGATAGGTCTTCTCTGAATTCATGTGCTATATTTTGACTTGCTAATGCCGCTGCCAGCGTGTTGCACGTGTTGTTTGCAAAGGTGTAGAGTATCTGAAACTGAAACTTTAATCTTCCAAGTATTCTTAAGGATTGAAACAGTTGTAACGTACTTTATCATCAGCGTACTAAACTTTTTTATTTTGTGTTCGTTTTTTTTTTTTTTTTGATAAATATCAGGAAGGAATAAGGATGTTAATAAACAAGGGAGATGTGCATATGCTGGATCCTTGTAATGGAATACGTCTAAGAAAATTTCAAATATAAGATGTTGTCAAATAATTTCTCTCTTAAAGGTGAAAGGAGGACTGGAACAGTAATATAAAATTATCTAGCAATAATTATGGATCTTTCTTAGTCCATGAAACTTTCTAAATTCTGTGCAACTTGTAATGGAGTGTAGTTTTTTAGAAAAAAAAAAAATTATCCTTGTTCAAAAGTTCGGATTTTGGATCTGCTCTTCCCATACCGGATCGGTACAAGTATGTTATATGTACCAGTCCTGCATGTCTTGCTTAGCATTCAATAAAAAAAGCATATAGTATAAGCTTGTTGCGATATTTTGTGGATTTTGAGGCAGTATCTGATTGGTACCAGTCCTAAAGTGTATACTGGTACGAGTATAAGGAACCTTGTTACAATGAATAGAAACTGAAGTACTTGTTCTCAGATTGGATGTTTTGCAAATTGCACAAATTTGTTTTGGTTTTGCAAAAATGGACCAATTACATTCATCAATTCATGCGAGAATGTACTTGGTATATGCAATATTAATAAAATTTGGCATCTTCTTTCATTAGTATGTTTTTCTGAAAATAAATAAAACTAACTAGTTCCAACTAAACTATAAACAAAAATATAAAACTATAAATAAAACCAACGTTTTACAGTAAAATATAAACAAACAAAAAAAAGTTAAGGATACGATAATCATTTTCCTACTATATATGTCCGTACTCCATAGTCTTCCATTTTCACAATTCTAATCATCATACTTGCTGAACAAACAAGTAGAATAGTGGAATACTTTAGAAGAGTGCCCTTTTCTTAATTTCACTAATCGGCCACTCATACATCCCAGCAGCCAAAGTGCCAAAGAGGAGCGGAGGTACTAACAACATATGGGGTCAATTGATCTCTGTTCTTTTTTTTTCAAAAATTTTGTGTTTATATGTGATTTTTATATAGTTTAGAAAAAATGTTAAGGATACTATAAAATTGATTCTCATTCGCAGCATAAATTTTGTATATAATTAACTTTCATCAGGGGCAGAGCTGTACATTCAAATTATGAGAGTCAAACGTGAATGAAAGTCAATTATATAAATTTTCATTTTGAAATGAAGATCAATTTTACATTATCTATAACATTTTACTCTAAATTATATAGAAAATTATACATAAATAAAATATAGGAGGTGGCTTTAACATCGTGCAAACTTAATTTAAACAATCCGGATCTAACCTGATCCTCAGATACCTCACCTAATGAACTATTCATGAAACCGATCGAACAGTTCGAATCGTCGTATTACCTGACCAATCTTTATAGCTGTATGGGCCTACTGCAGAGTCACAGACTCAGTGGGGCCCATAATCAACAGGGCTTTTTGTAGGCCCATTATAGCACTGTAGCTTTGTTGCGTCGAAAGAAAGTTATTAATCCGGGCATTTATATTACGGAAAATAATGGTTTGCTTCGATTAGGATTTTATTAGTTTCATTTACCTTGCCATTGAAGAGAAATCAAGTTAACATCATGACGTTAGTAATTTGTGTGGATTGAATTAAATTGGTGGAGGATCTTTTGGATAAAAGAATATATGAGCATATTTGTGACTTTGAATTTTGGATAAAAGAATATATATCTACAACATGTTAGTTTTTTTTTTTTTTTTTTAACTTCTTGGACTATTACTATATCAAGAGACGGAGTTCGACTTTCAAATTATAGGATTCAGATGTAAATGGAGGGTCAATCGTATAAATTTTTTGTACTGTGAATGGAGATCAATTTTACAGTATTCATAATATTTTACTCTAAACTATGTAAAAAATTGTATACAAATACAAAAACTTTGAAGTTAAATGAGGATCATTTGACCCCATTTCTTTAATACGCCTACGCCTCTGACTACATCCACTCAATTCCACTAATATTATTCAAAATTACAAATCAGTATAATTTTATATCTTTTATGTTTTTATTGTTTGTAAGTTTCGTAAAACCAAAACAACGCTATCAAATAATTATATTGTTGACAATTCTTTGCCGAATTTTTTATTTATATCCAAAAAATAAATCAAATTACAAAAAATACCCATGTTGTCTTGAAAATTTGAAAAATATCCAAACCGGAAAAAAAATTTCCGGATTTGGCCTCTAAACCCGGAAAAAAATTTTCCGGAAATTGAACTCCAAAACCGGAAAAAAATTTTCCGGTTTTAACATTTTTTTTTTTTTTTTTTTTTTTTTTTTTTTTTAGAGATTCCGGATAAAAAAATTTAACTTAACAAATTTTTTTTTTTTTTTTTTTTTAGAGATTCCGGATAAAAAAATTTAACTTAACAAATTTTTTTTTTTTTTTTTTTTTTTAGAGATTCCGGAAATTTTTTTCCGAACTAAATAAAATTTTTTTTTTAAGAGAAAAATAGCTAAAATACTGAAATCTAACGCTACAAAATCGAATTGTTTTTTTAAATATTTGTTTCATTAATTTAAAAAATTTCAAAATGGTGTAGAATAATTTAGAAATTATCAAAATAGCTAAAATACTGAAATCTAACACTAAAAAATCGAATTGTTTTTTACTACGAATAGGGCCGATTTTGTGCTAAAATACGGTAAATTTACTAAAATACGATAAATTACGCTAAATTACGTATAAATGGGGCTTATTTTGTGGCATCTTTCATAAATCATAAAAAATAGTAAAAAAAATTCCAAAAATAATAAAATTTGGTGTTCTAAAAGTTTATTACATAACTAATTTACTGAGCTACGTAGATTGAATAATAGAAATGAAAATCTTAATCGAAAACTTCAACTGAAGTTTTGAGGCTCTTCTATTTGTTTTTTGGCGATTCTGAATTTGGAAAACTGGCAAAGCCAGTCCGGACGCATGCGCATTTTCGCAAGCTTTCCGAAAAGTGGTCATTTGCTAAAATCAGACACTCGAGCGCCGTTTTATGGCCGTTTGAAGTTTCGTCGTCGTTTTTCGCCTTCTCAGTGAAGATATTATCCCTATTCGTACGTAATTTAGCGTACTTTACCGTATTCTAGCATAATTTTACATAATTATTGTAATTTAGTGTAATTCAGCATAAATCAAGTAATTTGGCTTGTTTTAGTATAAATATGCTAATTATATATAAAAAAATGTAATCTAGCAAATATTTAAAAAAACAATTCGATTTTTTAGTGTTAGATTTCAGTATTTTAGCTATTTTGATAATTTCTAAATTATTCTACACCATTTTGAAATTTTTTAAATTAATGAAACAAATATTTAAAAAAACAATTCGATTTTTTAGCGTTAGATTTCAGTATTTTAGCTATTTTTCTCTTAAAAAAAAAATTTTATTTAGTTCGGAAAAAAATTTCCGGAATCTCTAAAAAAAAAAAAAAAAAAAAAAATTTGTTAAGTTAAATTTTTTTATCCGGAATCTCTAAAAAAAAAAAAAAAAATTTGTTAAGTTAAATTTTTTTTTATCCGGAATCTCTAAAAAAAAAAAAAAAAAAAGTTAAATCCGGAAAAAAAATTTCCGGTTTTGGAAAAAAAAAAAAAAAAAATGTTAAAACCGGAAAATAATTTTCCGGTTTTGGAAAAAAAAAAAAAAAATGTTAAAACCGGAAAAAATTTTTCCGGTTTTGGAGTTCAATTTCCGGAAATTTTTTTTCCGGGTTTAGAGGCCAAATCCGGAAAAAAAATTTCCGGTTTGGGTATTTTTCAAATTTTCAAGACAACATGGGTATTTTTTGTAATTTGATTTATTTTTTGGATATAAATAAAAAATTCGGAATTCTTTGACTCGACATAAAACAATATGCGAAATCATAGTAACTCTTTCCCAAATCTCAACCCGTAATTACTATCGGCTACGTTAATAGTAACACTTATCAAAGTCATTACAAAATATTTTTTTGACAAATAAGAAAACTTTATTGGTTACATATTAATATGGAGATCGTGTTGAACAGTTCGAATCGACTGTTTGGACTTTAAAATCACAAAAATAACTTATAAGTATATGCAGGGGTGGACCCACATGGTCCCGGAGGCAGCTGCCCTCCCCTGGATTTTGAATTTTAGTGGAGATTTAAAATTTTTTTGCCCCCTTCTGAATGTTTGATTCGTAATTCGGATTAAATTTAGGTTAAAATTGAAATAAATTTGTTGAATTTTGATTGGTAATTAGAATTATAAGTTAGAGCATGAGAAATTACAAATTAAAGCATTGGAAAGTACAATTTAAAGTATTATTTTTTTATCGAGTACCCAATTAGTTAATGAATTTAAACCTGATTAGCTATTTAAATCCGATTCAATATTTGTTTCCCCCCTCCCCCGATGAAGATCATGAATCTACCCATAAGTATATGGTGTTAAGATGTGTCACTATAAAATGGTGTAATTGGATCCCTCATCTTGAAAATAATATAAAGTATAAATATAATTAACCACTTGTACCAATTCAATCTAACCCGATCGTTTATAATTTTACATCCCTACTAGAAACCAAAATTTTATGTATTTTCTATTTTGGAATGAAACACTTGATACATTTAATGATTCATTGCTTAATTAACTTCTTCTCAATTTGTTCTTTTTAGAACTAATCAATTAAAGACACACTACTTTGCCTGACATTTTTATTAATGTTTGAATTTGTAGTATTTTAAAAAGGACTAAAATTTTAGTTGATTAGTGGCCGGCTATTTTTAGAACTAATCAATTTATGTTTGAATTTGTAGCATCTTAATTATACCTAGGTTAGCTGGATATTTTTAAAAATGTTCAAACTGGTCATTTTTTGGTCAGTTTCAATTTTTTTCCCAATTGGCCAAAAAACAACCGGCCCGAATGTTTATAAAAGAGTGGGCAGAGTTCCATATTTTTCAAAAATTCATTCTCACAAAATTCACACTCTCTTCTCACTTTCTCTTTTTCTCCTAAAATTCTCCTCCTCTTCTCACATTTGTAAATAAGTCCCTTTATTTTTTTAATTTATTTGAAGTCCAAAATGGTTGTAAATTGATAGAATTTGTTATAAATGTACCAAAATTAGTATAATTTAGTTCCAAATTAGTTTTAATTTGTGTTAATTAGATGTCAATTAGTTTTAATTAGTTTAATTAAGTATATTTTAGCATATTTAGTATATTTTAGTTTAATTAGTTTAATTAGCATAATTTAGCATAATTAGCAAAATTTAGCATAATTTAGCATATTTTAGTTTAATTTGCTTAATTTAGTACATTTTAGTATATTTTAATTTAATTAGCTTAAATGTGCTAATTAGCACATATTAGCATAATTTAGCATATTTTAGCATATTTTAGGATAATTTAGAATAATTTAGCATATTAAGCATAATTTAGTATATGTTAGCCTATTTAGCATAATTTACTTTAATTTAGCATAAATAGCATAATTATCATAATTTAACATAATTTACTATAATTTAGATATTTTAGCATAGTTTACTTTAATTTAGCATAATTAGCATAATTTACCATATTTTAGCACAATTTAGTATACTTTAGTATAATTAGCTTAACTTACCATAATTAGCACATTTAAGCATAATTAGCATAATTTAGCATATTTTTTAAAATACCTCAAAATCGCCTTCTCTTTCTCTCTTTCTCTTATGGGGAGTTTGAGTAAGTTGTGAGAGGGAGGAGAGAGAAAACGGGATATTTATATATTCTGAAACACAGAAAAAAATTCTCAACCGGCCAAAAAATGGCCGGTCCTAATTTTAATTCCGACCGGTCATTTTTTGGCCGGTTTGGACATTTTTAAAAATACCAGCTAACCTAGGTATAATTATTATTTTATAATTAAGTTTTGATGTTAATAAAAATGTCGGCTACGTTGCGGATGAGATGTCTGTACAGGGATATTTAATGCTCAAATCTCTGAGTGGAGGTTAGATTTTTTTTTTTATTGGGATTTTGAAGCATTTTGATCGGAAATTCTCCAAACAATTATTTCTTCTCTCTTTTTGGCTTCTAATGTAATGATTTATTATCTTTATCTCCATCAGTAGCTTAATTGATAAGATATCTCTATTTGTTGAATGTTTGAATCTGTGCCAAAAAAAAAAAAAAAAATCTTTTTTATGATAACGACTGTTTTAAAATTCTTAACTCCTATATTCATTTTTTTTCAAAGACCGAATTGGTAAAATAAAGAAAAATAATATGACAAATTGATAATGACTGTCCCTCCGAAAGAGTTATCAACTAATTTTTTTCCTATTTAGAAGGATATAAGATTAATTCATAGTTGACACTAATACAAACTTCATTAAAAAATTATATGTGATAATACCATCAAACTCACCAAAGTTGTACTTGTCACAATCAGTTTTTTTTATTCAGTTTTGACAAATATCACGTCAAACTTACAATCCAAGGCAATCGGGCCTCCAATAATCAATTTCAATTTATTAAGAAATGACAAATATATTCTTGAACATTATTAATTTTTTTTTACTTACTGTATTTTTAATATGACAAAACGCATAATGTATGTGTAACGATTTGGTTTTTATGTTACATTTATATAGATGAAGGATCTAATTACACTATTTTATGGTGATACATCTTAAAATCATATGTTTATAAGTTATTTTTATGATTTCAAACTCTAAACAGTCGATCCGAACCGTTCAACATGATTTCCATATCCAAATGTGCTTGGAGTCCAAATTTTATATTTTTTGGAACTTTTTTTTAGTATTTATTATGATGTGTACAAAATTGTTATTTTTAGACAATTCTGGATCATTGAAAAACAACGGTTTTCAAAATTTCTAAAAAATAGTAAACAATTTTCAAAAAATATAAAATTAATTTGGTCTCCGAGTACAGATCGACTATTTGATAAAATCGCAAAAAAGACTTATAAACATATAGTATCAAGATGTGTCACCATAAAATAATGTAATTGGATCCCTCCTCATATAAACAAATAATTTTTATGTTGTTGAATTTCATATAACATATTATATTTCAATATAAAGCAAGAGAAAACTTTAAATGAGTATCTATTATTTCTAATTTCAAATTGAAATACACTAAGCGATTTCAAAAGAAAAAAAAGAGAGAGGCTATGGTATTATGCATATATATTTATATATTACGGATTGATTTGTGATATGGACTCGTATTTTTATTTTCAATGTTCGAATAGTTGATTTGAGCGGTTAAACATGAACTCCATCTGAAAATGTAGTTGAAGACCAAATTTTACATTTAAAAAAGAAAATTGTTATCTTTTTAGATAGGTTGAAAACCACTGCTACTTTTGGATGATTCAAAATGTTCAAATCAAGTGATTTTTTAATGTCAGTGGCTAGAGTAAAAGTACTTAACAACGTCGGTATCCTCGCAAATACTCCCGTCAGTACTAGCAATACTATCGAAAATGTAGTTGAAGACCGAAAGGTTACTTATCACAAATTAAAAAATTTAAAGAGAAAGAGATGATGGCCGAAATGAAAAATGTAGACATGTGATTGTCACAACTGAAAAACATAGAGACGCAATGGTGTTATCCAATATATGAAAGCAGAGAACTGACCATAATTTAATAGATATAGATAATGAAAATAACCTTATTAAATTATGCTTTCCATGCATAGTATCATTTGGCATTGTCATGACTAATGAAATAATAAAACAAATTGATTGCCATGCAAAATTCAAAATAATGGATTGCAATTGGGGACATCTTAATTAACAACCTTAGCGTAAAAGAGTGGCTGGGAGGCTTCACTTGATAGGTGGCACTATTCAAATTAGCCATCATTTCTCACTCCTAGTGGAACATTATGAAATCTTATGTCGGGGATATATATTTCAAAGAAACTTCAATGGTTGCATATGCATATGATTAACTTCTCCATTATTTACAATTCGAGATCAGACAACAAACGAAAAGAAACTGATGTTGTGTCTGAGTATTCTGACTTTTAAGTTATATCGTATCATTACAATCAGTGCGCACGATAATTTTTTTTTTGAGTAAAAATTGGAGATCAAGCCACTCAACTATTTAATATCCACAAGAGATTTTTTCATTCAGGTTTCGAACCTGCAACCTCCTACACGGAGAGCATTGCCTTTGCCACTAGACCAAAAGCTGGTTCTCACAAGTATTGATAATTAACATATTAATTATTTATACCTAACAAATTAAGTTTTTTGAAAAAAAAACTAGACATAACAACTCTCTTTTTTCTCTCTCATCACTCACTCATCTTTTACACGTGTTTAGAGGTGGGTTTATTTTTTCTTCGTTCAATCCCGTCCATATTTCTAACGAACTGTAACAAAATTTGCGAATCTAAATCACGAACGTTTTCTACCTCGATTTTTTCTTTCAAATGAGATCCATGATGAAGTATTTTCGGGTTCTTTATCGCATAAGTAATTAGACTTCATCATGCAAGCGTAAATAGTTCACGTGTCAAGTGATTTTACCTAACATATTCTATAATATTTTAATTATTTAATTTTACATATGGCGTTCATTGGCATTAGAAATTATTAATATCAAATATTACACGTATTTATACCTCGTCATACAAAAGTAAATAGTTAATGTGTCAAGTGTTTATACATTATATTTCTCTTTAATTTTATTTTTTAACATATGGCATTGGTTGGTACCTAAACGTATTAATATCAAATAATGCAAATTTATACCTCATCATACAAATGTAAATAAATCATGTGTCAAGTATTTGTATCTAACAAATTCAACAATTTTTTTCTTTTACATGTGGCAATGGTTGCGTCTGAACGTGTTAATAATTTAATATCAAATATCTTTTACTTGCACGACAAGATATAAATATTTGCACGATGATGCATAAATACTTACGTGATGAAGAATCTGAAAATACTTCATAATATATCTCATTTGAAAGATAAAATTGCGTAAAAAACATTTATGGTTTTAAATTCGCAAAATCCTCATAGACTGTCAGAAATATGAGCGAGATTGAACGGAGGGAAGACTCACCTCTAAAAACATGCAAAATATGAGTGGGTGATGAGAAAGAGAAATAAAAAGAGTTGGTATGCTAGATAAAAATATTTTATATATTATATATCAATACTTGCGGGCATAGATATCAATACTTGTGCGCGCCAGTTGTAAGTGACCTTCTAAAAAGTGGTCCCAATAAGATAAGTTAGAGTTGAGTATTTCATATTTAAATTTAGTGAGTTTGGGGAATTTTTAGGAGACTGGAGACTGAAAACAGAAGATAGTATAATTATTCATGAAAAAATGTACATGTAGTTGAATTTTTTTATATATATTTTTTATATATATAAAGATAAATAAAAAATCAAATGGTCCAAAAATTTATATTCTAAATTACGTTAAGTTTGGTAATATTAGTAGTACAATATGTTCCTGTGAGAAAGGACCAAGAAGGAAATCATGGTCATCATGTTCGTCTTGCCACGCGTCCCCTCAAACTACAATTTCTAACACAGTAAGCCGAGTTAAAGGTTAGCTAAACATGTGTGGAGGTTGGTAAGAATGCATTTTAATAGGATGATGTGTTCCCAAATTTTTTATTTTTAGAACATTAATCTGTTCCCTTGTACGTTTCTGTAACGAACCTTCAAAAGATGCGTTCCAAAAACATGATTAATTTATGAACATGGGACCTAAGTATCTAACTCAAGAGATTGAGGCTTAATAATTTAATCTTCACTAAGGAGTTGGTGTTTAACAACAACTCAAGCTTAAAATTCGGCTTAAGAAGGAGGCTTAAGTCCGTCTAAGCCATAGGTGTTTGGCCCGCTTAAGACCTTAAAAAAGACTAAGAAGTCTTAAGCCATGGTGCCGAACACGATGGTTCCAAAGAATAGTTTTGAGACTTAATTTGTCTTCCACTATAATACTACACGCACAAATGGTTTTCAAAGTGTTCCCCAGCAATTTTGACTATTTTGTTGTTTGAGTGACGGTATGTCATTTTGCAATGCGTAGTGAATTTTTTTTTTAAAGTTTAAATAATTAATATTAAATGTTTTATTTTTCATTTATTTTTTATCTCTTTTAGATAGATAAAAAAATCATTACTATCTAATGGTCTATAATCTATCTAAAAAATGAAAAAATATATATATATATATAAAAATGTAAAATATGATCTCCTGGTACATTTAATATGAAGATAATACATATTGAACGATACAGATCAATTATTTGAATTTTAAATAAAAATATAGAGCCATAATAGGAATAAGTGGATATTGTAAAGCACCGTCACCTCACTCTTGTTCTCGTAAGTAAATATTGTTTGAAGAACTTTCTTTGTCCCCATTTGGGGTTAGTATTCCACTAGAAATGCAGAAAGCAATATGTTTTTAGCATTCAGATTACAAATTGATTATGTAATAATGTAAAAGATAGTTTACTTTAGTTCAATGATTTATCAAAAAAAAAAATCCATGGAATAATTTTACGGAATTCTACCAATAAAAACGTGGTACGTTACGTCAGTACGTGCAGGTACATTGGTGCAGCATGGCTACTCAAGTCGTTGGCTTGTTGGCTTGTTGCATTGTTGGGTTCTGTCAGTGTAAAAGTGTCCGCCCTTCTCCGAACATTTCTCTGATTTTTAATCTTCACCGCAGGATCACCATACCCCACCACTTCCAGCAACCCTACAACTCACTGAACCCAGTCCACTGCGCCGATTTCCACTTTCGATAGACTGGAAGCGGGTCTCCTGATGGAAAACGACAAACCCTAAACCAGTGCACCTGGTGTAGGGTTAAATACATTTCAAGAGCTGCCTGATTCGTCGGCGATACTTTCCAAATACACGGCCCGGACAGAGATCTCCTCATCCGCAGTGCAGCGAATCCAGATTTTCTGTGGACTGTGGTGGCCGTGCAACCTGTGCTGATGAATACTGTTATGTCTAAAATAGGTTCTTCCTTCTCATCTCCGAAAAAAAAAAATTTCCGAAATTGATAATTTCACTTTTCTATAGTGTTGGTTCATATGTTGGATGTATTATGTTAATTTTTGTCCCTGTCAGAGATATGCTTCATGTATTGCCGTGAGTTTACGCTCACAAAGGATCTGAAGTTCTTTTGGGCAAAGTTCGCTACCTGCCAAAGAACAGTTCTTAGAAAGTTAGAATACCCTCAGCAGATCTCAAAAAACGGTACAGAAGCAAAGCGAGAGTTTTGCAGCGCAGTCCTCTGAAACATCTTATTAAGTCTACTTGTTACTCTCATAAGAAAAAAAAAAGTCTACTTGTTACAAATAATGGCAAATTCTTCTATGGACATAAGGACCTATTTGTAAAATGAACATATTTTCTTTTGCAAAGTTCAAACAGTGGATCCGACATTTTACAAAAATTAATCAAATTCAGACCATTGAATTTTGTAAAATACTTAATAAATAGTAAAAAAATTCAAAAAAAATGTAAAATTTGACCTCCAAGTACATTTTAATATGGAGATAATGTTGAACGGTCGGATCGACTGTTTGAACATTGAAAATGAAAATATGTTCATTTTACAAATAGGTCCTTATGTCCATAGAAGACACACTCTAATATTAATACATCAAATTTACGGGAAGCAATTTACAATATAAAAAATTACCAGAATCAATTCAGCGGGAAATCTGTATGTTTGCAAATTTAAGTATTATCATGCCTGGCCTTCTCTCTGGCAATTTGCATTAATGGGAGTGCTGGATACCACGTCCCAAATTATGCTCCGGTCAAAACGATATTATTTAGGAGTAGAACTAGGGTGTGATGTGCTCACCAAACTATTTGGTGAGCACAACTCTACATAAATAATCGGATTTACTTCAAACAAGATGAATCCAACCGTTGAAACCGATGTACTTTACGAGTGATGCATGTACATGCAAAATTTTGAATTTTTTGAATTCATTTAGTCTCAAGTCAAGTGGTCAAAATTGATGAAAAATGAATGATCCAAAATGAAGTTGTTTTAATGCATTCAAAAAATTCTCAATTTTGACCACTTGACTTGAGACTAAATGAATTCAAAAAATTCAAAATTTTGCATGTACGCCCATCACTCGTAAAGTACATCGGTTTCAACAGTTAGATTAATCTCGTTTGAAGTGAATCCGATAGTTTATGTAGAGTTGTGCTCACCAAAGAGTTTGGTGAGCACATCACACCCTAGTTCTACTCATTATTTAGATAGCAACAAAAGAATTAACTGCCTGCGTATTTTTCATGAAAACAAACATTATTTTTTTATCCTCTCCATTTAATTTAATATATCTTTGCGTTCTGTTGATAACCGAATTGATCAATTTATCAACTTGCCCTTTCTCTGCATGACAAAAGTTGTTAGCTGTAGAGTGTAGAGTCACCTTTTGTTTTTTAATTGAAAAAAAAAAAATCAATATGTCGGAAACTAGCTATGTGCTACAAAAATATTTATATTCGATTGTGCCTCGTTGGCGTCTTTTATTAATTCTTGACAATATTAATATACATTTTCTCAATTTAATTTTTCGTTGCGAAGTGCTTTTCGAACCCAATTAATAAGATATGTCTATAAATGTGAAAAATTAGTCAATTCAAGATTTTTAACAAAATATTAAACGAAGAAAAAAAGAATAAATAAAGATAACAAGTTTTAGTGGAAAAATTAGATTTGATGTCATAATCGGAAAATTAAAGCAACTGAAAATTTTGATTTTGATGGACACTCGATAATTAACACAAATAAAAAAATACTTTCCAAAATCAGAAATGATAGAAAAATATTTAAACTAGGAACTAATGAAAATTTTGTATAGAGGACATGGGTGGAATTGAGTTCAACTAATGAGGTTCAACGTCCCCTATTTCTTTCCCCCAATTTTTGCATGTATTTTTTATATTATGAAGATAATTTCTTAAAAAAATTATACCTGAGTTCCATAAAAATACGACGGTATCGAAATCCTTGCAAAAACAGAGAAAAACAACATATAAGACAGCACAAAATTATAAATATAATCTGTAGATTGAACTAATTATAGATGTGAAGAATACATCGAATCACCAGAAAGATAGTTCGAGAGCACACATGTATGTGTTGTTAGTTTGTAATAATCTATAAGTCAATAATACGATAAATTTGTTATATAAAACTTTGTTCATAAATTGAATGTTTGATCATTTTGTGTTTAATCATTTTGTTACCTTGAGTATTATTGAATTTATGAATCATTTTGAGTTCATGACTGGAATTGTGAAACTTCATAATATAGATGATAACACTCTTAAAAGTCTCTAACCAAGGTAATTAGCAGGAACACTAATTACCGCAATAAGGTTAGTGTGTGGATTAAATGATGGTTAAGTTTTACAAACCATAGACAAAGAATTGTCATTTTAATTACACAGATACATGTTAGAGAACATGATATTTGACAGACCCCAAATGAAACATTAAATGGAATTGTGTTTGTGTCATTAATGTTTTCATTTTAGTGTTAAGTTCTAAAGTATGAGATATTCATTTTTCCTACATAAAAAATGTATATGTGTGATTGCTATCTAACGCTATTCGTAAAAAGTAGCTATAAGGGTAGTTCTTCGGTATACATAACTTATGCGGAGGAAAAGATGGTTTATCAAAAGTACTATTGTTCCTCGTATCTCAATACGAGCTATAGCATCACTGGGCCCCTTGATAGAATATGATTATATGGATCCAGTATGATTACAAGAGTAAACATATTTGATAATCTATTCAAGATCAAGAAAAGATTAATTTTGTAAGGATGACACACACCTACCTTGAAACTAATCTGATAGCTATGTGGCAAAAGAATTAACACGAAGTAAATCGTTTACTGGATCATGATATTGTACCGTACAGCATCATCTGTGTAATTGGTGTCATAATGTACTTACCAGGTGACACATATGATTATAGAAGTTAGAACAGTTCTAATTCTATTTGCCAACATAACACAGATCCTATAGAGTCACACCAATAGGAAAGTAATCAGAGAAATTTTATGATTAATTATAAAGTGTTATAATTAAGAATAAAATATATGTCATGGAGATGACATGCTTAAACCGAATTAAATTTATAAACGTGTATGACACGTCGTATAAATTTATCGCAAACGTAAGAAATACAATTATTCAGAATAATTGTATATATATATATTATATGGATTAAAATATTAATTATGAATTAATATTTTGGACCAAAAAGTCCAATTTGAATTTAGGCCTTAATTAAATTTAGAATTTAATTAAAAGCCTAAATTAAATTAATTAAATTAAATGAAAATATTTAATTAAATATATATTAAACAAATGGCAAATCCAATTTTGATTTTGCATCTTCATAACCGCCACTTCAAAACCGCCATATATTTGCCTATTTAAAAGAATGTAAAGGTGAGAAATAATTAGAAATTCATTTTCTAAGTCCAAATCAAAGTACGAATCAGAATTCGATTCGATTCGTATCTAATTTTCTCTCTCAAATAGTGATTTGCAGAAAACCTGATTATCCATATATATATTTTGCGAGAATAAAAGTTATTCTTGTGAATAGTGTTTTGTCAGAAATTTTGTACTTTCGGTAAATAGTGATTTACCGAAAACCGTGACTTTTCGAATACCGTTGGTATAGTATTTCTGACAAAAGAAATACCAACTCTCTGGTAGTTCCTGGTGGATAACCGATAGATGCACTATATTTTTGGTGCTTGCTTAACTGGGTCAGACAGCCGGGTCAGACTGCATTCCAATTTTAATTTGGAAGCAAGGTAAAGAAATGTTATATTAATCTATTTAATTGTTAAATAGATTTAATCTTTTAGAAATCAATTAAAGGTGTAAATCTATAAACTGATTAAAATACAAGTAAATACGGTTTTACTATTTTGGATTTATACAGGATTAATCTGATATGTAATTCTCGGTTATTATCGGACATACTACTTAATATATGATCTGAATGAGTAAAATTTTACTTACGGCTTTTAATCTAAGAAACAGATTGAACAGGTATGTAACTCTCAGTAGATTATCCGACATACCACTTCAATCCTTTTGGCTTGAGTTAGAAGTAAAAATGTTATTTTATGGTCTTTCCGCAGCTTAAGTCTAATGACTTTGAGTAGCCTCAAAACCCAACATGTGTATCAACTTGGAATAATAAATGGCAAACTTGACCCCCAATACTTGACATTACGAGATGTGAAGATCTTTTCATACCTTCTCGGTTTGTTCACAAATCTCCATTCCATTATTAAGCACGTTGGGTGTCCGATCCGCCAACGGCTACGATTGAAAGATGAAATTTCGGATTTAATCTCAGCCCTTCAATCACATAATCTGTCTTCTTTTGATTAAATACATATGTTTTATGTGTAGAAGTCTAAATGTAGTTAAAAACATACTCACCACACGTACTGCCACACAATACGTTACAAGTAATACCAAGAATTGAGCAAATGGAATTATCATTAAATAATTATTACCATATCTCTCTCCAGCTTTAATTGGTGCATAAAAAGATTAATTTCCAATTTAGACAGATAGCATATCTTATTTCCAAATTTCCTACCTCTTATTCATTTTTGGAAGATAACAAAAAAGGCATATTATTGATTTATTCTCTAGCAGCTTTTCACATTTAATTTAATTGAATTATAACGCAAAAATTGTGTATGCACTGACATGCAAAGAATGTTGTTGTATTAAAACAGTCATTTGTTGTTGTGTATTTTATTATTATTTATTATTTGTCTCTCTATGTTAAATCTTATAATATGTCCCGTTGCAACGCACGGGTATGATACTAGTAACATTTATATAACTAGTTTTATAAAAAAAAAAAAATGTTGCTACGAAAACATATGATTTGATAATTGACATATTTAGACATGGGACACACAGAAAAAGTTCTGACAAGAACATTCATCGTATTTTACAACAATGTATTATGTAGCTATAAGTATACTGTCTCGCTAGAAAAGGTAAACCCAATGAGCACCGTAGGTGATGATTTTTTAATTTTTTTGTTAGAGTAAGGTGGCAATTTACCATCTTGTGAATTTTCATATTGATAAAAAGAGTTCGACTTAGCTAGGCCATGGAGTAAAACGGTTTGTACTTCACGTCATATTTTTATTTTGAAAATCCAAACTACCGATCCGAACCACTCAAGTTGTTCTCCATATTGAAATGTGCTTGGAGACCAAATTTTACATTTTTTGGAATTTTTTTACTATTTATTAAGCCACTTTGAAAATCGTTGATCCGGATGAACAGTAGCAAAACAGTAAAAAATTCTGGACCAATGGATCAGCGATTTTCAAAGTGGCTTAATAAATAGTAAAAAATTCCAAAAAATGTAAAATTTGGTCTCCAAGCACATTTCAATATGGAGAACAACTTGAGCGGTTCGGATCGATAGTTTGGATTTTAAAAATGAAAATAATGAGACGTGGAGCACCAAGTCGTTTTACTCCATGGCTTAGCTAAGCCCAGCTCTTGATAAAAAACTTTTTACATATGTTCAAGTGGACCTCGGACATGATATATATAAATATTTACAAACTCATAATGTTTATTATTTCGGTTCCTCTAAGGAACTATTCGGTCCTACGTTGATCTGTTGAAACCTCCACAGTGTAGCTCCCATTGCCGATCCTTGAGCGCCGTCTCAGTTGACAGGATCATGATTGTTTTCGACTTCTGCGCGAATATTCTCCTATTTCTTTCTCTCCACAATGCCTAAAGGCATGTCGCCCAAGTCGTTGCCCATGCCCGTCTACGATGTCCTGAGAAAGGGTTAGAGAACCATAGTTGTATGTGTGAACCGGTGCCTGGTGGAATGATCCCAAGGCCCGATGTGATTAGCAGAGTTCTCCACATAGCCATAGAGTAAGGGCAGGACCACATCAGGTGCCGTATCGTTTCAAGTTCGTTACCAGCACAAAGAATACAACCTTGGATTGTCTGGTAACCTCTTTTGAGCAATGTCTCTCTTGTCAATAGCTTGTCTTGAATCATAACTCAGAGGAAGACTCGGATCTTGGGGGTGCTAAAATCTTCAAAAGTTTCCGGTGGCAGGTACATGTTAGTAGAATTCGTATCCTCTGCATTAACGCAAAAGATTCTAAAAGAAAATCTTTTGAGTTAATGAATCTCGACCGTCCGATTTGTTTTAAGATTCGTACAAACTAGATTTGCACTAATATTAAAAGACCTCTTATGTTATAGGCACGAGCCAGATTAACTCCGTTTCAAATCAAACGGTTGAAATTCATTAACTCAAAAGATTCTCTTTTGAATTAATGCAGAGGATACGGATCCCACGTTAGTAGGTGATGATTTTGTCCATGCATAACTTTTGTTTTCGATCTGTCCAGCAACAAAATTTATGCAGTAAATGTTTGATCTTTCTCATGAAAAAACATGTTTGATTTAACAATTTATATACCTTTCACGAGATGTGACTTGTGAGACATACGGAAAAAGATTCGAACTGGACACGTACTCTATTGAATATTTCACAACGCATTAAGCGTTACGGAGTACAAATTGTCCAGCTCTGCACAACTTTTAGTGACTACCGTTCGAGCGAGGCAAAAGCGTATCCAATGAGCAAAATTCATAAATTTAATAATTTACATGTTCATTAATTGTGCAACTAAGTCTAAAATCGACAAAGGATGGTGACTTCTCTTACACCGAATTTTTTATTTATATCCAAAAAATAATGGAAATTCCAAAAAATACCCATGTTATCTTGAAAATTCGAAAAATACCCAAACCGGAAATTTTTTTTCCGGATTTGGCCTCTAAATCCGGAAAAAAAATTTCCGGAAATTGAACTCCAAATCCGGAAAAAAAATTTCCGGATATAACTTTTTTTTTTATTTTTTTATAGAGTTTCCGGAAATTTTTTTTCCGGATTTAACATTTTTTTTTTTTTTAGAGATTCCGGATAAAAAAATTTAACTTAACAAATTTTTTTTTTTTTTTTTTTAGAGATTCCGGAAATTTTTTTCCGAACTAAATAAATTTTTTTTTTTAAGAGAAAAATAGCTAAAATACTGAAATCTAATGCTAAAAAATCGAATTGTTTTTTTAAATATTTGTTTCATTAATTTAAAAAATATCAAAATGGTGTAGAATAATTTAGAAATTATCAAAATAGCTAAAATACTGAAATCTAACACTAAAAAATCGAATTGTTTTTTTTACTACGAATAGGGCCGATTTTGTGCTAAAATACGGTAAATTTACTAAAATACGATAAATTACGCTAGATTACGTATAAATGGGGCTTATTTTGTAGCATCTTTCATAAATCATAAAAAAGAGTAAAAAAATTCCAAAAATAATAAAATTTGGTGTTCTAAAAGTTTATTACATAACTAATTTACTGAGCTACGCAGATTGAATAATAGAAATGAAAATCTTAATCGGAAACTTCAACTGAAGTTTTGAGGCTCTTCTATTTGTTTTTTGGCGATTCTGAATTTGGAAAACTGGCGAAGCGAGTCCGGACGCATGCGCATTTTCGCAAGCTTTCCGAAAAGTGGTCATTTGCTGAAATCGGACACTCGAGTGCCGTTTTATAGCCGTTTGAAGTTTCGTCGTCGTTTTTCGCCTTCTCAGTGAAGATATTATCCCTATTCATACGTAATTTAGCGTACTTTACCGTATTCTAGCATAATTCTACATAATTATTGTAATTTAGTGTAATTCAGCATAAATCAAGTAATTTGGCTCGTTTTAGTATAAATATGCTAATTATATATAAAAAAATGTAATCTAGCAAATATTTAAAAAAACAATTCGATTTTTTAGTGTTAGATTTCAGTATTTTAGCTATTTTGATAATTTCTAAATTATTCTACACCATTTTGAAAATTTTTAAATTAATGAAACAAATATTTAAAAAAACAATTCGATTTTTTAGCGTTAGATTTCAGTATTTTAGCTATTTTTCTCTTAAAAAAAAAAAATTATTTAGTTCGGAAAATTTCCGGAATCTCTAAAAAAAAAAAAAAAAAAAAATTTGTTAAGTTAAATTTTTTTATCCGGAATCTCTAAAAAAAAAAAAAAAGTTAAATTCAGAAAAAAAATTTCCGGAAACTCTAAAAAAAAAAAAAAAAATGTTAAATCCGGAAAAAAAATTTCCGGAAACTCTAAAAAAAAAAAAAAAAAAAATGTTAAATCCAGAAAAAAAAATTTCCGGATTTGGAGTTCAATTTCCGGAAATTTTTTTTCTGGATTTAGAGGCCAAATCCGGAAATTGTTTTTTCCGGTTTGGGTATTTTTCGAATTTTCAAGATAACATGGGTATTTTTTGGATATAAATAAAAAATTCGGTCTCTTACATCTAAGACAACTCTTGGATTATTCTTTAATTAATATTAAATTATTACCATCGCTATAATACAACAAGTTAATATAATTTATTTAGCATTTTTAAATAACAATTACAATCAATCGTAATTACTATTATAACAATTTTATTAAAAAACAAAACTGTCACGATTAAAAGTTGATAACTCTTAGAGTGAGGCTACGGTACTATGCATAGCACGGATTGGTCCGTGCTACGGCTCAATATTTGAGTTTTCAAAATCCTAACGGTTGATCCGAACCGTTCAACATGATTATAAAATGAATATGTACTTGCAAACTAAATTTTACATTTTTTCAATTTTTTTTACTATTTTCTTAGATAGGTAGAAAATTACTGTTTTTGGATGGTCCAGAATTTTCAGATCAAGTGATTTTCTACCTATCTAAAAAAATAGTAAAAGAATTCGAAAAAATGTAAAATTTGGTTTGCAAGTACATATTCATTTTATAATCATGTTGAATGGTTCGGATAGTCGACCGTTAGAATTTTGAAAACTCAAATATTGAGCCGTAGCACGGACCAATCCGTGCTAGCATAGTACCCGTAGGCTCACTCTTAACATTTTTAGTTTTTTAGTATTGTAATTGTCTATTGGTATTAGTATTAGCTAAAAGTTATACTTGCTTGCGAAATAAGTTGTCAAATATGAAGTAAAACTTGTAAAATAAAAGCATAGACAGAGCAAGTTAAATTACTTTTATAAGTGGATTAGTTTATTTTATATGAGGAGGGTTCAAATGCCTCTATTTTTCATGCCTCCATCGTGCCTCCATTTTTTAAAACTTTAATAACTCAAAATTTAAAACTTAAAAGTCAAAATAAAACCATTGGATATGATCTACATTATTTTATCTATGTGCTCATAAAAAATTATCTTATTTTGATTTTGTTTTGGTTGTCATCAAGAGCTTGTAAAAAACATACTAATGTGGATAATTCTTAGACGTTGATTTTTCAAGTTATTGATTCGCATAAAAACAAAATCAAAATATGATAATTTTTTATGAGCACATAGATAAAATGATATAGATCATATCCAATGGTTTTATTTTGACTTTTAAGTTTTAAATTTTGAGTTATTAAAGTTTTAAAAAATGGAGGCATGGTGGAGGCACAAAAAATGGAGGCATTTGAACCCTCCTCATTTTATATATACTTTATATGTATAGGACTCACTGTTATAAACAATTTTTTTAATATCTTACTTATCCATAACATTAATTTACTTCACACTTAAAATGTAAAAATGAGGTGAAAAATAAAACAAGTCAATTGAATGAGTAATCTAAACTAAAGAACGAAGCACGGTTTAAGCTGGACATACATGTCGTCGTCCAGAATTCAATCTGCAATTTCTCACATGGAGAGCATTGTCTTTATCACCTAATCAAAGACTAGTTTTCAAAACTTTCACAATAAATAGTTCATAAATTTTATTCCACCCAACTATATATTATAATATTTTTAGTTTTTATTATTGTAATTGTCTGTGGTATTAGTTAAAAGTTATATTAATTTGGTTGTGAAATAAGTTATCAAATGAGGAGTAAAATATGAAAAATAAAAGTATAGACGGAGTAAGTTAAATTACTTCTCTAAGTAGATTAACTTCACATTTACTCTTAATGTAGAATTTACTGTTTAGGATTTTATTTTATATTAACTTACTTCTTGAGACGATAATTTACTTCACACGTAAATTATAATAATGAGTAGTAAAATAAAACGAGTAATATGAAATTTAATTCTTCTTTCTTACGTATAGCAGCCCAACCTGACCTAACCGGATACGCTTATATGCGCAATTCAATTGAACGAGTAATCCGAACTAAAAAACGAAGCACAGTCCAAGCTGGATACATGTCGTCATCCTAGATGGTGTTCATGGACCACCAAGCAAAATCGTAAGATCACGATAGCACGATAAAAATGCGCGTTTTTATTTATCTACCATACGCTCATTTTAACGTCCCCTCTATTTAAACCCACATACTCCCTCGCACGACTGACACTTCTTCCTTTCTCCTCTTCCAACTCTCTCCTCCTCCAACAATGGCGTCTTATTCCCCCGCCGTGGAACAAGCATTCGACGTTGACAAGCTCAGCTACGAGATCTTCTCGATTCTCGAGAGCAAGTTCCTCTTTGGCTATGACGACACCAAGCTCTTCCTTCCTGGTTCCTTACCTAGCACCCCTACCCGATCCGCCAGCTATTCGCCCACCTTCCGGGTTCGGATTCTTTCCATTGATGGAGGCAGCCGCTTCTCTGACGCGCTCCTCGCTGCCTCCTCCCTGGTCCGCCTCGAGACTACCTTGCGTGAGCGCACAGGTCATCCAATGGCCAGGATTGCTGATTTCTTTGACTGTGCAGCTGGATCAGGCGCTGGGGCCGTGCTAGCCTCCATGCTCTTTGCTCGCGGTTCTACTGGGAAGTCCCTCTATTCAGCTGGAGAGGCATTTACCATTCTCTCCAGGGAGATTAACCGTCACAAGGGTCTATTTCACAGTCTCTTTAACCGGTCCGGTAAAAGTAAAACGTTTAGAAAGATGTTCGGTGAATTGACTCTGAAGGATGCTGTAAAACCCTTACTGGTGCCATGCTATGACCAGGCAACCGGCGCGCCATTCCTCTTCTCCAGAGCCGACGCAGTGGAGAATGCAGGGTTCAATTTTAAGCTGAGGGATGTGTGCGAGGCGACTTGTGAGGAAAGTGCGGAGGTGAGGTCACTGGACGGGAGAAGGAAGATCCTGGCCATCGGAGGAGGAATCGCAATGGGGAATCCGACAGCCGCGGCAATCACTCATGTTTTGAATAACAAAAAGGAGTTTCCCTTGGCCGAAGGGGTTGAGGATTTGCTGGTGGTTTCGCTAGGGAGTGGCGAGGCGGAGCACGGCAGAGAGAAGCTGGCGGGGCCGCCGACTCAGGCGGAGGTAACAAGGATTGCGGCGGAGGGTATCGCGGATATGGTACGGATAAGAGAACTCTTTTTTAAGTTTTTATGCGGTCATTTTATTGTATAAATTGTATGGCGAGTCGTGTCAGTGTGTATTCTTGATGTTAGTAAATAGTAACTCGTTAGATTACATAGAGACTAGGTATAATAAATCTGAGAGAGGGTCAGTGAATGCAGTGGCTTTTATTTCCCGCCAGCTGTGTTCGACTCTCTCTCTCTAGAGACCAGAGTACGAATTCAGAGTACCAGCAGCAGAGTAGCAGACTACCAGGCCAGTTTTCCCCAGTTTTCGCTGGGTGGTTTTAATTTCCCACGGTATTGTAATAAAAATTGGTTGTTTCAATTCGAAGTTCCACAGTTAAATTGCGTACGCGGTTATCTTGGAAAAGGACTGTTCATTTCTGTACTAGGCTATTATCCTCTTTTGCGGGAGCTTCACATGTCATAAAGCTACTCTTCACCTCAGTCAGTGAATTTATCAAAACTGGAAGAAGCAATGTTCTATTAACAAAGATTAGCTGTGCCTACTGGTTTAACAACAACCCAAAGAAAAGAAACAAAGAGTCTTCATAAAAGGAATAAGAAAACGATTTGTTGAAGAAATTTTGGTTCCAAATATTTAATTAATCCCCTTAACACACTACCTCTTTTCTTTACTACTATAGGCACATGCACCTCACACATTTTTCTAAAGTAAAACTGAAATTTGATTTGACCTTCTTGTCTTTTGCCCAAAGTATTTTTGAGTTATTTCTTAACTGCAGGATAATAATTGAGAATTTCTTAAAATGGTTGCAATGGATGTATTTTGATTTATTCATTTTCTCTCTACATGTCAGGTGGACCAAGCAGTAGCGCTGGCATTCGGACACAGCAGAGCGACACATTACATCCGCATACAGGTAATTAAATTTCTCAAATAAATAACATTTTCTTACTCTGATCTCTCTTTGGGTAAAAATGGTAATTAAGACCGCCAGCTGTCTCCATTTTGTCATTTTCCAGGCCAGCGGATCTGCTGTGGACCGTACAAACATCCACAGAAGGGCTGTGTTGGGTCTAACTGAAAAAATGCTTTCACAACAAAATGTAGAATCTATTTTATTCAGGGGTAAAAAGATCTCTCTCAAAACCAATGCTGAGAAATTGGACTACTTTGCCCTTGAGTTGATGAAAGAGCATGATCGCCGACGTACCAATACTGGTACCGATGATAGTAGTAGCGAGACATTCTTACCGGTACAAGACATTAAAGAAGTGAAAGTCGTTGTTCCTCGGCAATCTATTGCCAGTGTGCAGAGTGTACCGTCTTTCAAGGACGTAATGATACCAGTAGTACCGGTGAAATCACACTCAGCTTTAGTTGGGAGAGTAATAACCTCCATACTGTGAGATGGACTAAAAAAAAGTAAATATATATATATCAGTCGTGGCTAAATTGCAAAAGTAATCTCGCTCATGTTTTTGGACTCTTGTCAAAAGGGTGAGAAGATGAACTTAGTTTTAGGTGCTGAGTTGGAATTTAGCTGTAGGAGATTTCTGTAAATGGTTTTGACGTGGATTTAATTTATGACTGGTTTTATTTTATTTGTTTTACACCTTTTTTGGGTTATGGGCTTGGATTTTTCTGTACATGAGTGCTTTAGCTGAAATTCTACTAAGAATTTTATGTAATGATCTGCTGACATCAAATTTCAGTAAGATTTTAGCTTGTTAATTATTTCCCCTTTTATATTTTTTTCTCAATTTCTCTGGAATATATAGATAGAATTTAGAGGAAGAAGAATTAATTTATACGCAGTCATTATTGTGGAAAGAACGTACGTTAGAATTATCGAGATAATAGATCGAATTTTGATGATCAAAGTTGGTTACAAACTTGGTTGGTAACCACTTTTTATCACTATATTGTGATAAAGTGTCTACTTGAAAAACACAAGTCGATCAGTGAACGTTTTAGTGATGACCTTTACATTTGAACATTTCTTTAAAAGTTTCCAATCAAATCGCTTCAATTTACGGTAGTTGGCAATATAAATGGAAGTTGATCATACGAGAACGAGACTCATTGCACCGAGACCTACTGTTTGGTTCGGATACAAATCAGCTGTGATTCTTTGGAATCACAGGACCCTGTTGTTTTAAATTCATCCATTCATTTGTTTGGAAATTCTTGCATAAAAATTAAGTGTTGTTGAGATTCGTGCATTTCCAAAAATGAAGAGATAAATTTGGAAACGCAAGATCTTGTGATTCTTTTAGAATCACAATCACAGCAGATTTATTTCCATTTCGTTCACACAGGACGAAAGAGAAAGGACAGGAGGTGAAGAGAAGAAGGAAAGGAAAAGAAATAGAAAAAGGTTAATATATATATATAGAGAGAGAGATGGTCTATGGTGAGTTGTGAAGTAAGATGTTTGTTTTACTTTAAGATTATATTTTCTATATTTGAAAGTTCAAACAGCCGATCCGAACTGCTCAACATGATCTACATATTGCAATATACTAGGAGAACAAATTTTACATTTTTTTGGAAAAATTTTAGTATTTTTAATGAATTTTTAAATAACTGTTTTTTATGGTTCAGATTCTATCCAAAAACAACAATATTCTACCCATCCAAAAAATGTAAAATTTGGTCTCCAAGCACATTTCAATATAGAGATCATGTTGAGCAGTTTGGATCGGCTATTTGGACTTTGAAAACGGCAATATAAGCATGAAGTAAAACAAGTCTCCTACTTTGCAACTCACCATAGCCCCCATATATATATATATATATATATATATATATATATATATAGTGCTGGGCTTAGCTAAGCCATGGTGTAAAACGACTTGGTGCTCCACGCCTCATTATTTCCATTTTGAAAATCCAAACGACCGATCCGAACCGCTCAAGTTGTTCTCCATATTGATATGTGCTTGGAGACCAAATTTTACATTTTTTGGAATTTTTTTACTATTTATTAAGCCACTTTGAAAATCACTGATCCGGCGGTCCAGAAATTTTTACTGTTTTTTACTGTTCATAAGGATTTTCAGATTTTCAAAGTTGCTTAATAAATAGTAAAAAAATTCCAAAAAATGTAAAATTTGGTCTCCAAGCACATTTCAATATGGAGAACATGTTGGAAGGTTCGAATCGACTATTTGAACTTTGAAAATGAAGATATGGCGTGGAGTACCAAGTCGTTTTACTCCATGGAGTAGCCTAGTCAGACTCTATATATATATATATATATATATATAGAGTAGAACTAGGGTGCTCCTAAGCTCACCAAGCCATTCCATGAGCGCGACTCTAAAACCTATCGAATTGACTTCAAACGACATTTTCAAACCGTTAGATGTTCAATCTATATTAAATGGTGCTTGGAGACCAAATTTTACATTTTTTGGAATTTTTTTACTATTTATTAAGATGGTTTGAAAATTGCTGTTTTCCAATGGTGCATAATTTTAATAAAAACAGCGATTTTCAAACCATCTTAATAAATAGTAAAAAAATTCCAAAAAATGTAAAATTTGGTCTCCAAGCACATTTTAATATAGATTGAACATCTAACGGTTTGAAAATGTCGTTTGAAGTCGATTCGATAGGTTTTAGAGTCGCGCTCACGAAGGGCTTGGTGAGCTTAGGAGCACCCTAGTTCTACTCATATATATATATATATATATAGTCCGACTTAGCTAAGCCATGGAGTAAAACGCTTTGTACTCCACGCCATATTTCATTTTGAAAATCCAAACTACCGATTCGAACAGCTCAAGTTGTTCTCCATATTGAAATGTGCTTGGAGACCAAATTTTACATTTTTTGGAATTTTTTTACTATTTATTAAGCCACTTTGAAAATCGCTGATCCATTGTGAATAATAAAAAACAGTAAAATATTCTGGACCAATGGATCAGCGATTTTCAAAGTGGCTTAATAAATAATAAAAAAATTCCAAAAAATGTAAAATTTGGTCTCCAAGCACATTTCAATATGGAGATCATGTTGAGCGGTTCAGATCGGTAGTTTGGATTTTCAAAATGGAAATAATGAGGCGTGGAACACCAAGTCGTTTTACTCCATGGCTTGGCTAAGCCCAGCTCTACATATATATATATATGAAGAGAGTTCCAATACCTCATTTCTTTCATACCTCATCATACCTCATATTGTATATTTTCATTTTTAAAGTTCAAACTGTCGATCCGAACCGCTCAACATGATATCCATACTAAAATATGCTTGGGGATGAAATTTTATAATTTTTGCAAATTTTTTACTATTTTTTAAGATAGGTACAAAATCACTGTATCTGGACCGTTCAAAAATAGTGATTTTCTGCCAATTTAAAAAAATAGTAAAAAAATTTCAAAAATTATAAAATTTCATCCCCAAGCATATTTTAGTACGGATATCATATTGAGCATTTCAGATCGACATATTGGACTTTGAAAATGAAAATATAAAATATGAGGTATGATGAGATATGAAAAACATGAGGTATTGGAACCCTCCTATATATATATAGAGAGAGAGAGAGAGAGAGAGAGATCGACTATGGTGAGTTGTGAAGTAAGATGTCATTTTACTTCACGCTCATATTCCATTTTGAAAATCTAAACAACCGATCCGAACTGCTCAAACATGTTCTCCATATTGAAATGTGCTTGGAGACCAAATTTTACATTTTTCGGAATTTTTTTACTATTTATTAAGCTACTTTGAAAATCGCAGATCCGGGTGAACAGTAAAAAATTATGGACCATTCGATCAGCGATTTTCAAAGTGGCTTAATAAATAGTAAAAAAATTCCAAAAAATATAAAATTTGGTCTCCAAGCACATTTCAATATGGAGAACATGTTGAGCGGTTCGGATCGGTTATTTAGATTTTCAAAATAAAAATATGAGCGTGAAGTAAAAATGACATCTTACTTCGCAACTCACCATAGCCCAGCTCTATATATATATATATATATATATATATGCTTTCAGATGGGCTATTGTGCTTTGCAAAGTAAAGCCAACGTTTTACTTCGGGCTCTTTTTCGGATTTTCTAAGTCCAAATAGTCGATCCGAACCGTTCAAGTTGATCTACATATTGAAATGTGCTTGCAGACCAAATTTTACATTTTTTGGAATTTTTTTACTATTTATTAAGCCACTTTGAAATTGCTGATCACATGGTCCAGAATTTTGTTGCAATGTTTTTACTGTTCACCTGGATCAGCAATTTTCAAAGTGGCTTAATAAATAGTAAAAAAATTCCAAAAAATGTAAAATTTGGTCTGCAAGCACATTTCAATATGTAGATCAACTTGAATGGTTCGGATCGACTGTTTGGACTTTGAAAATCCAAAAAGGAGCTCGAAGTAAAACGTTATTTTACTTTGCAAAGCACAATAACCCATCTCTATATGCTTTTGTTCGTTTTTTATCTTGTTTATCATTGTTACATTCTAATTTAAAATTAACAAAATAAAACCTTTGCGAGATTAAAATAGGAATCTAAATATGTGACGTGTTGGGTCATGATTAGTCATGCCGTGATTTGGGTCATGTGTCGTGTCATGTTGTGATCAAGTCAGATTTTTATGTGCCGTACCGTGACCAAAATAGAATGGTCAAGGCATATGACATACGAGTCATAGCACGTAACCGACACACGTATATCAGTAGGGATGTAATGGGCTGAGCCCACAGGTATTTTGCTAAGCCCATGCCTGGCCTGCCTGTTAAAAACTAAAGGCCCACTTGCCTGGCCCAATATGATGGGCTTAAAAATCTATGCCCAGCCCGCCCATGGGCCTTTCCCCCAGGCCCATGCCTGTTTGTCCTTGCTTGCCCTTGCCCATGGGCCTGCCCATACCCGCTAGCCCATCCATATTCAACCACATTAAATAGACCATACAACACAACAAAACAATTCATAATATGATTTTTCTAATGGAAGAAAAATAATTCATAGTTTAACAACAAAAAACAGTGTGATTTTGCTACTGGAGCACAAAATAATTCATAGTTTCATAGCAAATAAAGGCTGCTGTTTTGCTTGTTTTTTTTAACATAAAGGCCCATGGGCTGCTTGTGGGCTTCAGCATAAGCCCAGGCCTGGCCTGGCCCGTTTCTAGGTCCATCAGCGGGTAAAACCGGGCCAATTGGGCTTTTCTACCATCCCTCCGTATATGCCGTACCATGAAGTATCCGATCACAATGTGACTTTTTTACATCTTTAAATTAAAGAAAATTAAAAGAATAACGTCCATCAACCTTACTTTCCTATTAAACATACAACAAAATAAGAACTAGTCATTAGATTTTCTTTCCTCCCCTGCTCTCCTTTCCTATATTCCCCATCCAAACAAGATATTAGAGGTGCTAATTTGCTATTCGAGGAAGATTATGCCCCAATCTTTCTATTATATTTATATTTTCAAAATTACAAATTCAAATCGTAGATTTTATTTTGTTTTTCAAGATATATGAGTTCATGTAAAGCTTTATATATTTTTTTATTCTGCTTCGAACAAGATCCAGAGATCATGAAACGAATCTAATTACCTACATTGATAATGTTGTCACTATCGTTGAACCTAACTTTATGAAGTTAAATCCTAAAGTATCATGTTATTAATTTGGTTGGAAAGACTCTTTGTGCCTTGAATTTTATGATTTCTAACCCCTTTATTTTTTTTATTTTTTTCAGTTCAATGTCTGGTTAAGAACTATTCAAATTAGATGAATTCTTAAATCATTTAACTAAGTCATAACTCTATTAAATTGAATTATAATGATAATATCAGTGATGATAGCAATGAGATATTGATATATCGACTCTCCAAGATTCAACGCTTTTATATTTTGATATATCTATTTATTATAGAGGAGGAATCCACTTAACAACATTTCAAGGTTACAATATCTTACAACAATTTAGTTTTGTGATTTTGAAAATCCAAACAGTCGATCCAAACCGTTCAACATGTAATCTGTACTAAAATGTGTTTGAATATCAAATTTTACATTTTTAAATTTTTTACTATTTATTAAGTATTTTACAAAACTGTTGTTTTTTAGTGGTCCAGAATTATCTAAAAACATCAGTTTTGTAAAATACTTAATAAATAAAAAAAAAATAAAAAAAAAATGTAAAATTTGATCTTCAAACACATTTTAATACATATTACGTGTTGAACAGTTTGGATCGACGGTTTGGACTTTCAAAATTGCAAAACTATGTTATAACTTTCAAATGTTATAAGTGAATCTCTCCTCTTTATTATAATATAAACTCTGAAATTATGGATTTTACATTGACACATCTTTGTAGGAAAGATAAAAAACATGCTCAGTAAATATTACAAATATTATAATTATCACTAATTCCCAGTCTCACCATTTACTTCGAGGTAAATATCTTAACTGCTTGTTAACCCCTTGCGGTGGTGAAATCCTCGGTTCTTGTAAACAAGCTTGGCTCGCGTACCGGATAAGCTAGAATCTCGTGTACCTTCGTTAGAAATGTTAGGGAAATAAACGGGCAAATTTTGGAGGAGACTGGTGGCGAATCCACCGAAATTTTTTTTTTTACCATTAAAAAAAATCAAATAACTACGAAATCTGAAAAAAAAGTGTATTTTTATATAACTGCAACGTGAAATTGTAAACAAAAATTGTTTGTCTGCAACTTTACATTACGGACAACAACTTTCTTTTCTCACCAACTTTGACCATTCAACATATTTTGATAGGCCAAAAAAAGTGGGGGCCCACCAATTTGTTTTCATCCGCAATGAGTACGAACAAACTTGTTGTTAGTAGGAAAGAAGAGTTATTGTCCGCAATGTCAAGTTGCGGATACTCAATTTTTATTTGCAATTTCACATTGCAGCTGTATCAAAAATAAAATTTCAATCAAATCGTAATTATTTAGTTCAACTTTTTTTTAATAGTATATTTAAAATTTTCGGGTGAATTCACAGATAAAGATGTGACCTATAACATACGAAGTAGTCATCTTGTGCACACATATATAACAAGTCGAGAGATTGTCCGATACTTTGCGGCTTTGCGCTATGAATATTGGTTGGTATCTCCATTTTTATATTAAGCATGTAGATGTTCTGATCCGTTAATGGTTTTGAATAAAAGATGAAATTTCGAATTGAATATCAGCTCTCCGATCAAATATTATGATCTATACATCTTTGTTATATTTTATATGTGTAAAAGTCTACATTTATTTAGAGAGGTACTCGTCACACACTCACACGTACTCTCCACATGCAAATTGTATCATCTATTTGATTGGTCATGATTTCTTTCTACTTTATAAATGTCATTTAAATAAATTTTGAATTGATTGATAATTGATTGGTCATGTTTTCATTTCTTTCTATTTTTTAATATCATTAATGAATATTATTTGTCATTTAAGGAATGTTATTTACCTGTAGATGTCATTTAATATGTCATTTAAGAAATATTATTTGTCATCTAGTTTAATTATTTTTATGAAATATGTCATTTTATATGAGATTTTTTTTTGTTCTCTTATAATATGTTTCCATTGTAACACACAGGTACAATACTAATTATAAATTTATATCTGTTGTGATCTCTACGTTTAAATATATTTACTGGCCAAATTTTATATTTTTTAAAATTCTTTTATTATTTTTAGATAGATTAAAAATCACTATTTTTCACATAGTCCAAAAAATTGAAATCAGATAACTTTTTACCAGTCTAAAAAATATTAATTTTTTTAATGTGAAATTTTGTATTCACGTACATTTTTCATCTGAGATCATGGTAAACGGTTCAGAATAATTATTTAAATTTTAAAAATGAAATATGAACTCATAGTATGGACTTAAGTGTACATTGTAAAGTAACATATATAGCCTCGCTCTGAACCAGTGAATTTTTGGAGTTATTGGTAATTAGTGTAATACGAATCTCAAAGCGATTAAACGGTTCAGAGCCGTGTTTTGAATCGGTGATCGTAGAAGAGGATTTAAAGTCTAAAATATAATAGTTCCAAATAAATTAGTCTCACGTTCTTGGTTCAAACATAAAAAAGAAATTTCACATTTTGTTCAAGCTCTAGTTGGCAGAGAGAAATTAATAGAAAATAATTTGAATTGGCAAAATTTGACCAGAACGAAGTCGCAGATAATATGTAATACAAATATATATATTTAATGATAATTGATTTGATGACAGCTATTTTATTATTGTCTTCTCTATGTGTCGATAAATTAACGAGATATCAAAATGCAAGACAGGCTCAAACAAAAAAAATGTCACTTCTCTTATTTTTAATTCATTCCTCTATACTGTTTCTTCTCCATGTTGTCAAATCTGAAATCTAGAATTATAAAGTCTAAATTAAATGAAAATTAAGATTTAAAATTCTGTCGATGGTGAAGCTGATTAATAGATAAAATATTTTGGCCGAATCTAATATCGAATTATTCGTATGGACTTTAATTGATATTTTTTAGGATGATATTCCAATCAGAAGGTTATATTTACCTTCTTAAAAAATACAAATAATATATTTTGACTTCCAATTCCCGTTCTTTCTACCTGTTAGATTACCTATTTTTAAAAAATATATATTACTCGTATAAATTGAAAAATATATATATAACTATTATTTATTCATCTGTAAATTTAAATCCGCAGAGTTCAATTAATTATAATCCATGAAATTATATGAAAAGAAAAAAATCATAATAAACCGCTCACTGTGAGGCTGTCAGGTATGAAAACAAAGCGTCACTGTGAGGCCTTTATATGTCTTCAATTAAATTACAAGTGTCACATTAATATTTACAATTTCTTTATGAAGATGCTATGATAATTACTAGCACTTTCTCTAATTCTACATGAATTGAAAGTATATTCTTTTAAATAACGTTGCATTTGAAGGAGCCATGGACTGTTATAAAAAAAATGGCTGACATACTTTTTTTTTTAACTCCTCACTTCTTTAATAATTGAAAAATAAAATTATCTCATCATAATATTTGCAACAAAAATATATACATATATGAAATAAAGTTTTTATACTACGTACCAATAAATTATTTGCAATTAAAAACCTATAACGGAACTTGTCTCTGTAAATACATATGTCCGAGATGCATATCATGTACCCACCTGTAGCATATGAAAATCGATTGAGATCTTCGTTCAAATCTAGGAAGAATCTCATCATATCACGAGAAAAGAGACAACGCAAGATCCAACTCTCCTACAGACAAAAATCGAAAGAAATGAAAAATTTATATCAGAAAATCAAGTGAAACCTGAATAATTAATATTAGGGGCAATTTCATGTATCCCCCTCAAAAACTTCAATATTACGTATTTCCCCCTCTAAAATTTGAAATTACATATTTCCCCTTCTAAATTTTCCAAACTCACAAATTTACCCATTTAATCAATAAAATATATTTAATATATTTAAAAATACTTAAATAATATTATTTCGGATTTAAATTTTTTTCAGACCATTATACCCCTTCCTCCTTCCAATCTCGTTCTCTCTTCAATTCATGTGCGTCTCACACCGTCCCCACCTATGGATCGGAGCAATGCGGCGAGCTCCAGCTGCGTCAGGCTGCCGCACCATCCATGTCGAATCGGCGAAAGATGTCACGCAGCTGCTTCAATCCATAGGTGGGGACGGTGTGAGACGCTCATGAATTGAAGAGAAAGAATGAGATTGGAAGGAGGAAGGGGTATAATGGTCTGAAAAAAATTTAGAATCCGAAATAATATTATTTAAGTATTTTTAAATATATTTAATATATTTTATTGATTAAATGGGTAAATTTGTGAGTTTGGAAAGTTTAGAAGGGGAAATATGTAATTTCAAATTTTAGAGGGGGAAATACGTAATATTGAAGTTTTTGAGGGGGATATATGAAATTCCCCCTTAATATTAAGAGGAAGTTCAAATTTATATAGATCATATAACCAGTGATCGATTCCTCTGATTTATATAGATCTCATTTCTTCATTATCAAATTTTGTTGGTTGTTCATGTTTCTAAATCAAGTAAAATTTATGGATCCAAATATGTTCATGGCTTTATTAATTAGAATTTGATCCTATACATATATGACCGCCTCTAATTTTTTATTAATCGAAATAGAAAAGCAGTTAATCTGCATGTGATTCATCTACAGTTCTACCTACTTGAAAATTTAGAATCAGTTATTCAATCAAGGTGCTCGTAGATCATAGGATTGAATTTTGCCAGCCATGCATGAGCTGTGCACTTGTCTTACTAGTTTAATTGAAGTACTACGATCGGTAATTATGGGACGAACCACTGATGTTCACGTACTCTGTCATGATACAATAAACAAAAGCCCGAATGGTTCGATCAATGGAATATTGACAAGCATTTATTAATTGGTACGTGCGAGAGAATGCGCGTGTGGAGGAAGCTTCCCACCTTCGCAGTCAACTATTGTCTAGAGAGGTCTTCAGATTGAACAAAAGATAATTTATGGTCAGATTCTTTTTATTTATAATCAGAAAATGTTTGGTGGTGCGAGTATAATAACAGCAAGAATGGCAATTAATTAATTACATGTACGACGACACATCACAAAAAGTTGGTAAATTGATTACATAATTGGTGCTTTAAATATGGTTAAGGCATCTTTAATTTTGATAAATGAAGTCTGAATGTCTGATCCATGCGTGTGTTTTATTCTTCACCGTAGTGTCGGAATCATGTAATGCTTCTAAACAATTGTGTTTTAAGGTTGGCTTAAATAGTTTCACCTTAAAAGCATGTTAATTGTTTGTATAAATCCGGCAGTATACACGCAAAAAATGCACTGTTAGTGTCTTTTAAAAGCTAATTCTTACAAGTTAAAAGCGTCAATTCTTCCGGTATGTTAGTAGAAGTGGGGGCCAGTCTGATGGGCAATCAGATCAAATTTGGTCCGTTGCCTGATCAGAAATGTCGAATTTGTATCAGGATTTGTGAACACTTAATCCACACAAACTTATAGTTGTTCGCATGAATCTTAATTCTAATTGAACATTCTGATCTGACATAGAACCGAATCTGGTCTGAATCTATTGAATCGCCTCTAATTCCTTGTGAACTAAATTGTTATGCAGGATTATACATCATCATGCGCTGAGCCTTTTTATCATTGATCTAACAAATATAATTTATCAAATTAAGTGTGCCTAGCATAGGAATACATCTATCACAATTCAATAATTATAGCACAATAGTTTTCTTCCTTCAAGATTGTGTCCATCCTTGCATGTTTGTTTTGATTGGCCACTGTTTGTTACTAATATTAATTAGTTGTGACAACAATCATAATAGAAGCTAGGTTATGGGTTCGAAATCCACAAAATAGGAAAATCTTCTGTAATATAAACAAGAGTTTGAAGAAAACTAATAGGTTAGACTTCTACCTTTCATTTAAAAAAAAAAAAATCATAATGGGAGCTAGAATTTTTCTATAAAGGTCAAACTATTTGTGATACTTCGAGTTTAAAGTGTCAATTTTTCATTGTTCGGTATGTTACAAAGAGAAAAACAGTCTTGTTTTTTGGCTTAGAAAACAATCTTGTTTACATGGCAGAAGGAACGGACTCCGCTGCTTTTCTAGAAGAAAAGCAGGACCCTCCTCTTCCAAATCCAACAATTCAAAATTCGTTGAGATTTGTGCATGAAACAAATTTTTTATCGAGATACGTGAATGAAAATTTTGAATCGTTGGATTTGGAAGAGGAGGGTCCTCCTTTTCTGCTAGAAAAGCAGCAGAGTCGGACCATGGCAGAAAACTGTTATTCTGTGAAAATATATACATATACTTCAAAAGATCTATCCGTACATACATAAAATGGGCCCCAAAATTTTTTTTTTGTTTGTTAATTCAACGTCAACCCCACTGATATGGCCCCACAAACATTTAATGCTGGGAGCACTGGTCCCCATGGATCATCATTCATCAACTTTTCTGTGGGCCCTGAGCGGAACTGCTACCCTTTTCAGTTTCAATTAGTTTGAAAAAGATGAGCACAAATTTGGTTCAATGTACTAATTCATTTAATTTATCTCCATTTTGTATTCACTTAATTCAATGGAAGTTTTCTTCTTGGAGATAGGAGTAGGTCCGATGGGCATCGGACCTACATTTAGGTTCGATTAGCTCTATCACCGTACGATTTGCATCAAGATCTATGCGCACGGAAATTGATAATACTTGCACGGAAATTGATGCAGAGCACACGAATCTCAATGCAGATCGGATGGTCATCACACCCATCGAACCAAGGTAGGTCCGATGGGCATCGGACCTACTCTGATTCCTTCTTCTTGAGGTTCTGCTTTTGATTTTCATGTTTCATGCTCTTTGCTTAATCTTTTGTCATAAAATGATATCAAATATGTTTATTGAAGGCATTACATTGCAGACTTCCATGTGGTGGTATTTAGTACAGCTGCACAACAACTTGCAAGCCATTAATATGAATGAAATAAATTGAATGAGTTTAAGATTTTATATAAAAATCATGATAGAAGTTCAAGTCATTAATTGAGGTGGTCACCGGAGATTCGCACAATTCTCATATTAATCGAAGGGCAATTAATGTACCGGTCCCTGCATGGTACTATGCGAAGGTTAAAAATAGAGCTTAATAGGACCGGCTTTCATACAAAGAAATTAAACAAGCAATAGCTGATGTAGTGATAATAAGAATAATGAACATGCCTTCTGCATTCTCATTCAGTGCAAACCTCATTAATGGTGTACTAGCAATGCTAGCATTAGCATATGCGATTTATGAAGTTTCAAGAGAAAAGCGAGACAAAAAGAAATGGGAAGGAAAGAGAGGCAAATTTATCAATATTGGGCAGGAATTTCGGCCCACTAGTACTAGTTTTAGGTTTTAGAAAAAACTACAATTATTTCTCTACTTTGAAATCACCTGGGCCTATTGTTGCTGTATTCTTACAATTTGGCGGGCCCGATTTTAATTTTGAAAACCTGAAACCTTTGCATAAGTGCATGCATGGTATATAGTAATATAGTACAATTTGATTATTGCACGGCTCAACTGCAAAAGGAGGGGGACAATATCAGCGTCTGTTGTCCATCCTTTTCTCCTCTTTAATAGTGTTTCTGATAATTTGAATTTGAAATTTGGAATTGTAGCAAAGAAACCTTTGATAATTTTGTGGTCGAGAAGTGGTATATTACTTGTTGCTTAAAAGCTGGGGGACTGTCATATTGAAATTTTCGGAAGTATTCATCAAATTGTTGGCCTAACTTTGCTGATTGAAATGATACCAGCCAGTAACTAAAATCAATCCAGGGATGATGAATGGATTTGCACTATGTTAAAACTTAAAATCGTCTGTACTTTCTTTTAAGCGGGTCATGTTGATCTGACTTGTATGTGGAATCAATCATTTTTAAAATAGAATATAGAGGTAGCTATAATCTAGAGATTTTTCTTTTGTTAAAAAATTATTTACCGAGATGGAGAAAATCCACTGTGCATAAAATACCAAACAAAATTTACCGACTCCTAACCTGGCTAGCTAAGTTCATGGACCACATCGGGCTCGGTATCTATTGACCAGCCAATCGGTCTATTAGGCCCCTTTTCCGAAAGAAACTAAAGTAGAAAAATCTGATCCTAGTGTACCTTAGAACATCTTCATTGGTGAAATTGAATTGCAATTGCAAAACTGCTGGATACAGCTGTCAAAAAAAGAAATTGAAATTTCGGATCGCAGAAAACGGAAATGAAATTGCTAGCGTGGATTGTGCAATTGCCAACGAGGATTTTGCAATTGCATATGTAAGGCGATGGAGATGCTCTTGTAGGTCCAAAGATAAAACTCAATTTTTGGAAGGCTGAACATGATGGGTTTCCAGTCAATAGCGGACCCAATAAGGTCTGGTACTCGATTTTGTAATTCTAATCTAGAGTTAAAGGATAATTGGGATTTTGTCCTCTCCAGAATATAAAGCTTGTCTACTCTCTAGTAAATTATTTTTTTGTGCATGACCGTTAGGGGGTGAAAACGGTATAATATCCAATCCGTATTCGATCTGTATTCGAAAAATTAGATGTGGATATCCGATATCTGAATATCCGTGTGGATATGGATATTGATATTGTTTTACGTTTCAATTATCTATATCCGAATAGTAGATCATATCATATATTTTAATATATATTACGAAAAAATATTGTTATTCACCATTAAAATTAGATAAACATTATGAACTTTGGTATTTTTTAATATTATTTTAATAAATATCCGATCCGATCTGTATCTGGCTGATATTCGATTTGTATCCGTATCTGTATTTGTATCCGGCTGATATCCGATTTGTATCTGTATCCGAAAATTAAAAATGAATATGGATATGGTTTTACCACTATCCGCTCCGTATTCACTCCGTTTTCACCCCTAATGACAGTAGTTTAACTAAATTTCTTTTTCTTTGCAGTCCAACTTTTCTGTTTTCGTTGTTTGTATATTTACTTTTTTGCTGGAAGCATGTAACATTTTTTTTTTTGTTACTGAGTACCCAATAATTCAAGGTCCCAAATTTATTAGCTCTCTCTGACTCTCTCCATCCACCCTCGCAAAAAGAAGAAAGAAAACTCGAGTACGCAACAATGTAACAGAGGGGTAGACAGGAAGCGCGCTAGGAAGATGTTCAAGGAGCACATGAATATCACTTTATCAGTTTATCAGCAGGAAAATGAATACTGAGGTCAACAAATTTGTAGTTCTGGATAGGAATAATCCATTTCTTGCCCTCGGGTATGTTAACTTTGCTAGTGTCCCTGGTATCGAGATTTAAAAAACAAAGAATGATATATGATTTTTTTTGGGTATTGTAATGGCATAGATAAAAAAACGGTCAGTGCCACCACCAGTTTAGATTACTTGGTAGATACTATCGGAGATGATTTTAAATTTTCTATGGAGAATGATATTTTTCCAATAAAGTTTCAGAGCTCCAGAAAATATCTCGATTTTGTAGGGTATTAATGAAATAATCCTCTAATTATTTTTTAATTACTGTATGAACTATTTATTATCACATCCGTTTATTATTATTGTACTTTTTAATTGTATGGACTATTGTTATTGTCGTTTTTGTTTGTTGTATTAATTGTTGGGTAGAAATCTAGGTTAGTATGTATATTTTTCAAATTTTCTAACATCGAGAGTTGATCTTACTATAAAACATGCAATCAATCTCACACAGTTTATGGATCGTGCTACACGCACAATTCAGCAAAGTGTTCGGTGAAGATCTATTCGTACAATGAGCTGAGAGATGCCACTAATAACTTTAATAGTTCTAATAAAATTGGGCAAGGAGGGTTTGGCTCTGTTTATAAGGTGAGTTTTACCTTTTCACATGTATCACCTTAAAAAAGAACTTTCACATGTATGCAATTAATAAATTGAAAATAAATAAAGAAAAAGAATATTAGCAGGAACCAAGGATTTTAAGTAATGCTATAGTTTTCTCTCCTACAAAATTTCAACTTGACGACTTTCTTACAAAAAAAAAAAAAGGAAAAATAAAATAATTCTTCAACTAATCAGCGGTAGTAAATCAGAAGTGGAAGCAAAACCGAAACATAAGAAATTTCCTGTATCCAAAACTTCCATTTGTTTTACTTGGTTTAAATTTAGTAGGGGAGATTTGAATTTCTGTGCTTCTGTAGGAGCACATACAACCATTTCCTCTGTAATGAATTTCTGATACACCTTTTTTTTCCCAATATGGTAATTGGTTTTCTATAAATCATTTTATTTGTTTTGATAGAAAACATATGAAATTATTATGAAAAAGATTATGCTAAACTCTTTATCTCTCTCTTTTGTATGATGTATTGACTGTCAGCCTGCATTCATACCCAACAAGTCTGAGTCTCTGACTTTAACTTTCAAACAATCATTCCTCATTTACACATAATCATTCGTAAAATATAATTTTACCAACATCCACACCCAACAAGCTAGCTGCTACAATAAGGGCCGTATCCATGTTTATCTTATTTGATTAAAAATTGTTTGAAGTAGTAATAGAACAGTTACCTGCCATTTAAAACCCTAACCATGAGTAAAAAGTTTCAATTGATTACACCTTATATGGATATCCAATAGGACAAGGAAAAATGGTTCAGTGGTGGCAATAAAGGTGCTCTCGGCTGAGTCGAAACAAGGCGCAAGGCAATTTTTGAATGAGCTTAGCGTGATCGCAAAAGTGACACATGAAAATCTTGTCAGACTGGATGGATGCTGTGTGGAGGGAGATCGCATGATTTTGATATTTAGTTATCTTCCCATGAATAGCCTAGCACAAAAATGTACTCTCTTTTTGCTTCTTTATTTCGCATCTGCAAAAGGAAATTTTAATGTATTTGCAAAATAACACCCAAATTTCTCTGTTTTTTAATTTTATTTCATGTATTCTATTTCCAACATATGACAGGTGGATCTCAGTGCGACATAGAGTTTAATTGGGAAGTAAGGTTGAAGATTTGTATAGGGCTTGCTCGAGGGCTTGCATTTCTTCATGAGAAAGCAAAACCAGTAATTATACATAGGGATATTAAGGCAAGTAACGTACTGCTTGATAATGATTTAACACCAAAATATCTTATTTCGGCTTGGCCAAGCTATTCCCTGAAAATCTGACGCATATCAGCACCAGAGTGGCCGGTACACTGTGAGTCCAGCTTCTTTATATTTATATACATTGTGTTTAATTGCTTGCAGTTTCCTGATTCAGAGAGGTCGAGACTATAGATTAGTTTCTAGATCAATTGCCAAAATCACGGTGCACTGGGCATTAGTTGAACAGTTAAACACTTCAAATCCAACTGAGTTGATTAACAAGTTAGGAAATAGATATTATAAGTATGTGTTCCATACCATAATGTCCTCATATGTTCTCTAGAACCAGACAACACCAAGTGAATAGGAGACCCAAACAGAAAAAAATGTATTTTTATTTAATTTTTCATTACTCCTAGGACTTATACAACACTGTGCTTTTGTTTGAAATTTTGTATTATTTAGGGGATATTTGGCACCGGAATATGCAATCCACGGTCATCTGACAAAGAATGCTGACATATACAGTTTTGGTGTGCTTCTTCTAGAAATTGTCAGTGGCAGATGCAATGACCCAGAGAAATACCCTTATGAGGACTTCTCTCTCCTTGAAAGGGTATGCATCATTTTATTTTAATAAAAATGATATATTTGCTAATTTCAACTTTCAATGCCATGCTAATGTTTTGCTTTTAGATTGAGGGATCAATGATTATTGCTTGTTGAGTGTTGTTGTACTGCTAGAAGCTTATTGTGCTGTTATTTAGGGATCAAAATTTTAATTATACTGTGTTGTTGCCAGACGTAACTAATTGAACCCCTAGAGGCTTACTGTAGCCCAATTCGACCACAGCGATTACAAGTCTCTAGATTTGCTCAATTGCCCCAATAAATATTAAATATGCAATTTTCCCTAGGATTAACCTTCAATTAATCCCAATTTTGGTGTTTACAATTAATTTTATCATTTTCTTTTTAATTGGAGGACCAAAGAATTAATTTACTGGCAGGTACACCAGAATTGGTATCCTTCTACAAATCTGGTGCTAGACCTGACTCTAATCATTGTGTGCACCTCCAAAATTTGATCCAGATGACCCTCTATTGCACAATTGACCTCAGCTTAACCCTGAGTAACCTCACCTGGAACAAACCATTAATTTAGTCCAGTGTGGTTTTTCATCCTACATTTCCTGATTTACCTAAGACCAAGCAAGCAAGAAACAACAAAAGAGAAATAAAAAATAAAATTTCACCTGTAGTTTGCTGTTACCTGTAATAAAGCTAGGAACGGTCTTGTATCTATTTCTACTAATACCAGTGGTTCTTGTTTCATATTTTGTATTGTTTAACATGTTATACAGGCATGGATGCTATATGAACAACGAATTTGACCCGAAAGAGGCAAGCCAATTTATAAAAGTGGGCCTTTTGTGCACCCAAGAAAAACCCAAAACTCGTCCTGCCATGTCAACGGTTGTTGAAATGTTAACGGGGCAAATGGATGCTGATGGGGTTATAACAAAACCAGGTGTCATAACTGATATCATGGACCTCAAAATTCGGGCCCCCAGTTCAATGAAACTGAGCACAAGTCATGTTTTCTCTCAATTTTAGTCACATAGCAATTCAGGGGACCCTGTAAATGTCGCACGTTCGCCATTTCGATAGAACAGCGGAATGAATGTTAAAATGATATTTGTTCTTCTTTTTTTTCCTTCTTGGTTAAACTGTGTTTCGCTTTTACAAAGCAATTGATGCAAATTTCATTCGTTTGTTTTGAAATCAATTATACCTTAGAATATAAGCGGGATGCTACCTGCATAGGGCTGCAAACGAACCGAACCGAATCGAACTTACCTCCAGTTTGAATTTGGTTTGAATTAATTTCGAACTAAATTTGATTTGAATTAATTTCGAACGAACTCCATTTAGAACCGAATTTTTTACGAACTCAATTTCAAACCTTTACGAACTTTGTTACGACTTACAAGTTATGACTTATGACTGGGCCATAGTGCGAAATTACAGCACTTCAATAAAAACTCAAGTATTCAAAGTACAATTTAAATAAAATCCAAATATCAATAGAAGTACAATTTAAATAAAACTCAAGCACTCCAAAGTATTCAAAGTACAATTTAAATATCAATAAAAGTATAGAACAATTACCAAAGTCTTAGAATTATTACAAATCCAAATATTATCTTAAATAAAACATTAAAGTTCATTACAACTAGGCACTAGCTACTGAAAAACCCTTCTAAAAAACCCTCACAGGTATCCAAAGCTTCAGTCATATATTTCGCTTCATTAAACTAGCTACTGAACATCTACAAATTACTTTATAGATGCAGTAGCAAAGTTTTCAACATCTCACACTATTTTTGCATCATTAGACTGGATTACCCGAAAAACTCAGAATCCTACCATGAAAAGCAAAATTTCTGGTATCAACATGAACCAGATATTTTTATCAGCCCATACCTACCTGATAATTCAAAAGAGATCAACAAGGGTCGCCTCGCCTCGCCTCACGGCTGGTCCCAGTTTCAAATTAGAATAGACAGTTCGAGTTTTCCTCTACGAGGGTGGTCTTTCACTTGGTCCGACCTTATTTCTAAGGTATCACAACCTCTAGGAGTCTAGGGTTTGGTATCGCAGCCAAGTAGCCAACAGAGATAAACTCTAAGGTTTGGACTTTGATATCGCAAGTTCGCAACCAACAGAGAGGGAAAGTCGGCTAGGGACTAGGGTAGAACGATTATGGGTTATGACTGGTTTTGTTTAATTTTTCTATTTGGGCTTTGTTGTTGAATTTTTTTATTTGAGCTTGTAATTGGACCGGACTTTCTGTTTCAAAAAACATTTTTCAGAAATCAGAATTGAAAGCAATTATGGACTGGACGGCTTATATTTTTATCAGTGAACATAAGTTATCAGCAGAAATTAACGGTTCACGTTTGAGTTAATTTCAAACTAAATTTGGTTTGCGAACCTATTTCGAACGAACTAGATCCAGTTTAAGTTTGGTTTAAATTAATTTCGAACTAAGTTTGGTTTGAATTAATTTCGAACGAACTCAATTTCGAATCGAACTTTTTACAAACTTTTTCGAATCAAACTCGAATCGAATTACGAACTACGAATTTTTTGTGCAGCCCTATACCTGCATATCTATTATTGTTTGTTTGATTTCCAACAGATGTGCTCAATAACATAACGCTAGAATTCCCCCCTTTGTTCGGAATAAAATTGATTTTATTCTTTAGCATGTGAAACCTTTTCAAACTAAATGTAAATTTATTTTAGCTGATTATAATGACTATACATCAGCTCAGCAATTAACGTTATTTAGGAACGCCAACAACATTTTCTAACAATTTACATAATATGATCAGTTCTCTACAAAATTTATCAACCAAATTAACCAAAAAAATAAAAATCAAGAACTGTAAAATCTCAAAATATCACCTGTATCCCTGCAAAACATGAAATATCATGGATAAATCTACAAAACAACCACAGAATATCATACAGGCCCTTGCAAAACTAGTACAGCTGTTCTCCTGATTTCAGTAGGAGGTAAATGGAGAAAATGAAGCTCAAGTGCTTATTCAACAACCCCTTCCCTTCCCTTCAAACTTGGGATGCGGCCCAAGTTCACACCATACCATTATATTAATATTACATTAAATTTAAAAGCGCTGTTAAATTATAAAAAGAATTTTCCTTTGGCATTTTAGCAATTAACTACAGTGCTAGCAGTCCTATGATATTTTGGTGGTTTCATGGGGCTATTCATTAAGTTTCAAGTTTTGCCAGGACATACATGATATATTGAGGTTTTTCCGGGTTGCACATTATCCCAAAACAAAAAACTATCGCCAGCTTCGTGATGTTCTATTCATATCCATCAGTTGTGTAAGCGAGACTGCACTCCATATTCCATCTTTTGCCTGGGCATAGAGAAGCCTCCTACTCGAGTCCATATAGATACCAACTGTACCAAAATCATACACCTGGTACCCATTATAGAACTTACCAACCCTTGGCATGAATGGTATGCCCTGCTCTGATGCATATGCCTGTATTGTCTCTTTAAAACTCAAATCTGGTATGTTAGTACCAGTACCAGCCTGTTGCATCGTCTCCATTTGCCTTCTTTCAGCCGCACGCTGGTAGCTCACATTCTCATTTGTAATGGGTTGTACCAGCTCAGTTCCATCGACGGCTCGGTTCATCATGTCCAGACCAGTACTCATCAAGACTCTAATTCTTTCATTAGCTAACAACTCTTCCGGGAATATAGTTTTCCACCCCATGTACCAGTTCCACACCTCATTATAATCAGGATTGCTACAAAGCCAGTGGTATAGCACCTGGTGCCACTTGCTAAAGAACCCAAATTCTAGCAGGTGCACCATGTGGTGCACTGGTATTGCATTGGCCCACATCATGACCCATTTAAACTGGTCAAGTTTCTGATTTGAAGGATTTACTTCAAACTCCTGCAATGCGAGCCGCAACTTCGGGACAATATGGTTCACCATGAGCCGCTCCCAGTTAACAGCTGGAAAAACATCCTTCCACGGGGATAGAAGCATGTATGCAGATGCATCACTTGCATGCCAAGCATGCAGTACTTGACCAAGTTTGTACTGAATTGTATGGTACAGGGTCTCAAGTCTCTGCCCCAACAATGGCAGCCATGGGTGGACCCATACATGTATAGGTACTGTCTCAGAACGTGGATCCCACGTGTCTACACCAGCTGTCAATTTTGGCATGACCACATGCTCCAAGATGGATTGTAAAATGAGCGGTGGAAGGAGGCGATCCCAGGTTTCAAGAAAGCGGAGCATGGGTTCAGGATCTCGCACCAGCCATGTGTTTGTACCTGTTAACCTTACTAAAGGCAATATCACCTCGCTAACTATCTGGGTATAGGGTGAGACAGTGCCGGTGTAGGTATTATCTGCATAGTCATATGGCTGGTCCTCTTGAACCAAGTCCCGCCAAGATCGCATTATTTCAAGGCCGTGTGATGGGTTTTGGAGTGGATCCCACCCATGAAAAGCCCGAGACAATAAGGGAAGAGCATAGGCACACGCCACGACTGACAGGTTGCACAGCTTGTATTCGTCTCCATACTTGTTCTTCAGATCCAAGAAGGCTTTCAGAAGCGAATCCAGGGTTAGCAAACCCGACCCATTATCTTCTTGGACCCGGTCAAGGACACCTGCTATCACCTCTATGGTTTGTAGCTGTTTTCTCTGCCTAGCTTCTTCTCTCTCTCTAGCTTTTTTCTCCTCAAGCAGGCTTTCAACTTTCTCTCTCTCTCTTCTCAACTGTCTGTCTTTCATCTGTATGTCTGCCTCTGTTGACTCAATTTCAACACGAATGTTGTACTGCAGCTCTTTCATCGGTACGTCTTCGCTCTGCTCCTTATACTCATTAGAATTTAAGTTCTCAAGATTCGTCAGAACCCTGACCTGTGGACCCCGCATGTCTATCACTTTTTGTTGCAGAAAAACCTCTGTACCTTCATCTTCCTTCTTTGCCAACAAATCATCCTTGGTTAGAATCTCAGCCTTCTTTCTTCCCTGTCTCTTCTTCGACCAGAGTTTCTCCTTGTGCTCAGCTGAGGGCGGTGCAACTGTCATAGCTTTCTTCTCAGGCAATGATACAGGCTCGTGTAACTTGGGCTCTTTGTAATCATTAAAACCCATACCCATGTTCTTAGGTCTAAGCTTGGCCTCTACCGGTTTCACAATACCCTGTTCATTTTTGCCTAAGCCACGGCCCGCTACATAACCCATCTTCTCTAATAATTTCATACCGATACCTTTGGTATGAGCCTCAAACCTACCAACTTCAGATGTACCTGTTACATCTCGCCTTGATGTGGAATGCTTTGATGAGTTGGTACGCTCTCTCGCTTCTTTTTTCTGTTCAGCTCTCTCTTTCTTTTTCTGTGCAGCTCCTTCCATTATCTTTTGGCCAAATGCTGTTGGTAAAAACGATGATTCATCATCTGTCAAAATTTCAGAATAACTTTAGTTAGGTTTAATTTGGAAATAATATAAACATCAACTTTATTATGTGAAATTTAATAATGAATGAAACTTTAGTAAGATTGCAAGAAGCATATTTGAACAAAATGGGTTAAAACTTGGGCTAGAGTGAATCTAAAGCTGTATAGTAGTAAAAATGAGGGCCAACTCACGAAAAAATGGAATAAATGAGGCTTAGTTTCCCATTTGAAGGCATCAAACTTACTTGAGGTTTACATTAATGCATAGCTAATACATTTTTGGGCCTTATGTAAATGATTAAACTTGAAAATTTCTGTATATAGTTTAAGCAAGTATCACTAAATAGCATCTTGCAAAGCTTTACTGACCCCACAAGGCAGTAAAATGGGAAGTTGTCACAAAGTTCTTTTAACTACATAACACAAATATTGCTTATTCTTTTCAGCTAAAAATGTATCATTTCAGTCCATACCTTGCACCGCATCCTCTTGTCCCTCATTCTTTTCGCCAGAATTAAACCCCAGGCCAAACCCTAGCCCTCGACCGGCACTACCTTCCTCTTGTTCCTCCTTGTTCTTCGCATTATCATTCTCTTCATTCTCCTGACTCGGCATATAAGTACCCGTCGAGACAAACTGCACAGGCTTCGTCAGATCACCCTTTGATCCGATAACATCACCTCTCCGGCGCTTCCCTCGGCGGCGTCCAGTGTCGGAATCGGAGTCACTGGAGCCTCCAGTAGCAAACACGCCGTATAAGGAGTCGTCCTTGGACTGTACAGGGCGCTCTTTCTTGCGGGAATAGTAGAACTCACCGTCAATCCACTTACCCCCTTCGTAATCACCTTCAAATCTGTCAAGGCCTTCATAATCATCCCCATCCGTCATGGCGCTAGGGTTTAGGGTTATCGTTTGAGGAGATACTCTTGAAATGTCGGGAGATTCTTTGAAATGGTTATGAACAGACTCCAGCGCTCGATTCTACCATTCGCTCAGAAACCCAATAAGAGAATTTTGGGCCAGATAATTCAGCTCGGAGCAGTAGGCCCTACTGTGATCTGTCCAGTCTGAGACATAAATGCTAGTTAGCTTTCATAAAACAAAAAAAGTTGTGGATTATGTTACCATAGTGATAAGGATGTTATCTGATGAACTAAATGTTATATTTTAAAACAGACCTAATCATGGAATAGCAAACCTGGCAAACCAAAGGTATTAACCTTGTTGGCAACCAAGCATTAATAAAATGTGAAATAGCAAGCTCATTTGACATTGCTAAAGAATGATTTAATTTAATAGCTAACAGCACAATCATTTCATAATTATTAATGCAGAAAACTCATCCATTTCTCACAAGGTGTTCATTTCACTTGCATGTATGCAAAAGCAAATGATGTGAATTTCTTTTCGCAACAATGGAAATGCAATAAAAAAATTAAAAATCAAATAGATAAATTCTTAACAATTACCTTAACACTTAGCAAGCTTCCCAGAGAGTAGTATAATTCTAGCAGTGAGCTTGCATCCCTGAGAAACAATAGCAGAAAATAAATCTTTAATGACTTGCATCAAACTCAAATACTCAATCGATTCTGTTGAGCAACCCTATCAAATTGATTCAATGACTTGCATCAAACTCAAATACTCAAATTGATACTAAACCAAATCACACAACGCTAAAGACCCTAAACTTCAAATTGATTTCTAAGTATGATGTGTGAAAAGGCGAAACGGTACCTGAAAATGTGAAAATTGCGCAGCGGCTAAGAGACGCAGCAGAGGTGGCGCGACGGAGGAGAGGTGGCGTCGGCGAGAGAGATCACTTTGCCGGGAGACTGGCGGTGAAGGGGGAAAGAGAGAGAGAGAGGCGATATCGCATTATCGCGAGTCGGTCTGCTGGCTGCTGCTCAAAACCTTTTCAAACGGGCTGCTCAAAACCTGTTCAAACGGGCTTCTCAAACGGGCTGATGAATGAACATAACCGAACAAATGTTCGGATTCGGTTCGTAAATAAAAAATAAATTGAACTGAACTGAACATTGGACTCAGTTTGGATCACATCTCGTTCAACTTTCATTTTTTTAAGTGTTCAGTCCGGTTGTTCATGGACAAAACCGGTTCAATTAGCAGCCCAATTAATCATCCTTTGCAGTGTTATGAAATTGATGTGTGAGTGCATATTAAAGTTCACACTAGTGACAATGCATCCATACTCGCAGATTTTAATAATTCTTCATTTCTCGGTTCAAGGGCATTGTTGTCATTTTCACACAAAATATCATAATTCTCTATTCCTTTTGATTCTGATCTTGATATTTATATAACATGTTAACACATTTAGATATAAATATTTTTCATTTTTGCAGATTTTTACAAGTAACAGGTTAAGAGATATAATCAAACTAATCTAGGTCTAACAAAATAAAGGAAAAAGTCAGCTGAAAGTTGACCTGAATATTAAAACACATATTTCTAAAGAAAAGTACCAGACTACTAGTACATATTACATTACACAATTTCATTTTTTCATTTTCTTTTTGATCTTGTGTCATATGAGCACTTGAGCTATCATCATATAACTGGACTAGAACAAACCTTCAAAAAAAAAACCTTTAAAAAAAACTGGACTAGAACAAAGTATATGTACATTACATTCAGAACTTTCTTATTCTAAATCATCATCTTCAACCAATTAAAATTAGAGTAACACAATCTTTCCTTTTTACAATAATCGAGTACAATGCAATCTAACTGTGCCACTTGAAAATTATACAATGAAGTAATATCCCAACCCAGCAATGAAGCAGCAGAATAGAAAAATCCAATCATGGATTGAACATAGCAGGCACCCATACCAGTGTAGAGAAAGAGAGATGGAGCAATGCACACCTTATAAATCAAGAGCTCTTGCGTGAACGAAGAACGAAACGCGAACTGAGATATGAATCGAGATCAAAGAAAAGTTCAGTCTGATTAGGGAAAAAAAAGAGAGTAGGTTTTTCACAGCGAAAGAATGAGAGAGAAAGAGAGCATTCGGTCAGCCTAAATAATAACAGGAGTTAGCCTTATTATTTCTCATTTTAATCTCAATCATATATTATACAGAGTCCTGCTTTTCTATCGAAATAACAGCAGAACCGCTTCCGTCCCGCTACGCAGACAACAAATTGAAGAGCCCCACCAGCATCAAGATAGGCTATTTGTTGAAACCATTCCACTATGGTCTATCGTGGATTGGGTCGTCCAAAATAACCAAATGTGTTTTCTTTTTCTTCTTCGAAACGAGAGGTTATTTTGAGCGCAGAGAGAATTTTCTCCCCTCATACCCAATTTATCCTTCTTTAGAATCTTTTATTAATAGTAGGAACTTAATTACTTGTATCAAATATGTAAAAAAAAATTATTAAATGTTATTTGAAATTGAATGAAATAATGAGTTGGCTCATTGCCTTTATTTTATTTTTTTGAAACACTGCTATTTTGAGAGTTGAATGCTCAATGCAAATATTTTTTATACTTTTATATCAAATTTATCCTTAATTAATATCTTTCTATTTACATAAGTCTCGTGCACCAACTAGGGGTGAAAACAGAGCGAATACGGAGTGGATAGTGGTAAAACCATATTCATATTCCTTTATAATTTTTCAGATACGGATACGGATCGGATATCAGCCGAATATAGATACGGATACGGATCGCATCGGATATTTATTAAAATAATATTAAAAAATACCAAAGTTCATAATATTTATCTAATTTTAATGGTGAATAACAATATTTTTTCATAATATATATTAAAATATGTGATATATATCTACTATTCATATACGGATAATTGAAACGTAAAATCATATCAGTATCCATATCCACACAGATATTCAGATATCGGATATCCACACCTAATTTTTCGAATACGGATCAAATATTTTTTCTAAATATTTTATTATGTGAAAAAAAAATTCTAAATTTTTTAGTGTCGGTGGAGACTATTAAAGTCCAAGAGGAAAATGCATCACTAGTATAGAAAGATAAACTATTATTGCTATATGATATTGATAAACTTTCATTATGTGAAGTTAGACTTTTACATCTAAATTTCATAGATAAGGTTGTATTTTTAACACTTACAAATTTTTTCACTATCGGCAATAAAATTTATTCAAATTATTCTTTCCTTGAAGTTAAATATTAATTCCTATTCAATTCATACCTGGTTTTTCGTTTGTAAAATTTTAATTTATTTTCTCAACCTTTTGTTTTGGAAGTATATGAATTAATTATATAATAAACAAACACAATGTATTTTTGTTGAATAAATTAAAAAACCGTGAAAACTAAAAATCTGACAAATTGAACAAAAATAATATAATTTTAAAGAAAGAATAAATTGAATGAATTTTTTTGCAAAAAGTGAAAAAAACTGTCTATGTTAAAAATGTGATTTTATCTATGAAATTTTGATATCAAATTTTAACCTCATACGGTGAATTTTATTGAAATCTTATAGCATAAATAGAATAAATTGAATGAATTTAGACGTCTATGCTTTGAGTATTCAGCTCTCAAATTAACAGTGTTTCCGTAAATAAAATAAAAAAGTTAACAAACCAAGTAATTCATTCATTCTCTTTCGATAATATTTAATAAAAAATTTCACATATTTAAGTTCTTGCTATAACTAAGAAATTCTAAAAAAAAAAATAGATATAAAGAGAGAATTTTCTCTCTAAAATTAATAATATAATTGTTGCTTGCAAAGTTGCAAAATAACACTCTCCGGAATAACCAACTTGTCAGTGACTATTACACCGACATTCTTAAAAATACCCTAAGTTAATTACAGATTAATAAAAATACCCACGGGTGCAAACTATTTTTAAAAATGCCCAAACCGGCCATTAAATGGCCGGTCCTGTGATTTTTTTTTAGAGACAAATAGCTAAAATGGTGAAATCTAACACTAAAAAATCGAATTGTTTTTTTAAATATTTGTTAGATTACTTTTTTGATAGCATATTTATACTAAAATACGCTAAATTACTTGAAATTATGTTAATTTATGCTGATTGACACTAAATTACTTTAAATTATGTTAACTTTTTTTTAAGAGACAAATAACTAAAATGCTGAAATATAACACTAAAAAATCGAATTTATTTTTAAATATTTACTAGATTACATTTTTTATATATAATTAGTATATTTATACTAAAACACGCTAAATTACTTGAAATTATGTTAATTTACGCTAAATTACAATAATTATGTAGAATTATGCTAGAATACACTAAATTACGCTAAATTATGTATGAATAGGGCTGCACAAAAAAATCATAGTTCGTAATTTGATTCGAGTTTGATTCGAAAAAGTTCGTAAAAAATTCGATTCGAAATTGAGTTCGTTCGAAATTAATTCAAACCAAACTCAAACTGGACCTAGTTCGTTCGAAATAGGTTCGCAAACCAAACTTAGTTTGAAATTAACTCAAACGTGAACCGTTGATTTCCGCTGATAACTTATGTTCGTTGATGAAAATATAAGGCCGCTCATTCCATAATTGCTCTCAATTCTGACTTCTAAAAAATGTTTCTTGAAATGAAGGGTTTTTCAGTAGCTAGTGCCTAGTTGTAATGAACTTTAATGTTTTATTTAGGATAATATTTGGATTTGTAATAATTCTAAGACTTTGGTGATTGTTCTGTACTTCTATTAATATTTAAATTGTACTTTGAATACTTTGGATACTGTGATTGTACTAAACTTTGATTGATTGTACTAAACTTTGGTGTTTGATATAAATTTTGGTATTTGTAATGAACTTTTAATATAAACTTTGGTGTACTATGTACTTAGAATTCAGAACGCCCAAGTTTTATTGAAGTGTTGTAATTTCGAACTATGGCCCAGCCATAAGTCATAACTCGTAAGTAGTAACAAAGTTCGTAAAAGTTTGAAATTGAGTTCGTAAAAAATTCGATTCGAAATTGAGTTTGTTCGAAATTAAGTTCGTTCGAAATTAATTCAAACCAAACTTAGTCGAAATTAATTCAAGCCAAACTCAAACTGGAGGTAAGTTCGGTTCGGTTTGGTTCTTTTGCAGCCCTACGTATGAATAGTGATGATATCTTCACTGAGAAAGCAAAAAGCGACGACGAAACTTCAAACGGTCATAAAACGGCGCTCGAGTGTCAATTTCAGCAAATGACCACTTTTCGAAAAGTTTGTGAAAATACGCATGCGTCTGAACCGGATAAACTGGATTTCCAAATCAGAATCGCCAAAAAACAAAGAGAAGAGTCTCAAAACTTCAGTTTAAGTTTCCAATTAAGATTTTCATTTCTATTCTCCAATCTACGTAGCTCAGTAAATTAGTTATATAATGAACTTGTAGAATACTAATTTTTATTATTTTTGGAATTTTTTACTATTTTTTATGATTTATGAAAGATGGCACAAATTCGGCCCTGTTCATACGTAATTTAGCGTAATTTACCGTATTTTAGCATAATTCTACATAATTATTGTAATTTCAGCATTTTAGTAAATTTACCGTATTTTAGCATAATTATTATAATTTACCGTATTTTAGCACAAAATCGGCCCTATTCATAATGTATTTTAGTATAAATATGCTATCAAAAAAGTAATCTAACAAATATTTAAAAAAACAATTCAATTTTTTAGTGTTAGATTTCAGCACTTTAGATATTTGTCTCTTAAAAAAAAAAAAAATCACGGGACCGGCCATTATGGCTGATTTAGGTATTTTTAAAAATAGTTTGCCCCCGTGGGCATTTTTATTAATCTGTAATTAAAAATACCCTATTTCAGGGATAATTTATTCAAGCTCTTGGATTCTATTTTTCTTCGGCAATATCTCCATTAGTAGAAGTCGCGATTCCCCGGGCTTATCTAACTGTATTTTTGCTTGGAGCGAATGTTTGGCGCGGTCTGATTGCCTGTTACATTGTGTTGCTACTCGATTGATTGTACAGATTTAGTTTCATAAAATCTAAATTTATTAACGGCTAGTTATCACGCCGCATTACCCCGCTCCCTAGGGATCCGTGACAAAAGAGGGCAGAGAGAAAATAAAAGCAAAAAAAGGAAACATTTTTCAATTATTAAGCCCTGTTCGCTTCAGAGTATGCGATTCGGCGAGTCTGTGTTGCGCGTTCGTCGAATCGCATTGTCTTTTTTGGAAACACTGCACTTATATCCCTCGAAATCCTTATATTAATCTCACCCCCCACTGGATCTACGAGCGAGAGAAGGAATCATGAATATCTTCAAGAAGAAAGTGTCAGCGAAAGGTGCGAGCTTTTCTTGTTCATTTTGTTGAATCTGCTTTTCGTTCTTTCGTTATTTACTAATATTTTGGAAAATTATTTCGTACTTTCTGTTCTATTCGAGGGGAAAAAAACACTTATTCGACCATTCTTACTTTAATGGGGTTAGGGTTTTTTTATTTTGTAGGTTTAGGGTTTTTCGATTTTTTTTTTAGCACTCGAGGTTTATCTTTTGCTGTTCAGCTGTATTCCTTTTACATTTTTGCTATTCCCTTTTACAGAATCTCTAAGGACGAGCAAAAGAGAGATGGGCGTTGCCACAAGAAGTATGCGCATTATTCTTCTTATGTCAAATAAAAAATTAACAATTTGATTAATTGAAAGTATGTTTTTGTACAGCATAATACTTGTAACCACTAGCAACCTTTTTAGATTATTTCTATTTTAGGTTTATTCCAGACTAATTTAGACAGAATAAAAATTATGACAAAGACTTTGACTATTGGTAAAAAGAATCGAACATCAGCATGTCTTACGGGAACCTACCTTTGTTTGTCACAAATTCGTCCAATTTTGCGTCTACCCCCCTAAAATCATGTCAGTAATTTATCATTATATTTATATAGTACTTAATGCGGCCTATATCTTAATTGAACTTAGCCCGAGTTACCTTACCTATCCTTTTTGCTTGCGCAAAATAAATTAATGCAGCCTCTATATGACATTTAGAGACTTTGGAGCCTTTGTAGGTTTACTTACCATTTTGCTTGTATATGCAGATGTCGAGAGAGAAATTGCATCACTACAGTTGGAGGTTCAGAAATGCTCATTTGATCTTTATTTCCTTGAAACTCATTTTTAATATCCTTTTAGTTTTCTTATTTTGACCATTGTTTTCAGGAGAAAAAACTCGTGGCTGAGATAAAAAAGAGTGCACAGACAGGCAACCAGGCAAGATAATGAGTATTTTCTTTCCGACCACCAATTATAATTTTATTTATCTTATGCCCCTCAATTGTACATAATTACAAAGTGCCTGCTCTTCCCTTCTTTAGCCTGCTTCGCCAGAGCAATCATGAATTATATAAAATGTGTCTCAAATATTTATTAATCCGTCACTTTTTGAAAGTTCAGGTGGTTGAGTATAAGATTTATTTCTGAAACTTGTAGGCTGCTACTCGTATATTGGCACGCCAACTAGTACGGCTTAGACAACAAATTACAAATTTGCAAGGAACTCGCGCACAGATCAGAGGTGTTGCCACTCATACACAGGTGCTAAAAGTAGATATTGCTGATGTCTTGAGATCTATGGTACCATGCTAGTACCAGTACTGGTACTGCCATGTATTCTCTGCTCATGACAGTCTAGAACGGCAATGCTGAATTTTATTTTACTTTATTTTTCTCAGGCTATGTATGCAACGACTTCAATTTCAACTGGTATGAAAGGTGCAAACAAAGCCATGGCTGCCATGAACAAGGTATATGATCTGACAAACTACATTTATTATTGTGCAACTGATAATAGTTTTGCCTCATCAGTTTGAGTCCTTGTTTTACGATTTTATTACCTGCCCTTATCTTTTATTATCGATGCTTAATTGGATGGCTTGTGGGTAAACTGAGCCTTGATCAGGTAAAAGTTGCGCAAATGTGGGTTTTGTTGACCAAATAGGGGATTCTGAATGCAGAACTAAAAATTATTCAGGTAAAATATGAATAAAGTTAGTTTGAGGTGAAGCTGAAATTAGACTTTAATTGCACAAAACTTGGCTGGTGTATATTAAGTTGGGCTTAAATTTGATCATTGAGGTCGATTAAAGCAAAAATGTGTTTAAGCAAGTTTCAAGTGCATGTTGTGGTCTTAATTTGAAATTGAACACTTGCAATTTCAGCAAATGGAGCCTGCCAAGCAATTAAAGATCATGAAGGAGTTTCAGAGGCAGTCAACGCAGCTTGATATGACGGTAAAATAAATCTCTTTAGTTATAGTATTTTCTTTTATTTAATGAGCAATTGCATGTATTGTGCCTTCTGAAATTGAAGATTTTTATGATAGACTGAAAAACAAAAAACATGCTTTGATAGTGCTGTAAAATAAAGAAAATGACATGTATTTGCTTCATAGCACTAAAAGTGTGCCCTTTTTCCACACTTTCTTTAAAAAATGTCCAATTTTTTTTAATATATTGGGAAATAAGGGACATATAGGTAACATTTTGCATGTTTTCTAATTAATATTACATATTTATTATTGGGAAGATTTATTTCTTCTGCAACCACAAAAACTAATAAAATGGTTATCAAAATAACAAAAGTAAAAATATGATAATATGTTCTCTATAGTTTAGATAAGTTGTGTTTTAAATTGCATCAAATTTAATACACAACCTATCTAAACTATAGAGAAAATCTCTCTAATTTTACTTTCTAAATTTTCATAATTATTTGATTGATTGTCATGGTTGTCAAAGAAACTTCCCAAACATGATCTGCTAAGACTGTTACCCTTATTTTCCAGTTATATGTAATCATATATAAGGGTCCGTCGACGCATGCCAGGGTTGTTATTCATTAGAAATTTGAAACTTAGTTTTACACTTGCATATTATTGGTTTCTTTTGTAAATTGCACTTGAGGATCCAGCTAATATGTCAAATAACATCGGAGGTGTTAGGAGTGCTTAATGTGGAAAATTCGGGCTTGTAGTTTCAGTGAATCTGTTTGGTCTGTTATCTGAAGAAAGTGTTAGACAATAAGAGGCATTGCTGTCATTTTTACAAGAGTGAGGCTATGGTGCTATGCATAGCACCAATGGCTAGTGTACTACGGCTCAATATGGTACTTTTTAAAATTCTAACGGTCGATCCGACCGTTCAATGTGATATCCATATGAATATGTACTTGCAAACTAAATTTTATATTTTTTCGAATTTTTTTACTATTTTTTCAGATAGGTAGAAAAATCAGTGTTTTTTGAAAATTCTGGACCATCAAAATTCTACCTATCTGAAAAAATAGTAAAAAAATTCGAAAAAAATATAAAATTTAGTTTGCAATTACATATTCATATGGTTATCACAATGAACGGTCGGATCGACCGTTAGGATTTTAAAAAGTACCATATTGAGCCGTAGTACACTAGCCATCCGTGCTATGCATAGCACCATAGCCTCACTCTTTTTACAATACTTTAACTTTTTTCATTTACCCCAATTGTATATTATTAGATCGAGACAGTGTAAAATTGGAAAGGAGGGGGTATATTGACTATACTTTTTAACAATACAATTTATTAACCCAGTTTTATACCTCGTCTTTTACAATACTTTTGCAGTATCATTTCCTTCATTGGCTTTTTTTCAGGCTTTTACTAATTACTAAATATAGGGCAAGCGATCACTATTTTAATTAATAATGCTTTTTCCAGATTGAGATGATGTCAGAGACAATCGACGAAACCCTCGATAAAGATAATGCCGAGGAAGAAACAGAGGAACTGACAAACCAGGTTTCGACCTCAAACCATATGAATTTTTACTTTCTTTACATCTTTGAGTTTAAGAGGGAAATGAAAGGTACTTTTTAACCATGGTCTGCAAAATCAGCCGAGTCGGACCGGTTCAACCGAGTTTTTGTCCGAACCGGACCGATTGTCACAATTTGGGGACGGTTCTCTCAGATGGGCCGATTCTGCCCCCTTTTTTCATGGCTGTTTTGTGTTGTAAAGATAGATGCGACTCAGGAGAAGAAGCCTTATGTGTTATAAAATATTAAATAGAAATGGTGTACATGTGGTGTACTGTTTTGTGTTGAGAATATGACTTGATTCATAGTGGACCATGTCCGGCCGAATATCTGCTATGAGTTGGGCAGGCCTCCCCAATTTTTTTTTGCTATTTCCAACAACAAACTTTTGAAATAAATTCCACGTGTCAGATGAAATGAACTATGGCCATCTAGCTAATGTTTTTTTTTCTTGTAGGAGAGCAATTCTCTCATTAAATAATCAAATGATTTTTATTGATGCATGTCCATGCACCTACAAAAGAATCATATCAGTCAAAAATTAACACATATATAACAATTAGAGTAGGGTTAAAATGCACCATTGGTTTTGTGCTCCAATCATGCTCCACGTCTTTTTCTCCGTTTCCAAAGTTCGAACAATCGATCCGAACCGCTCAATATGATCTTTGTATTATAATTGTGCTTGGAGACCAAATTTTATATTTTTTGGAATTTTTTTACTAATTTTTTAGATAGGTACAAAATCACTGTTTTCAGAAGATTCTGGACCATCCAAAACAGTGATTTTGTACCTATCTAAAAAAATAGTAAACAAATTTCAAAAAATATAAAATTTTGTCTCCAAGCACATTTTAATATGAAGATCATATTGAGCGGTTTGGATCGATTGTTCGAACTTTGAAAACGGAGAGAAGGACGTGAAGCATGATTGGAGCACAAAACCAATGGTGCATTTTAACCCTACTCTAACAATTAACGTTTTGAAAAAACTTATTAGAAAATTATCTATATCAATAAATCAACTATATTCAAGTCTATGTAAATGAATGAGATGTTCCTTTAATGAATGTCTCATTATTACTAGGACTATTACACCGAGTTATTTATTGCAAAAAAAAATGAATAATAATAATAAATATGGAGACTTTTGCATGATTTTTTTTTAATTGGCCGATTTTAAATGTTTATATTTATTATATTAGTGAGTGATCTTAACATTTATTTTGGACTAATTATTTTTTAATAAATTTTTTCCTACAAGTTTGACAGTAAAATAGCATGCTTGTATTATAATTTATTATCTTAGAGGATTATTTGAGTGTAATTTTTTTCTTGACATATTTTTTTGACAATTTTATTTGTTACCAATTTTTTTAGTACAAAACAAGCTTCTCCCAAAAAAATCCGAGTTTCCAATCCGATTCGGCTGATTCCAACCGATTCCATGGTCAAGTGACCTATTCCAATTCTAATTTGTGAACCGTGCTTTTAACTTGAAATCCATGTTTACTGAGTTTAAGGTCATATACTTCTCTTTACTGCAAAGGATAACAAATTGAAGTTTGGGGCACAAATGAGGGATAACAACGCTGGAACTGGGATTGAAGCCTAATTTGTGCAGAGTTGTGCAATTATAAGCTACTTTGGGACTTAATGGGGTTTTAATTTGGGAGTGGCCAGAATATACTGATTCCATAATAGTATATGAATCCAAGAATCATTAAAATTTATTGCAACAATACATGGCTCACTGACTTATTATCATCTCCTGTTCTTCCTTAAATATTGATCAGGTACTGGATGAGATCGGGGTTGGTGTTGCTTCTCAGGTAAAACATACAGAAAAATTCATTTCCTTACGAATTCATAATAGCACAAGTTCTCTCATTCTGTTACTTTCTTATACTCTATCTATATGATACAGCTATCCTCAGCTCCTAAGGGCCGTATAGCTGCAACTAACAAGAGGGCAGAAGCAGTCACTACTCCTAGTCCCCGGTATGAAAAATGCCTCTATTTTAAAATAATTGTGTTGTGGGATATTTTAATGGTAAAAATTCTGGTTAATAAAAATTGGAAAATGAGATCGGGTTTTCATTGTTTTCGCATCTCCTCACTCTCTCTTTATATAGGAATGTTGCTCCTTCGACGGTGGGTCCAGAGTCCTCTTCAGAGATCGACGACTTGGAGAAGAGGCTGGCATCTTTGCGTCGGATCTAAGGCTGCCCTAGATAAACAATTAAACATATATATGTATAAAGGTCGATTTATATGCTACTGAGGTGATATCATTGCTATTATGTATGCTCTTGACTATGCATCATGTCCAGAACAAAATCCGTTTCATTTGAGTATTGTAGACAGTTTGTCAAAGATTAATTTATTACTTGTATGTGATCATTTGAGTATGTGTCCATTCTAGTATTGTGATCCTTCATTTCTTTGTTTTTCTCGGATGTGTTAATGTTCCATTTTGGAATGCTCAGCACGAAACTATCATCCCAACAACTTAAGCTGAATTACAAAATGCCTAGCTCAGCCCAAAGTAGAGATGTAAAAAAGTGGGGTTCGTGACCGGATACATCATGGCAGGCAGGGTATGTGCTGGTGAAATGTCATGATTAACATGTCCCATGTGATGACTATTCATGTGACATGAACATATATTCGAAAAATTGGCATGGCATGACATGTGAATTGGTCTAATCACGGCAGTCACGTGGTCATGTATAATTGAGACTGGTAAATCTTGATTGAATAACGAATTTTGAATAAACTAAAATTATGATAAAATAGTTAAATGTGATTAAACTTAACGAATGTGATCCATTCACGTTTAAACACGACACGTGTGACTAATCACAACATGACTAAACATGCCGTGACTACATAGGCCATGACTATTCCTCCAAATTTGATCCGCAAAGCATTGGAAGATCTCCTATATGCTTTCAAATTTGGAACAAGTTAACGTTCTCCCAATATTTGATACTTAAATCAGCAACAATTAAGCCATGCACGATCTTTATAGCGGCCTAATAAAATTGCCCGTCAAATAAAACAAAAAACAGGTGCCTAATTCAACTAATTCTATTGTTAAAAGTTGGAACTAAAAAGTCCTGATTTAAATTACAAAAAGGCTGGCTCAGTCGAGCAATGAGAGCCCTATCATATGCCCCAAATTAGGAAAAGAGAACTCACCCCCCACCCCCTCACACACATCAGCCCGTCCCCCTTCCTTCAAAACCCCAAAATTGATCATTCAACCAATAGGTAGAACCCTAATTTCACAACATCTACAACATAAAAAACATCAAAACTGCATCCCCACTTATCTGTAGTTAATCTCTCCATAAATATAGTAAATCACAATACTTCATCAACTATTTCCTCAGTGCCTGGCTGTTGGCCAAAAGCAAGCAGGCTCATGTGGCGAGTCCCATCTGGAATCATTTCTCTTACTGCCTATAGATAGAAAATAATCCACAAGTAAAATAAGGAAAACTTGTTATTTCCTAAAAAAACCTTAATATTTCTTATAAACCCTAGCTAATGCAGAAAATAACAGCAATAACATTACCACCATTATGAAACTTGCACCCAGAAGAGTGTGCTAGTTAACATTGTATTGTGTTGCTTGTTATAGTATTGTATGGTGCAGTGTTGAACTCAAATAAGAGTGATATCAGTAGAGAAGGATGAGACAATTGGGAATTAAAGGACAAATTTTATGCTCCTGCAATTCTTTTTGAATAATAGCAGGTACCGCTGGTTTCATTAAAAATGAAACCATTTAACAGAGAACTGATACCAAACAGCTGGTACCAGTCTCTGACAATGTTCTTACAAACCTGCAATTCAAATATCAAGAGTGCAAAGGAAACAGCTAAATAAAAAAAGAAGGGCATAGGTGCATACCTTTTCTACTTCACTACAAACAAGAGGGTTGTCTCGCAAATATTGCAATGCTTTTTCTCTGCCTTGACCTAGCCTGTATTAATTAGATTTTATGGTTGATAGAGGTCTGAGCAAGTAAAATAAGAATATAATGAGGTCTGATTAAAATGATTTCTTTCCATAACTGGGACAGTACCATCAAACAAGTTTCTGCTGGAACAAATGCTCAAAGGAATGAGAGCAACAGTACCATCGTTAAGTATAATTGTGCTGGTCATGATATATATGTGACATGACTGGTATATACTGGTAAAATTTATCCCAAACAATGGCATGTCCAGCAGGACCTGTTTCTCCTATCACAGTTCAAATCTAAATGTGGTACGTACCAATGAAGGGTGCCTTCAGTAATTAGACCTGGCAAAAAAAGAAAAGGCAAACCTTTGGTCTCCGTAGTAATACCATGATCCCTTTTTTACCAATACATCCATCATTTCAGCACAATCCAGAATGCATCCCTGAAAATTTTAAAAAATAAACAAGAATCAGTATAACATTTTATTAGTTAAAAATATATTAAAATAGTTATCATACAGAAGAAACATGTTAGCCTTGTAAGTCGTAAAAGCTTTTAAAATGATAAGCTTACAAGTTTACTAACGCCTTCTCCAAATATAATTTCAAATTCAGCTTGCTTGTATGGTCTGGAGACCTGCGCAATAGCAAATAACAAAACTAAACAAATCACGAGATACTCCACTAAACATCAACTGGTACCAAGTAGAAACTGGCTGTTCCTGCTGGACTCTCTCTTTCTCTTATACCATAAACCAAGAATTACAATTTGATACCAAAAACAAAATTCCATACAGGTACAAGACCCGGCTGGTATGGGCCAGTATACCTAATTGCACAATTAAGCCTTAATTAACAGTCAATTTTGCAGTAGTTACCATATTTAGAATCAGTTCTACATCAATCCACCTCACAAAACAAAGCCCAAGATCAACTTCAAGATTTCAAATTTCAATTAACCCTTAATTTGCAATGTACAATACGAGGCAAAAGAAACCAACAAAAGAAATGGTCAACACCAAACATGCATCATCCCACTGGTGGAATAACGGCTAGAATAAAACTTGTCAGGTTAAATTGGAGAGGAAATAAAGGTCTCACATACTTTGCTTTTTTGCACTCTCACGCGGACCTGGATGCCAATATCATCTTCTCCTTTTATTGCCTACACCAAAAGGTGTCACGAAAAGAATAAATTAATTTAAGACAAGTAGCTGTAGTTAACTTTATGTGCTTAGTACTTCAATAAGGTTAAAATATATCTCAACATGTTGCTGCCAGAAATTTAATGGACAACTAGATTGTTCAAGTCAAAATAGATCAAGAACTAAAGTTTAGCATGTGCTCACCGACTTAATCTTGCCAATAGAACGGATCTCTAGTCGAACAGATGCGAAGAATTTTAATGCTATGCCTCCACTAGTCACTTCAGGATTTCCATAAAACACACCGATCTAAATACAAACAACCAAAAGTTAAAAATTAAACCAGGCTCTACATAATATGTCAAAAAGTTATAGTGAAAACAATAACGATAAGAATTCAAGCACACCCGTGTGAAACCTACGAATATAATGTATAAGAAATTGTATCATTACCCATACCCATCATTTCCTAATTTTGCCAATAAAAAGGATAAAAAGCTGAGGACTATTTTCTACTCCACTGTGAACAGATAAACATTGGGTAGGCTGGGCTTAAAAGATTCTCCTCTGAAAGGCATATATTATTTCCTCTGAAATGCATGATACTTCTAGTCTCTCAGAAATTATGTTATAGGTTAATATCTTCAGGGACAACTAATTGTCTTTACATAGAATAACGGAGAAACATAACCAAGACCTTGTATCTGATTTGATTTATGAATATCAAGGTACAACCAGCCTTCGATGCATTTCCTGACATCTTTCTCAATGCTTGGCTCATTAGCCTAGCTTGTAGACCCATCTGTTGCATCCCTATCTCTCCCTGAAATACAAAAAAACCAAAAGAATGTCATACTTTTTAAAATCTTATGAGAAAGATAACATATGTGGGTGTGTGATGGGGGGGGGGGGGGGGGAACTAATCTATTTAAGCAATTACCTCAACTTCTGCACGTGGTGTAAGAGCTGAGACAGAATCAACACAGATGAGATCTACTGCTCCTGATCTGCACATGCGATCTGCAACTGAAATAAATGAAAGATTGGCAACAAAAACATGTCAAACTTTGTTAGTGTACCATGAAAAATAAAATATTAATAGTACTAGGTGAACCAAACAAACAGTCTTGATTCATTTTGCTACTGTCAGGTTTGGTATATACCCAAGAACAGCCTCCCCCAAAAGGTATAGTAACAAAAAAGCAGGTTGACATACTCTAAAACTGTTATTCCAAACCCGAAGCATGTGGCAGTCCGCAGTCTCCTCACAAACCCACTATGTGAAATATTTTTTACATGAGGAAGCCAATTTGGTATTAACAGGTAAATTGTTTCAAAACCCTGATGGCGGTTGAACTCACAATTTCTTAACTCCAATACACAAAAAGCTTAAGCTCAAGGAAACGGTGTTTCAATATCACATGTACACTGTATACCCTTTACAAGTGGGTTTAGGAACATTACTCTCGAGAGCCATTTCTCCATTGTCGGGTTGACATACAATTAAATTTTCAATGTCCACTCCTAGTGCTTTAGAGTAAGACGGGTCGAATGCATGCTCTGCATCCACTAGCATAGCATTACCTCCTAGTTTCTGCACAACAAAAAATAACATACATTAATAAGGGATGCTTTAAATATGCCACACCAGCATTCCATACATGGTGAATTCAGACCTGAACTTCAGCGATTGCATGAAGGGCTAAAGTTGTCTTTCCACTGCTCTCTGGACCATATATCTACACAATTCACAATTTAAATTAATAAATATCTCAAATTCTGTAAAAAATCTTAATGACGAGCATGCTGAGCCATACTAAAAGGTAGAGGCAAACAAACTATTCAGATGTACTATGTTATGATGTTTTATGCGTCTCCAATGAAGTTTTGGAATTTAGATAAATTCTATGAACAAATTGGAGTTTTGGCAGGACTGGTACAGGCAGAAACATATTGGTAGATAATTCTTGAAATAACCTCAACAATTCTTCCTTTAGGGAGGCCGCCTCCCAAAGCAAAATCCAAGGTCAAACAACCACTTGGAAATGTCTCTCTGTGAAATGAATGTGATGCTAATTAGCTTAAATCTATTAAACACTAAAATAAAATTAGTAATAAAAGGAAAAACAAGGTAAAAAGCATACACGAGAGCTCCCCCTGCACTGCCTAACCTCGTGACGCTACCTTTCCCAAATGAGCTGTTTATGTCATTCATCGCGGCTTCTAGTGCCTTTTGCTGACAAAATTAGAAGAATTTAGACTTCATTTTAACCTAATTCAGTAAGAAAGCCCCGGTTTCACTAATATACTCACAATAATCTCAATGCATCCTAATTAACTCTTTGTTAGGCAAAACCCTGCAGCAAAGCATCAGTTCACCCAATCAAGATTTGATTAATGATCACCCTCAATAAACAAGTCAAGGAATAAAAGAAACAGAAGCCAGTGCGTTGAGCAATACTGGTTCGTACCATGACTGGAAGCTCATTTATTTTTTCTTATGCCTGACTTTTACCAGTAACAAATCTGACTAAATGAATAACATGTTTTTCTTCATTTAGATTTTTTTTACAGAGAAAATAAGAAAAGCCCGTACATAATTTCAACTGTTGGCATATGTAGCAATAGTATACTGTGTGTGTTAAGAGACGAGTCTAATATGCTCGGGTTATTCTTAACTACTGATATATAATACACTTGATGGTTAAGGTTCACTATTGATGTTAACTTTCATATAGGATCAACTAGTTAAAAACTTCAAATAATTACGGAAGAAGAGACACTTGTGTGTTGATGAAAAGAGCTTGCTGACCAAATCAAACAGTTCATTTGATATAATATGAACTTCGCATTTTAAGTAATACAACAATTAGCAAGAATGCAATCTTTTAAAAAATGTAAACTCCATCTTTAGGCTGGAATACTTGATAAAAATCATGAACACAATTTGCTCACTCTAGTTAAAAAATGTCATGTCATACAACAGTAGAATACCCAAGACGAAAAGATTGCCTTTTAAAATGTTCAACAAGCTAAGCGACCAGAAAGTATGAAGTTATCTGTATAAAGCAGTAGACCGTAACTATACATGTTCAGTTTAAATGCGCACAGCACATGTTTGACAAAATGCCCGCAAGAAAAAGAGCAAGTATATCGTCTGTGCTCAAACATGATTCGTGTTCAATACTGGACAAAACATACAGAAGCAACAATAACTCAGCGCCGACTGAGAAGAGGAGGGATAAAAGAACAAACGCACCTTGTCGTGGAGTCGGGGGTCGGAGGAGTCATTATTCCAGAGAGAACCATTGCCTTTGACATCGACCTGGCAGCGCCACCTCAGCCGCCGCAAAGTTTTTCGCTTGCATGAAGGGATAAGAGAACAGAGATGGGGAACAGGAGGGGTTCTTCGAGGAGAGGAAATGGAGAGGAGGCGAGAGGTCGAGAGCTGCGGGTGGGGTTTTAGAGGAGATATGAAGTCCATGGTATGAGAGAAACCCGGAGAGAGGGATTCTTACTGGTAAATGAAGGCCGGAGTCAGGGAGAGGTGTGAACTGAACAGTGTTTTACTTGGGGAAGTGGGAAGCTGAACAGTGTTTCTTCACACACCCGCTTTTATTTTGTTTTTCTTTTCCCTCTTTTCAGTTTTGTACGGAGCTTCGGAGAATTTTTGCTTTGTTTAGGACTTTAGGTCACGTTTGGTTGCTAATTTAAAAGAATTAAATTGTTTTTTAATAGAGGTTAAGCCACTTAACTGTTCTTTTCAGTTTCATGTGGAGGTTTGGAGAATATTTGCTTTGTTTAGGTCACGTTTAGTTGCTAATTTAAAAGGATTAGTTGCTAAATTAAAAGAATTAAATTGTTTTTTAGTAAAGTTGGAGGTTAAGCCACCCAATTATTTTTAGTATTCATTCTATTTGGATTTCAAATCTGTAACTTCTCACGTAGAAAACGTTATATTTGTCACTTCTTATATTTATGTTTTATTTTTTATATTTTATATAGCCGGTTTGGATACTAAGAATAAAATGTTGAGAAATAAATATTTGTTTATAGCAGTGAAATATACAAACGGAATAAGCGCAAGTAAATTAATATGTCTAAGAAAATAAAATAATTTAATTTGAATTATATATTTTACTCCCAACTCTTAATTAATTAAACATAAAATTAATATTTATTTTGCCAAAGAAAAGTAATGATTTTTCTTTTTATAAGTACGCTTCCAAAATTTTTTTTTAAAAAGTACCCTCACCTTTATATCAACCCTAAAAAAAATTCGAAGATAATAATTACCTATCAAATTTAGCTAAATTAACTATCAAATTTCATATATTTGAGTATTGTTCAAATTAACAAATATCATCAAAGTTCTAGTCACTGGAAATGTTCAAATTATTAAACAAACGATACAAACGTTGATCATCATTTAAGTGTCGATTTTCAGTTTACATGAAACATAACTCAAATGTTGATTTTCAGTTTTGCTTTATATTTTTCAATTGAAGAGTTAGTTGTTAATAGCTTTTAGTTATAGCTAACCAATTTTAACTAGTACCAAAATGAAGTGTGTAGCACTGCAATTTAGCGCAAAACTGCTCTGATTACAGCGATTTTTCTTATTTTAAATCAGGTGGTTCGAAAATGCCCAAGTAGTATTCAATTGAAGCATTTGAAGTCCAATAGCACGCACTAGAAAAGTTTTATTTTAGGCCTAAATTTATGTTATAAAATTTACCTTGATAATGTTCAAATCCGTTCTAGCAAGTGACAACCATACATAAAATCTAATTTATAAATGATTCACGAATTATGTACAAATTTTAACATCTATAGAATTTATTCTTTTGATCATCTGGCCATCATAATCTACATCGACACCTGATACTCCGCAATACACATCAAAATTCGTGCAGACGAGGCTTACATCATGGGTTACTGGGATGAATATCATTTCCCGAAAATATGTTTTTCCACTGGCTATGGTCTTGTTAGGTTCAACTAACTGAGAATATGCATTTTATTCATCATCCTTTTCTACTTCTTGGGCTAAAACCAAACTAATCGACAGGTAGTGATCACCCAATCGAACCAGAGATCTTGCGGGGTCAGGCTGGGGTGTGTACCGTGTGGTATGGGTCAAGAGTGTCAGGACTCAGGATGAATACCAGAAATTTTTATGTTAACAAGTTATTGTTAATCTGAGAAGAATCTCAACATTTTTTTTTTAAAATAAGTCGGCGAGGACGGATTTACAGCCAGAAGTACTTAGTCACCTTCGTAATTTTAAAAATGTAGTCATGTATATTATATTTTTTTTTTAATTTTATATAGTTTAAACCTCTTATAAAATGTTAAATCCTTGTGGTTATAAAACTTGTGTTTAAACTACGACTCCCACACATAATGTATTTTATGTTTTTGCCTTCCAATCTTAATTTTTTAGTTATGCTTCTAGGAGTGTTCATCGGTCCGGTTTAATTGGTTTAAAATCGAACCGAAAGAGTTCGGTTTAAACGATTCAAAAAATGGATCAGTTTGGTTTATTTCTTGAAACCAGTTCAATAGTTCAGTTTGGTTCGGTTTATAATTTTTTTAAAGCTATTAGACCGAACCGACCAAAATTTTAAATCTGTCCCTCGTTGAACCAACCATTTAAAAAATTCAAAAAATTACAACATAATATATATCTTGGTTTGGTTTAAAGCCGATTAAATCAAATCAAATCAAACAAAAAATTTAAATCCATCTTAAAAAAATTCAAAAAATTATAAACATTTTTATGATTAATGTTCTGTTTATTGAGGAATTATAAAGGTCAAACAATTATACCTTATTTAGAGATCAAACAATTACATCTCATCTAGGAGTCAAACACTTACACTCCGGAAAAGGAGAAACATTCTCACCTTAACCTAAGGACCATCACATGCCAAAGAGACCCAAAACATAAATCAGAAGTGCGGAACATAGTACCTGATTTCATGCCGTTTGTCATGGAATATCCAAAGCCTTAGTAGAGCAACAACCGTCTCCGTGAGTACGAGATAAGTCTTCAATGGCAAGAAACCCTTCTCTCATTTTCGTTGTATGGTCGTGGATTAAGTCCTCTAAGACAGCAAGATATGGCCCTTAAAAAATCCTCTCCAAATTTTCTAATGAATTTTTCTTCTATGTTCTTTGATGGTGGAAGAAGAAGAGAAGACACACAGAGCTGTATTTTTCTAAAGAGAAAAATGTTTTTTCAGTTTCTGTGCTTTTCTGTATTATCTTGTGCCTTGGGGACCAATCATTATATATGGTAACCTATCTGGTTATCTGCCAACTTGAAAAAGGTATTTTGTGTGACTGTATCAAAACCCGTGCTGTTGCATCAAAATCCGTGTGGCCCACACAAACCTCTGAAATGGCACCCTATTGAATCAGTCCATCAATGATTTGATTTTTACCTAAATTGTTCTACGCATTTATGGACCACACCCTATTATTCACATAGCTTGTCTAATATCTTAATTCCATATTAAATCACTTAATTGTGACAATCATATATGACAGTATACAATTCATAATTATATTACATATATGCTCAGCGTTGGATTATGATCCAACGCTGTTCAGTTCAACCTGATAAATCAAAATTTAATTCAGTTTATTCAGTTCAATTTTAATTCGACTGATAAATTTATTTCGATCGATTCAGTTATATTTTTTAAAACTAAATAAAAATTTAGTTTACCTATTTTATTTTGATTTTACCGATAAACACCCCTATCACTGCCCCTGTAACTCGGACGGCGCATCTAAATAAAACGGGTTCTCCTAATCTACTTACTATTGGCCTTTTGTATATTTATACATGCAAAAGTTTTTTCCTCAGGAAATTTTTTACTATTAAAATTTGACAAATTAATACACCTGTTTCATATTTCGAGCTGCCCAAATTAATAAGTTCGGTTCATTTTCAGCTATTAACGATTGGAGCTAGCGTCACAATAATTGTAAGCTTAAAATTTTCCTCATAAGTTTTCTTGTAATATAAAATTTTCCTCCCAGAGCAAAAAATACAGTTTAGGTGTCTCTAACAAACTCATCTTGGTACGAAAAATGTGCAAACCCAAACCCTTCAAATTGTTTTCTGATGCTCACAAGAAAAATAGTTATAGCACAGAAAGAAATCTCAAACTTTTTATGGGGAAAGCTACATTGCATCTAAACTAATGCACCATAACCTCTTCTATATATAATCTCCAAAATGAAATTGCCTCTACCATCCCTGTTTCTTTCCTTTTTGCTCCAGATCAAATGGAAATTGAGAATGGAACCAAATCTGATTTAGTATATTCAAAATTTGCGCTAATTAAAGCCAAATTAGTAAAGCAACTACCACTAACACTGAGATGGTTAGCATTGATTTTGACAACAACAGCTGCCATCGGCATGGGATTAAACAAGCAGAGCAAAACCGCAGTCGTCGCAATCGTTGGAACAAAACCTATTTCTCAGACCTTCACTGCTGAATTCCAGCAGACTACGGCATTCGTGTAATAAATAATTAATTAATTAATTTGCATATTTTTCATTTTGTTTATTTGATGTTATTTTCTGGAATTCATTTTGTGTGTATTAACACAAGGTAACTATGATCAGTTCCATGTTCAATATAATAATGTCAAGAAATCAAAACCAAAAATGACTACAGAAAAATTCAAACATTAGAATTGCATTTTACTGAAGTTTTAATAAGGCTCTGTTGAGACTATGGGCTTTAATTTAATGAATAACCAGTAGGCCTGCTGCTACCATGCCTTTCTTTTCTTCTTAGATGTGGATGTCTGTTCAATTTTGGGCCGGCTATTCACTAGCATTCTTTTCTCCAAAATCAAAGATAGAAAAGTTCCCCTTTGTATGATAAACTGATAATAACTGAGAGTTAAATTAATTTCAGGTACTTTGTGGTAGCCAATGCATTGGCAAGCTTCTACAACATCATGTTTGTGCTGCTGAGGCCTTGTTTCAAAGGAAAAGAGAATAAGCTGTGGATTCACATACTGGATTTGGTAACAATTTTGGCTATTTAACATGTATTCAAGCAAGCTTATTATGCATATTATTCTATAAAGCTTCAAATTTTATAATAGGACTTAAATAGAAAGCAAGGGATCTTGATGAACATTATTAGTTCTGGAAAAATAAAAGGACTATGTAAAATAATAAAAATATCTTATCTACGCCAATCCATTGAAGAATTTTTACCAAGGGTCCGTTCGGTTTGTTCTTTTCAACTGGCATGTAACCCCTCTTTTTTAACCTTATATTTTTTCTTTTGTCTTTGTGTGCCATGTATCTTGACATGGGACCACAATTAAATGTAATAAGGTCTTGATATGACTTTCCATAGAACGAATTTTTGCTCCATCTGTAGCTTTTTTGTAGTTTCTAGCCCATGACAAACCAGAATATAAAATTAGGAAACCAAGAACAAAAATAGCCATGACTTTCCAAAAAGCTACAGGCGAACGGGCCCAAATTAGTAAGAACCAAAAAAAAAAAAAAAAAATCTACAAGCGAAATGCCGGATTAAAATAAAGTGCAGGGAGTTAAGTGCATCTTTAACCAGATGCAGTTCCTCTTTTTTCTTCATGATCAACTTGTGAATTATTTGTCCAAAATCAATTGATCAACTCAAATATAAAGCAAGCGATGTTCTGCACAAATCAATCTAACATCCTTTGATTGTTCAATTTCAAAAATGTTGATTGCATTATCAAACCCTTTCTACTATTACGATAATAAATTGTTTAACAACACATTTTGCAAAAAACTATCACACAGCTGATCATGGTCATCGTAGCAACAGGTGCAGCTGCCGCAACATCGATGGCTGAACTAGGTAAAAACGGGAACGTGCACGCAAGATGGAATCCAATATGCGACAAGTTCGGTGCATTTTGTTTGCACGGGGGCATGGCGTTGATCGCGTCGTTTGTTGGAGCCCTTGACTTGCTCCTACTCAGCATTCTCTCTCTAGTCGCTCTCCACAGGAGTGTGCAAGGCCAAGGACTAGTCAGCTTGAGCGTCTAGTCAGTGTCATGTGGCCCCACCCATGCATTTGCACTGTGGGGGAACAATTGGGGTTCTTTTGCACGTTGTATTGAGTTGGGCTTTTATGGGCTAAGATTACGGGCCATTATTTTTTTTTCATTTATGCTGGTTATGTTTTATTTAGGGTTGTTCAAATGGTCCGGTTTCTTTGGTTTTCAACCGTACTAAAAATTTTCAGTTTAAATGAATCGGTTTGATTGAATTAAATTATTTTGGTTCAAATTATTGGTCTGGTTGAATTTTTAATTATTTCAGTTTAAATGGATTGGTTAGGTTTAGACTTTTCCAAGCCGATTAAACCGAACCGACCGAATTATATTGCTTCAAGTATGGATTATATTTTGTTTGGTTCAATCATCACTTCTTTTCTTTCATTTTGTTAAGAATTGTTTAGAATATCTACATATTTTGTATGTAATTGAACAATGTGTGTAATGTTATTTTGATATTTATTTATATGAAATTACTACAGTATTGTTGTAATTATTGAGCTTTGACTTTTTGAAATCTAATTTCTCTTGTTCTATTCACCGGACAAACTAAAATTTAATTAGATTTAAACGTTTCGGTTATTAATCGGTTGATTTTTTTAATTTGATTGGGTCGGTTGGAATTTTGAAAATCAAAGAAAATTGGTTTGGTTATTTTAATTTAGTTTCAACCATTTGAGCAGCCCTAGTTTTGTTGTCCATTGCCATACAGTATTAATTAAGCTAGTTGGGTTGGTGTGAAGTTGTGAACTGCGAAGACTGTTAATAGTTTATATATTGTAGTTTAAGGAAACAGTTATGCTCTTTTGTTTAGCAATATCCATGATAATGTGCAGTTCGCATCTTGTACTTTACTAGATTCACAATCTCATACTTTGGTTTCTTTTTCTCCTTGGACACAGTTGGAGGGTTGGACCCACACCGATAATAGATACAGGTTACTGTAGGTGCAAGAATCAAAATTTTAAAATGAAAGTAAAAGATTCTTTCTATTTTCGGGTAAATTTTTAAAAAAAACTTGATACAGTACGGATATTAATGAAGTGGAGAACCTAGATGTCTATGCATCTAGCCTAAATTAGCCAAATTAGGTATTTAATTAGGTCCGTGCTAAAATAAGGCAAGAACTAAAAAAAAAATAGAGAGAAACAACTAACAAGTGGAACGAAGATGCTTGCCTATTATCAAGGTTACTATGTACATATAAATTCACAAAAATGGTGTCTTCAAAAGGAGAGGCAAGGCGTCGGTAACATCAACCAACCAAGCCCCATGTCGCCATGTGTAATGATTGTTTCATTTGCTTGAGCCTCTTTATCAGGGATCCAAAGCTGCTCGAACGGAACAATAACTCTGCTATTTTTGCTTTTTTGAATCTGACTGTTCAATTGTTTTGATATGCGTGCACAGAACAGTTCTAAAAAAAAATTACTTTAAGATTCGTTCTTGAAAAAAGTTGACAAGTTATATTTGAAAAAACAGAAATAGCAAGGTTACTATTCACGAAAAGAGTATAGTAGCAGATTTAAATTCCTTTATCAGTATATTTAGAGCATAAATTTTTATATATGGAAATCAATATAAAATGGATTGTCCTAAATCAGTATATAGAGTATTAGAATGATTGTCCTAAATTTTTATGCATAGACGACGTATAAATGGATCTGAATTTTTTTTCCGGGTCCAATGTTAGAATTGTTCAGATTCTATGTGGCCAAATCAAGCAACATCCGTAGTGTGTGATTAATTTAATATATCCGAAGTCTATGTCATCTAAAACAGTACTCATTACTATATTATATTATTTTACATTAATTTTATAAATAAAAAAATTATGGATTTAGAGGTGTCTGAATACATTTATGATTTTTTTTTTTAAAGTTAAAATGCTCTGAACCCGACCCGATTCGATTTGACGTATTTTTAGACTCGAGACAATTTAAAACGTAATGACTTGAAATTCGACAATAATTCAAAGTCCAATATTTCAGAATTTGACTAGATCGAATTCAAACTCTTATGTACTTGTCTTATTGACATGATCTCTATAGTATTGAAATCGATCAAATTTGAAGAAACCCACTGGATCCAACCCGGACCCTGACTCGGTCCGACCTGATAATTTCAAATATTTGACTGATCAGAATTAGACCAGACATGACTCAAAATTTAAGACGATCCGAAACTGAATAATTACTTAAAATTTCAATCCGAGACTCAACAATAACTAATTAAGCCGAATCCAACACAATTGACCTGATTGCCACCATAAATTATATAGCATGGTTATGGGCGAACCACATTGGTTCAGGTAAGGCAATTGTTCTGTTGTGAACTTCAAATATTAATTCCGATACAATAGCTTAAGAAGCTTTTTCCTACATCTGAAAATTAAAATTGACCAGTATGTCTAATCCAACTGAAATTTTTGCAGCCCACCTGTAAAGATTTTGCGCGCATCTGTTAAAATTTTCGCAGCTCATTTTGTTAACATCTCGTTTTGTTAAATCCTTCGCCCTATTAAAAAGAAAAGAAATATCACTGAAACAAAATAAACACCTCTGCTCTATGTTGAAAAAAAAAGAAACTCCCCGTTCTGTTAATTAACATCTCCTCTCACCTTGCTCTCTGCTCACGATTTGACGAAGACTAGCGACTGGTGACGTGCACCGATGCTGCGGAAACGATGCACACATGCTCCTCTCCTCAGCGATGCACACACACTCAGAAACTAGAGAGACATGGCCTTTTATTTGGTTCGGAGAGTGGATTAAGTCCACTAACCGCTGAGTTTGAACCCCATTAGCTATTTGAACTATTTTGTTCTACCTTGACAAAAATCCTGAATCTATCCATGCATTTTAGTCTCAACGATTCTGTACTTTGGGTTATATTATTGGATTTCTTTGAATTTTGTGGAGGTGTGGTGTCACTACAATCATTCATTTTTTTCTTTTGACAGAAACTAACTGACAATAGTTAATTAAAGTAATTAAATCTGATTAATTAAGCAAGCCATCTAATTCAAGAGACAAACCAAATTATTAAATTGTTGACAAAGATAAGATTATATAATTAAGTGTCAAGTGCCAACCAATAGCATAACCAAAATCAAAAGCAACATGGTTTGTGTCTGTTTGGAATGACGACGGTGTCTAACGGAAACAAGCTTCAATTTTTTTTTTCTCTCTTGTCTGTTGTCAGCAAATCCATAATCATTGTTATGATATAAGCAAGAGCTTTCCTCAGTTTGGGAAATGGTTAGAGAGATTTTGACAGGAAGAATAATTATTGGAAAGGAAAAATAAATTGATGCAAATATCTCGTGTCAATATTATGTATTATTTATTTAATTGAGCAGCTTAGTCATAATATTGTTGTCCTCGCTGTCATGATTCAATATGTATTTAGTAGCGTAGTCATGATTGGCTTGGTCATGACTCAGAATTAACTTACTTCATTTAGCATCTTGGTCATGATTCAATATGTATTATTTGTTTCGCCAGTGTTAAGGGTGACGCATGTTGGCCAGCAAGTCTCATGCCAACATGTATTGCTCGACTTCGGAATTCGAATCCTCTGAGATATCTCAAAGTGTTTTACCAGAAAATCACAACCGTTTAAATACGTTATGCACAAATCTCAAAGCAAAACTAAAACCGCACCCCGCTATCCCACAATTAGGCACAATACACGTCGGTCACGCAAAAGTTGAGATATCTCAGAGAATATGCACTCGAAACTAAATTTGGATATGAAAGGAGATCAAACTTCATTTTTACAAAAAATATTTAAAAATAAAATAAAATTTATACGACATAAGTAATAATATGATCTTAATAAAAATATCAAACATGACTATATATCATATGTATTAAGGTCTTTTATTGTGGACTAATAAAACTTAGATATTATTATATGCAATATTATTTTAGTTGGTTCATATCTTTTTTGCGTGTCAAAAATCAAGATATTTTCTTGGACCACTTACTATTTTAAAATACCCATGTGAATACTTTTGAGGTACTAAGGACATTTTCTCATTTTTTTTCTTTTTCTTTTTGTGTGAGTTCTTATATATCCACACAAAAATACTTAACTACCAGCACAGATAATACAGATTCAAATAATACAGGTTCTAATAGTGAGTCATTTCTTCAAGACATACATTTCAAAACATAAAAAATTTAAAAATCTAAACATAACATCACTTCTCAAAATCTAAACATAACATCATTTCGCATGCAGTATCGCACAGTGCGCTGTTGGACCATAATTGGCTATTTTTGGCCCAGATTAATTATGAAAATCGTGGAGAACATGGGAATCGTGTCTAGGTCAGTGGAGACTCTTCTAAACAACATGAAAGCTATTTAAAGAGGTCCCTACTACCTAGGATTTCAATCTAATGATTATTCATCTTCCTTAGAAAGCCAAAACTTTGTCTCTCTCAATTTTGATATCTCATGTGTTGAGAACCCACAAACTCTAGAATCAAGATCTAGTTCTCTTGGAGGATAGAAATTAAGGAGCGATCAAACTACTACTCTCTAGCAAGATGAAACTTTAGTTGCTAATTAATTTCTTGGTAGATACCGTGGAAGACTTCTACTTTGGAGTCTCATTTTGGTGCAAGACGTTCTAAGTCATGCACACATCAACCACCAAGGCGCTGCAAGACATCAACCACCATTACCATCAACAAGGAGGTGGAGGCTACAACTCTATATCTCAAGGACCTTCCTTTCTTGTTTGGAGATAATAAACTAAATGTATGATGCTTATTGATTTGAAAATATATTTTGGTTTGATTTCAGTTGCACATGATGATCTCTTTTGATACTTTTCTTGTCAAAATTTTGAAATTCCGCTGCTTTAAGTACCATAAGAACCCAACAATAGGGAAATAATATAATTGCGTACCTAAAATACTTCAATTTTGGTAGCCCAAAAGCCGATCGTAAGATCGAAAAACCTTTCAAATTGCATAAACAAACACCCAGCACGCCTTGCGGGTAGTGACAGTGCCCATGCGGGGTAGCTGTGGGACAATCTAGGTCGCATGCGATAGCGACAGTGCTGCATGCGACATAGAGAGACGTCAAAATTTATATTTTGCATAATTAAGAAGAATATAACCTGAACCCTAGAGGCTCTAGCTCTATCTACTGTTTAACCTTAACCTTAATTGCAATTAGCGTCACCGCATCAAACTTTTATAAAACCCAATAACCTAGACTAGTGAAAATTGTTTAAAATCTAATACACTATCCCTGTGGATCGACACCCCAATCATACTATACGGTAGGATCATGCACTTGTGATCCGAACGTAAGTATAAATTAGAGTTTATAAATATTTAAAAGTACTAGTACCATCTTGATTCATCATCTTCATCATCAGGCTAATATTGCCTTCTCTTATTCTATTTTTTTTGTGAAACAAAGGCTGACAGTCAGTCCAGAGATCCTTCTTATTCTAGTGCGATACACGTTTTTGTTTTGGTTTTATCCAGTAACGATCGAACCTTGTATTAACAGGGGCGGATCTACATTCACCCGTACGGGTGTTATACCACCCTATAATTTTAATATTTTAGTTATGTATATTGAAATTTAATTGAATTTTACTTTTTTAGAACTTTTTATATAGTCCAGCTCCCCTCATGAAATATCACATGTTTACTTGTAGGCTAGTGGTTAGAGCTTAGTTTGTGATCCCAGAGAGCTAGGGTTCAATTCCCACCAACAACATATATTGTTCATTTTAAATTTTAGCACCCCCTATCATGAATTTCTAGTTCTGCCCCTGTGTATTAATATAAATTTTAGAGAAATAGGTTATAGTGAATACTATTTTTTTGTCAATATCAAATGGTTATCAAAAGAATAAAATAAAAATTTCAAATAACTTAGATTGTATATTAAATTTAGTGCAATTTAAAAATAGTTAGTCATTTATTAGGCGATTTGAAGAACTAGTCAGTCAATTTAATCAATAATTGATCAGTAATCAAATAATATTTAAATTGTACTAAATTCAAAATAAACAACCAATATATATTATAAAGAACATCTCTGATTATATTTTCTTAAACATTCATAATTATTTTATAAATTATCACAATCGTCAAATATGTATTCAATGCCCTGACAATAATAACTACACAAACATATTTTAAACGACAAGGTCCACCAATACACAACGCTCAATTCTATATGATATCCTCAAAAAGGGTTCCAACAAGAGGCCGGAGCAGTCTCTGACAAGTGGGCCTCACAGCTCCCTGCACTTAAATTCGGCTTGCTGAGTTGACCAAGCACAACTTTTAGAAAAGCACTTTCATATTGGATTGGGTCTAAACATTGACCCAGCTGAGGGTTGAATTTCTCCATTCCGTTCAAGACTGGAGGCGTGCAGTTGGAAGCACAAAGAGATGAGGAGCCTGAATTGAAGCTGGAGAAGCAGGGCACTTGCTCAAAACCAAAACCAAACCCTAAGTTTGAAGCCTCAGAGGCGAATTGGTTTTGGCATGATGCAATGACGTGGCTATCGGTGAGTGGTGGAAGGTACGTCTCAACGAAGGCCGTGTCTCTGCCGTCGTTGTAAGTTGCAAGTGCTTTCAGCTTCGAGTTGGCACAATTTCTGTCTTTGGAGAAAACTCTACACAGAACCCAATCTTCCTGCTTGAAAAACAGAAAAGAAATTCAGTGCATGCAATTCATTGTTTATTTCCTTTTGCTGGAAATGATAATGAATTAATTATCTAATAAAATGGAAAATTTGTGTGTGCTCTCGTAATGTATTTAGTGAGGTGACATAATTCATAATTTTTTTTAGCAGGACAAAGTCTTTAGATCATCCAAATGACAACTATTAAATTTGATAGTAAGTCCTACACAAAAATAATATTTTATGATTATCTTTTTGCAATTTAAGCATCTACCAGAAAATAAACTGTATGTAACTCAAAATTGATAAAATAACAATCATTATATCACAGACTTAGCGCAGATGCTATTGGATCTTTTTTTTAAGGAGAGACAAATATTTAATTCTTACAAAAAAAAATCTAAAAATAAATAAATGATTAAGTTCACAACACAACACTTATTTCCAAAGAAAAACAACGAGTCATATACATATTTTTTTGTTTGCTATGATGCTCTAGTATATATAATTCCTTCTCTTAATCTCTTATACCATAGATATTGACTATGACTTGTCAAGATAATTATTTACTTGTACAACTAACAGCTGGAAACCCATGCGTATACATGGTATATATTTGCAAGTGTACTAGAATAATATTTAAGGTTGTAGACCAATTTTAAATTTTGATTTTTAATATGAAGAGCCTATGATTGGCTTTCGTTGTATCAATCAATGATTGATATATATGGTGACGTGTGTATATACATATGATCCTGACATGTACACAGTTTTGAGGTATTGGACGTATACAGTGATTAAAAAAAGAATAAACCATTTAGACTAATTAAGTTTCTTCTTAAAGAAAACCTCATAAATCTTAAGTCTACTAAACGAATTAGAAAAGATCACTGTGTCATGTGAGTGAGATATGCCAGCGAGATTACAGCACAAAGGATATATAGAACAGTGCTATTAGGTACCGAGTAGTTATCCTAGCACTAAAAAGCTAGGATGAAGGACAGATTGAGAGTTCAATGCAATTGCGCCTGTCCAATCAGATAGCAACTTGATGATTTGGCAGTGAACACACTGGACTTGTCCTGTTGTCCAGTTCTTTTTTGGATCAGTTTGTCATTTTAATTTTTAAGTGCTTCTCTTTGGTTTAATAAAAGAAAAGTGCATCTATTTGGTCCTGGTGTGGTACTGTTAGGGGTGAAAAAGGAGCGAATACGGAGTGGATAGTGATAAAATCATATTCATATATTTTTTTTAATTTTTAGAATACAGATACGGATCGGATATCAGTCGGATATAGATACGGATACGGATCGGATCAGATATTTATTAAAATAATATTAAAAAATACCAAAGTTCTAATATTTATCTAATTTTAATGGTGAATAACAATATTTTTTCATAATATATATTATAATATATGATATATATCTACTATTCGGATACGGATATCCACACGGATATTCGGATACGGATATCCACACGGATATTCGGACATCAGATATCCACATCTAATTTTTCGAATAAAAATCAAATATGAATCGGATATTATATCCATACCGTTTTCACCCCAGGTACTGTGGTTAATATAGCCTTCATATAAGTAATGTATGATCAACACTTTTTTTTCAGTGTTAAGTCTACTGTAAATCTTCAATTTCAATTACAATTAATTCCTGTACAGGATTGACCCTTATTCTTTCTACCAAAAAAAAAAAAAGGTAGAAAGAGTTCCTTTTGTCTTTGGCAACAAAAAAGAGAAAGATAATGCTTTATATGAAAACCCCAAAATAGAACTCACCTTGCAAGTGAGCTGTGTTGAGTCGTCCTTTGCCTCGATGCGGTACTCGTGCATGACCCATTCGGTCTTCCTCCCTTTTGGAGCTCTCCCTTTGTAGAACACAAGTGTCTTTCTCATTCCTACTAGTGTTTCCTTTCGAGACACTCGTCGGTCCTGTTTATAAAATCATAAAAAAAAAAAAAATTATATTTTCATGATTTTTTCAAACACGATTTATTATATATTAGTTGCATGGGATATTCATTGTTAAGAGTTTCTAAATTCAAGTTCATCATGATAAATTATAAATGTAATTTATTATAGTGTGATGATGAGAGAAAATTGAAAAATGAACCTTGCCCGTTGCCTTCCAGTAGCCTGACTCGGTGGCTCTATTGGTTCTCTGCCCGGTTGCGTACTTCCGATCCTTTATGCTGAAGAAGTACCATTCTTTCTCTCCTACGCACGCCGCATCTGCATTAATTAATCAACGAAATTAGCCATATGATAATATAAAAAATCAGGATTAATGAGCATAATTTATTAAGTTAAAAAATAAGTATGTACATGTCATTGTATTGAAGTGAGAATTTTGACTTTTTTTCGTGCTCAATAATAATTTTTGGTCTCCTCAACTTTGCAATTCCGCGCATATTTTTGGTTTCGGACTTCGACTGTGGTTTCTCTATCAATAATGAGATGATTAGTACTGTATCATAAGCAATCTTTTGTTTAAAATATAAAATTATTTTTGAGAAAGAAGAAAATAAAGTCTTTTGAATTAAAATATTCATAAGAAATCTTTTAGTCGAATTTCAAATATGCTATTTTTCACACATAAGATATTGTTTTAGTCAGTAAATTAAAGACCAATTTTCAATTCCTTAACAATTTAATATATCAAAACAATAAATATATGTACCCCAATTTATAAAATAAATCATTTGGCCATGTTTGGTTGTGGAGTAAGAGGTGGAGTAAACCCCTTACTCCACACTTAGGTAGCCTAACGAGAAGTAAAAGAAGAGGAGTAAGGTGGAGTAAGCGGTGAGTTAATCCGTAGTAAGTTACTCCACCATTTCAGGTGGATTAACTTACTCCACACTTACTCCACCTGTAGGGCCCACTATCATAGGAAGAGGCTCAGTTTCCAACACTTTACTCCTCTAGGCGGATTAATTTAAGCTATGAGTTATACTACCAAACAAGGTGTAAAATATGTGGAGTAAGATGGAGTAAGTCATTTAATCCTCATTAACTTTACTCCACAACCAAACATGACCATATTACTTACTAACTATGAAATTTTCAATCAGTACGTATTAAATTTTTTTTTTTTTTGCATCCTCCCATCCACGATTGATGTTATCACAGTTATTGCAACAGATGCGAACTCTATATAAACAAATTCATATCACGTAATAAAATATTTAGAGCATCTACATCCCTGAAACTCTTAGAGTTTCTAATCTGATGTGGCAGTTGCTAAGAGCTCTACATCCCTTGTATTATTAGAGTTTCTAATCTGACGTGGCAGTTTCTAATCCAGTTTTAGAGATGTGGAAGAGTTTATTATTTAAAAACTATGCAGTAAAATTTCTTATTAAGAAACTGTTTATAAACTCCATGTTGGCCAAATGATTGGCTCAAATTAATTCTCCTTTTTAATTTGTTGTTGATGTGGCATAATAGAAACTCTAAAATTAATTTCAGGAATGTGAGAGTTAGAAACTTTAGAGATCTTAATTTCTAAAAAGTAGTTAACAGTTATTTAGAAACTCATTTGAGTTGCTGGGATGTAGATGCTCTAAACCAGTTTCAGGGATGTAGATGAATTTCTTATTTAGCAACTTTGCTCAATAATTTCTTAATAAGAAATCGTTTATAAACTGTGACGTGGCGAAATGATTCGCTGAGATTTCTTTCTCTTGCAAATATATCTTAATAAGAAATTTTATAAGTTGTGACGTGGCAATTAGGAAACTCTAATTTTAGTTTCAGGGATGTGGAGGCTTAAAAATTAAGAGAGGTTTAATTTCTAAAAAACAGTTAACAGTTATTTAGAAACTCTAATAGTTTCAGGGATGTAGATGCTCTAATAGTTTCAGGGATGTAAATGTTTTAGTTTGGATTCAGATTGTCCGAACTGATCTGGCACAAATACTAAAGAGATTTCGTGCATTCTACTTCAAACCAATTTGACTCAGATTCTGATCGGACGGTCCATATTAAAACTCAAATATTCTGTTACCTCATACAGTCATCTGATATATATTTCTCTATAAACCCCCTAAAATCTGAAAACAAAAACAGTCAAACAGAATCTTGGATTATATATAGAGATACTCCTTTTCGGCATCAACAGGTGAGAAATCGGGAAGCAAAGCATTAACAAGTAGGAAACTAAAACAACCCAAATGATATAGATAGCAACTATCTTAGCTTCAAATAATTTAAGAGTAGGTATAATAGGCAGAGGTGTTGGACAACTGGACAAGGACAGCCTTGGCCACATGTCCAGTTGTGAAATGACAGATGGCGATGGGATGTGTGTTGTCGAGGATACAAAGAGTTGCATATCTACGTCGCCTCCGCTGTGTGTGTTGTGTGTGTCAGTGTGTGAGCGAGTGAGTGCACGTCCCATGCAGAGTGGCGTCAGTAGTGACAAAACATTTCTAGATTCTGAGATTTTTTATCTATTCTTTCTCAGAAAACTGTCAAAATATCTCAGGTTTTGATAGAATTACAGAAACATGCTTCGACTTGTGATCCTGTGTGGTCACAACTATGTGTGATTATGTGCATCCCATCTCTGATCTTGGCCTGACAGTTGCATGGCTTAGTTCAGTAAAATCTTGTATGAACTTTTTTTTTTACTGAGCAGTGTTTAAAATGAAAAGATATATATATTTACATCAAACTTATTTGATAAACGTGACAACCGGTAAAATATTTATCAAAAATAGAAAATTAATTGTAGATATATTCTCTATGATTTTAATAATTTGTGTATTGAATTTGGCACAATTTCGAGAATTAGTTGATCAATTAGTTTTCAATAAAAAAAATTAGTTGGTAATTTATCTTTCTTTTTTTCATATCATTAAAAAACAGATAAATACTAAAATATTTTTCTAGATCTTATTGACATTATAAATCAAGTCCTCGGTGACGTGGGTTGAAAGGGTGAATATGCATATATAATTAATTGGTACCAAGAACGGGGGTAGGAGTTTGAATGGGTCAAAATATACAAAAAATTATTAATTTTTATTTTTCGATTTTTTTTAATGAAATTATGATGTAAAAATAAGTATATTTATATTTTTTTTATCTAAATTTTGCACATGATTAATACAGAAATTGTTTAAAAAAATTTGAATTTACCTTCACTAGGAATTAAGATAAACAATCAAATTTTAACTTAGAAAATAATTCCATGACTAGTATATATTTAACTTAACCATCTGATTTTTTTTATGAGATGGTGTTTTCTAACCATTGCCACCAACCAACCCAACAACGATAGTCGATGTGACTGTCCTAATTAAAATGGGTTTTGCTATGATGTTCCCCTTTTTAGCAAGCTAAGTTTAAATATGCTATTACCTATTGTGAACCTATTTTGTCCTTTCTAAAAACAATATTTAATTCAATTTCAAATAAAAAAAATCAACGACTATGATAGTGAAATGCATCATAAGAAAATTTACAAGAAAAACACTATAACAAAACTTAATTAACATATGATTTTTTTTTAATGCACTGTGCTAACGGGCAGGAAGTCCAAATTAATAATGCCAAGTTGCTTTCTAAACCAAATACAATAAGGTTATTATATAATCCTTCATTAATTAATTTATTTGTCTTTGTCTGAACTCTGAAGCAATGATTTATCTTTCATAATAAAATAAATTTATTCAAACAAAGAAACAAGTATTCTTGCCATTAATTGAACCTAATTTCCAGTGTCCCCCGTTTGTAATTTTAACGTGTCAGATCTATTCCTTTTTTTTGTTCCCATTGGAGTGCTTGGAGGATGAGAGGAGAAATAAAAATGAAAAATAATCGTTTAAAAGTTATTTTTTAAGATTGAGATGAAGGTGTCGTGGTGTAGTTGGTTATCTTGTTTTTGCTTTTTTAAAGAATCGTTTCGCTGGACTGAGCTAGCGCTCTGTTTTTCAACTGAAATTCTGTTTTGCCTTTTATAAAATTCTATCCGTTGTTACTCTCCCTATCCAATTTGAAATTCTCTTTTTGATTATATATTATTTTTTGTGCAACGTCATATAAATATGTACGGACTTAGATCCAGAGGCGGAGGTAGTAAGACTCAATGGGTTAATTAAATTAATCTTTATTTTTTTTTTGAAATTTTTGTATTTATATGTGATTTTCTATATAAATTAGAATAAATTGTTATGGTTACGGTAAAATTGACTCCCATTCACAGTATAAAAATATTATATGATTGATCCTCATTTACAGTTGACTTTGGCTAAAATGTGAAGCATTCAGAATCAGAGCAGTCCGATATTCAGTAAAAACTGTTCGATCCGCATCAAAATTCGTGCAAACAACTTTAGAATTATTGTTGATCAAGTGCGCACGAATCTTAATGTAAATCAAAATTAACGTTCCTGACCTAACATCGAACCGCTCCCCTTTAAAGATTTAAATTTTAAATTATGAGTTTCATGGAATTATCCTTTATACTGAATACACCATTTTTGTACAAAAGTTCATAGATATCCATGGTGAGTTTTTTTTTTATGTATATCTTTGTTTGATAATCTTGGACTATATTCTAGCATCACAGCATAGAATATGTGCTTCTGCATTTTCTTTAATTTCTTTCAGTAAGGATTAGATACTTAATTTAGTGGGAATATGGAATTAAGGACTTACTAAAGTAGCATGTGATAATATAATATAAAGAATGGGCATAAGTGCAAAAGGAGGATATTCATCAAAAGCAAAACTAATATCTAATTTGAGGCAAGGTGCACAAAAAATGTGCTTCCAAAATTAAGAAAGCAAGGTACGTCAGGGAAAGGAACAAAAGGCATGAGGAGGTTATAAAGTGGATACACTTTGTCATAAAGATGTTCCTTCTTTGTTTTGCAATGGAGGACTCTTGTTTTTATGTCATACCCTCCGTGTGGCAACCATGTCATGTATCAAAATTTAAACAGGCTTTAATTTATGGTTGTTTCTTCTTTCTTGTGCTAAATAATTTTTATGAGTTCAAACACAATCCTTTCTTATGTTCTCATGCATAAAGTACTCTTTTAATCAAATATATGCAATCTACCTTTTGTGACGACAAATAATTTAAATAGTATTCCACTAATAAAATATTGAGGAAAAAATTCTATAGATATATGTGATATAGAAACATATTGGATGTATGATATTCTACATATCTAAATTAATTGTGCAAAAAACTGACAAAGAGGTACCTGTGTACCAGTATTGGCATACATCACCTAAATTGACATTTATAAATGCCACTGTTGAACTGAGAGGGGAAGATGGATTGAGAAAAGGACTCCTCACTATTTTTGCCATCATTTGACTAGGTCTGTCTTCTGTTTATATATATATTTATCGTTTATGCCTTCGTTTAGTATCTCTAACATAGTAATATTCGCGGAATCATACTTTTATTCAATAGAAAGAAAGGTATTTTTCATGTCTCAATTAATCATAAGTTTCTAAAGACTAATTATACAAGTATAGAATTCAAAAGGATACAAAATAAATATCTCTTTTTCATTATTTATAAAATCCGTTAGATGGCGTCTTGCCCTCTAACCGTAAAAAAAAATATTAGATTTGATTGTATTAATTACTTTCTCTACGTGTGTGTGTGTCAAAGACTGATACACTTACGATATCAAGAGGTATTATTCTTAGTTTAATTAATCTATAAAATGTGTCATTCTAAAATATTAAATCTAAACATTTCGATTAAGACATTAGACCCAACGCAACCCTACATGGACATCACATTAGTACAATCATACTTATATTTTATTTTATTTTCATGCTAGCAGAAATGCAGGGTCTTAACTCTTAACTAATGATCAAGATCAAAATCATTTTTGGGTGAAATAGTTGATTTTTCAAATTAAAAAAGAAGAAGAAGAAGATTAGTGCACATGTGACAAATCATGCACTATTTAAATACAAGTCTGCTATATATATTGCTAAGAAAAGTCTTCAGTAAGTACATGTATTAGTGCAATTAATTGCGACTTAAATTTGCATCCGTGTGTGTTGTGTGTTGTCTGACAAAGAGAAGCGGAGAAGAGGCTGAGAGAGAGGAGAGGGAAGAAACTAAGCATTACTACTAGTGTTTTGTTAGTTATGCAATATAAACATGCACGACATCATCTCTGAGAAACTAGGCAACCTTAATTAAGTCTTTTTTTAATTAAAAACGATCAAAGTACAAGCATAAAATCTGGTAATGATCTGACTGACCTGGGAGATCCCACGGCTCACACTTGTTCAAATCGACAGCCACCATGGCCTCCGATAGGCCCGGCATAAGCGCTGATTTGCTGTCCTTTCTCCCGACTTTTGGCACCAGGTATTCGCATATCAGCTCATCGTCTCTCGGATGGAACCGAAAACCCGGCGGCAATTTCGCCTCCACCATGCTGAAGATACTCATCTTGTGTGTGTGTGTGTGTGTGTGTGTGTGTTTGTGCGCTGTGGAGGTCTTGTTTGTGTGTTGAGATTGGGGGGGGGGGGGGGGGCGTTGGAGTATTGAGTTGGTAACTTGGTGTTGAGATAGCAATTAAATTAAGGGACAGGGGGGTATATGTGCCTATATATATATTAACCTAATAACTAGTGGTATACTGGTCTTAGTTCGGTTGGGGTTTTAATAACTAACGCCTCTATCTAAGCTCGGAGATCTGGGAGAGAAACTACTACTAGCGAGCAAATTTTTTTTTTTTGGGTAATTCAGAAAACAAATTTTAAAATCGCAGATACAATTGTATGTTTTTTCATTGCTACATTTCTTGTCAAATTATTTTAAATAATCGTGAGAATATTACGATTTTCTAATTTTCATTAAAAAAATTGAGGGGAAATTTCATGTATACCTCTCAAAAACTTCAAAATTATGTATTCCTCCTTCTAAATTGTGAAATTACGTATTTCCTCCTCTAAACTTTCAAAACTCACAAATTTACCTTATTGACTTTTATATTAAAACTCATTTTAATTTTATAATATACCATTTTACTCTTTATTAAAAGCACTCAAAATTTGTAGTTTGCTTAAGAAAAAATGTCGGTACTTATATTCGATCGGTTTTGAGGACAAAATGGGTATTTTATAAAGGGTATAGGGTATAATGGGTATCTGGCTTTTTAGGGCAAAATGGTATTTTATTAAGGGTAAAGATTATAATGGGTATCTTGTAAGATCGATATTTTCCCTAAACAAGTTACAAATTTTTTAATAAATGGTAAAATAGATATTTTATAAACTTAAAGTGAGTTTCAATATAAAAGACCATAAAATGAGTTAATTTGTGAGTTTTAGAAATTTAGAGGGGGGAATACGTAATTTTGATGTTTTTGAGGAGTACATGTGAAATCCCCCCTTTTTAAGGTTAGTTTTCTTTCTATTTTATTTCTATAGAAAAAACTATATTTTATATTGGCTCGCTATGCCTATCACAATCCTCCTCATTTCTGACTTGGAACGGGCTGTAGAAACTACACAGGCGGAGTAAAAGATTTGTTATTATTGTCGTTGTAGTTTTCCTTCATTTTTACAATCATGTCATAAAAATATCTGAAAATTTGAAAACTGTAATATTTTATTACGGTTTCTTTATCAATGTCACGGTTATATTGTATATCGAAAAGCACAATAATCTTACTCTTTATTTACAAATGATTATGCGGACTTATAAAAAAAATCTAATGATTTTAAGTGTTGTTTTTGACTTTTTGTTATTCTCCACTGGTGTATCGATATTTTTCATAACCGTAAGTCTAGCTGATTCTAATTAGTTTGTTAAAGTCTGCGTATCATCTTAAAAAAAAAGAAGAAGTTAAAGTTACGCCTCTTTGGATCATGAGTGAATTTCTAGATTTGTTGGTTCCAATACTGTGATATTTTACGTAACGGGTCAATATATATATATATATATATATATATATATATATATATATATGATAGTGCTTAGAAACATAGTGACAAATGAATTATTCAAGTTCGGTTCGGCGATGTCAAAAATTCGTGATTCAGAAATAATTCGGGTATAATTCGGGAATGATTCGGAATTATCCGGACCAGAGATCTCATTCCTACAAAGAAGCAATAAAAACAACAAAAAAAAATATGTTCTGGGAAAATTTCGTAAAATTGGCAAATTATTCGGGAATAATTCGGTCAAAGTTTGGTCAACCGAATAATTCGGCGTTCAGTTCGTCATCACAAAAAAATGAATTATTCGCGAATAATTTGCGTATATTGTGAATATGCTTAGAAAGAGGGCACACTGAGGGAGCAACGCATATGTTTTCCATGTACACGAGATTCTATGGAATTTTTATTTGGCTATTTGTATTTTTTAGAATTAAAATGTTATATACTTATATTATGTATTAGTAAAAGTAAAAAAAAAAAGAACTATATTTAATATTGAACACATTTATTCAACTTTCGTGACTAAACGAGTTGAATCTGAATGCATGTAGCAAAATTGTCTGAATATATGATGGATTCAGGATGAACAATGAACACAAAATATTAAAAATTTAAATTGAGTATGTCCGTTCAAGCAGTCTTAAAAACAAGCATATCATAATCCTTGCTCTCATCTCATACTTATAAAACTTTTTTTAGTATTCTAATCACATGTGCAATTAGACTGCTGAATGGCTGAATTAAAGATTTGCTAATCACATATGTTGTCTGACTCGCTACATGGATTGCTGCATGTGTTAAATGAGTAGTTGGAAGTTGTTATTGAAAATCTAAGGAAGTTGAACTGATTATTATTATACACCATATGGCTGAATTATATTGAGAAACTCAAAAGCAGTTTAGGAATTGCAGGAACATTGTACGGAATTGGGAGAGGTTATTATGAGTAGAACTGGGTGTTTTTAATTTCGCTAAGTATTTTTTGAGAAGTTAACTCTAAAATTTATTGAATTGGTTTGAAACAATGAATCTAATTTATTGAAACTTATCTAACTTATGAGTGATGTGTCTATATGCAAAAAAAATTTAACTTTTGAACTAATTTTATATAGAGTCAAGTGATCAAAAAACGTTCAAAAAATAAATGTATTAAAAATTAATTTGAAATTTTTGAAATTTTCACATGTAGATACATCACTCATAAAGTAAATGAGTTTCAACGGTTTTGATTCATCGTTTGAAACCAATATGGACTTGGTGAACGAACACCCTATTTTTACTCGGTTATTATGTGCTTTAGTGTTAGAAGATGCCATTTTATCCTTGGATTAATCCAGTCAGAAGGCTATTTGCAGTTCTTTCTTAAACATGGCATTGATTAAATAATTAATATATATTTGAACAAACTCTACCACACGCATGTACTATAAAATTTTTATGCTAAAATAGTACTGACAAGTGGGTCCTAGTTGGACTAGTCGGACAAATCATAATTTTGTATGCTAGTTGACCTTGCAAAATGTTGTTTACAAGCCAAATGACGAATTAATTGATGACGGATACGATGATGTTAAAGCTCTTTGTTAAGTTTATTTGTCAATTATTTGCTGCAGTGTAAGGATCTATGCAAATAAAATTCATACTAGTTCTTGTTTTTTGACAATTATTTTAAAGCGGATTGACTGCTTTGCAAAACAGTAAATTCCAAATTAATAAAGGGCAGAACTGCAACTTTATTCCTTGGTTCTGAATTTCTGGGTCATTCAGTACAGCTTTCTGTGTTTTTTTTTTCTTGTACCGTCTATTGATGCCTTACCAGTAAAGTTGGTGCTCCCTGCTGAAATAATCCTGATAACCAATGCTTTAAAATGCGGTTTCTATGCGGTATGCGGCCGCATATGTAGATTTATATGCGGACTTATATATGCGGATTTTAAAATGAGAATTAATATATATATATAAACAAGTATGCGGTAATATGCAGTAATATACAGTATGCGGTAATATTCGATATCATACAAACAAGTATGCGGTAATATGCGGTAATATGAGACCGAATATGCGGTAAAAATATGCGGCCGAATATGCGACCGCATATGCAGAACCGCATATTAGACTGCATATTGATTTTCTATGCGGTTGCCAACCAAATGAGCATATGCGGCCGCATAAACCGCATTTTGTTACACTGCTGATAACTCTGTTAAATTCATTTAAGATAAATCATCAATAAAATTTCAAAATTGGTTCGGATAAGATTAAATTGCAAAATTTCTGGTGTTCATGGACCTGATAACAGAGCACCACCCAAAATTTTAGCAGACACGAATTTTAATGCATCGATGCATCGTTTGCTAAACATTTTTTTATAGTTCTTCTCTTAAAAATAAACTGCAAGTATGAAATTTTTTTTTAATAACAAAAAATCAGAGGTTCTTAAGTTTGTGTACCTAGAGGTCTGGATATAGTTTTGAAATTATTTTCTAGATTATCAAAAGAAGCATTATTAGGAATTTAATATCTCATGGGACAAAAAGTTCAAAAGATATCTCATTAAACAAGAAGAACAACCAACAATACCAGAAATTTTGGAGTCTTGGTCTTAACAAACGTGGATGCATATCATCGTATCATATACTTATGATCATTATTCTTCAACGAGCAAATATCATCAGGTTAATGGGTCCAGTGGATGGATCCAAAACCCTGCTTCTAACCCGACCCGCATCAAAGAGGTTTATAATAGCTAATCTAATCTCTAATGCCAAGTTCAGCACAAGGGCTCAAATATAAATAAAAAAAAGAAATAGGTTAATCGAGAACTGTTACAACTAATAAAAATATTAAAATAAAATAATATAATCAAAATTAAATAGATATGATATATGTAAACTTCATATACTTGCAAAATCGTTTGATTATTTGTCAAGTGCTTTGAAAATTTTAAATTATTTTTTTATCATTGCTCAATTTGCAACTAAATTATTTCAAATTATACCAAATTTAATTTGCAGTCTAAAATTGTAGAAAACATATAAATTTTTATCTTTTTCAAAATAAATTTTGTTTATGAGTAATGACTAATGAGTAGTGCCTTTTTAATAAAGAAATGTTTATCTACAATAAAAAATAAATAAATAAATAAATAAAAATTAGGTGTAATTCCGCCGCCACCTTCATTTTCAAGTCAATTTCACCAAGACCATACGGTCCATACAGCTTAGCTTATCCACCACTCATTAATGCGGGTGCATATTTGCAAATCAATCCATAAAAGTTTCTACATTTTCTTACACCCCCTCAGCCCCTTGTTCAAGTTGCAAAACCAATACTATTGTGAAAACCATTAATTTTCACTGTGCCAAGAGCACACGCACATATTCGGGTTATGAGGGTATATGTGCAAACAAAAACCAAACTGTCCAAGGTCGAAGAATCCACTTGGAATAGACCCAAAGATGAGTCCAAAATTAGGGTTTGATTGGCCTGAATTGAGCCAGCGCATATCGCTTGAGACAAACAACAGTGCAAATGTCAAAAACACAAAAAAGGAGAGATCCATTTAGGTGCTGCCTCAATCAACTAAAAGTAGTTTTAATACGCAGATTGAAAAAAATTGACAAGAGGAGCTCTGTTATTGTACCATTTGTACTAGTAAAGAGATAAACACTACAGGTAGAAGATACCCCACGCCTCTGTAATATCTACTTTGCACCACTAGAATTCTTGAGGTAATATTATTTCGGAGAAGTTTTATTCTTCACCCATAAAAATATCAAAATTTTACTTACAATTCTAGTAAAAGTATGTAATGTACTAGTGTCACTTGTACACCTAGAAACATATATAGAAGAGTAACAAAAAAATTATTTTTAGAAATTAAAAAAATCAAATTATTGGAAACAAGATGAATTATTGTTTTTTCAATAAAGGAATGAAACAGATCATTGGTTTCGGTCTCCATTGATTTCCACACCAACTACCACATAGTGTGAAAAATTAATGAGACCGAACCATTACTTCAGTTCTATTGATTTCTTATTCGAATGTAAACTAATTTATACACTAAATTCACAACTTCAATTTTTTGTGATCAAGGTGCACTGCAACTTTCAAAAACTACCAAGATCGAACCATCGATTCGGTAACGGTATATGCTCCAATGGAATCGGACCATTGGTTCGGTTCCATCTATTTAATAATAAATAAACATCCCTTTGATAATTTGATTTTTTTAATTTCTAAAAATATAAAAAATTGGAAGAGTAATATATATAAAAAAAAAAAAACCCTACCTTCCTCACTGTTTCCTAAATAGGTCCCTACTATCAAACAGCATGCAATGAGTTAGGCAAGATGGGCATTGTGGATAATTTGAGGGAAAAAAAGGAAGAAGTCCAAGGTCATCAGGGGCAAATCCACATTCAATGAATGGGGGTCAATTGACCCCTATTCATTTCAATTTTTTGTGTATTTATACTCTATTTTTAATATAGTTTAAATTAGGACCGTAAATGAGCCGAGTTTGAGCGAGTTATTTAATTAATGAGCGAGTCAACTCAAGTTGAAATGACAATAACGAGCTGTAAAATCAACTCGAGTTCAGCTCATTACCAACTCGAGTTGGCTCACAACTCATTTATAACTCGTTTGACCAGTCAATGTATTTAGTTATAGTTATATACTAGTAAGAGTTTATCTAAACACAAACAATTCAAATGGCCTAGTAAGAATTTATTTAAATACAAACAATTTAAACATAATTAACATGACAACTAACAAAACAAACAATCCAAACAGCAACTTAGGAGTCATTTAGAAAGGTATGAGATTTATTGTGTCGAACTTTGTGTAACTCGAGTTGTTAATGAGCAAGTTGAGGTATGCTCAAACTCAACTCATTTATTAAACGAGTCAGCCAACTCGAGTTGTAAATGAGCGAGTTAAAATAAGCAATTAGCGAGCGAATTATGAACGAGTTACAAGTTTGAGCATTTTTGTACATCCCTAGTTTAAATTAAAATATTATGGATAGTGTGAATTGACCCCATTCGTAGTAGAAAAAATTTATATGCTTGACTCTCCATTCACGTTTGACCCCCATAGTCTGAAAGTCTGGCTCCGCCTCTGAAGATCATATATCAAATTTTTGGTTAAGGTCCAACATACGTATACTGTATACATATATATATTTGTATCATCCCGGAGATACAAGTCACAAGTCAGCATGGAGAAATGTCAATACGAGGAAAATGGAAATATATTATATACCAGTGGCTGGTATGTACTGGTACAGTCCTTCTGAAAGTGTTGAAATACACGGGATATTTTATTGTTTTGAGGGGGGAAATGTGCAATAATTCTTTATAATTTTGTATTATTCTAAATGTCAATTGAATGAGTGAATCTAAACTACGCATCATTGTCACCCTTACCTGTGTTAGTTTTCCTCTTGTAGTGGTTCTACTTAGTTTTTGTCTACCACTTAGGTACGACTAACTGTTTCCAATCTATAATGGAACAAAATAATTCATAAATAGGTTGCACACGTGTACAGCTAGTTTGCGTTGATTCAGACAACTCATTTCAGTCTGGAGAAATAAAGGAATTCAGATTCAGTGAAGTAACCCAAAAATTGGGTTTTGGATCGGGACCGTCCGATTCGAATCCGTAACCATCCAACTAAAATGGAGCACACGCATTCTGAGAGATAAGTTCGAATCCTGAGGCGATCTCGAGCGATGAATTCAATTCGGACGGTCCCGATCCAAATCCCAAAAATTGGGTTACTTTATGGGATCCGGACCCGAAATAAAGCACATGAGAAAAGTGAACAAATAAATCAAGTTTTATTGGCCCAGGCTTTTAAGCTTGTAAGCATTATACTATATACTTTAGTTGCTCTTTCTTAAAACTATGAAAGCCTTTTTATTTGCTACATATTATTGATTACATATACACACAATGGATACAGATACACCCTTTTATTTCATTTGCTTTTTTTAACTATTGCAATATTGTGGTAAAAAATTCAGTTGCACCATGATGAAGTCCTTTGTATTTATAATTATTAAAACCTTAGCAACTACCAGATGTATGACGCCAAGGTACAGGAGAGTTGAATAAATATTTTGCCATTCAAGGAACTAATGATAAGGTCTAGAAGAAAAAAATAGTTTTACAATGAGTATATAATCTTTTAACTTTGTGTACACGTGCAAAAGCCATTAAATCATTTTTTTTTTCTTTGTTTTAATTCAAAGGCACAAATCATGAAAGTGAAAAATCTCGTGAAATGACCTAACTGGTTCAAAGAGGGATCGGCATATACGCTACTATTCATATTAAAAAAAGATAAAATAGTATTTTATTTTATTCTTTGGTAGAAAAAAGCTAATAGAGGGAATATACCACTGTACTAGTCAATAATACTGTTGGTTTCTCAAAGAGGTTTTAGTATTAAAAATTGTCAAATTGAGATTACAATTTGCTCATGTGCCACTTAGATTCAACTACTAGTCATCATTAGGCTAATACCTAAGTCATTTGTTTTGTATTCTAACTATGTCTCATTTTCTGGTAGTCAATATGCAACTGGGTAGTTGGTTAAATTTATAGTGGTGAATGTTAATATCTGATGTATTGTCAATGTCATTACAAGCTACAAATCTGACTTTCCTGATGATTAAGTTAGATTTGTATTGTCAATGTCATTGCACTTTCACAAATTTTATTTAATTTTTGACTTCGCCACCAACAGACCCAATCAATTCAACTGATATCAGGTTCATACCAGACCGAACTCAAGGTTAAATTTCAAAGTATAGTGTGCTGCTTGATATGTAACTGTTACTGCTTTAAGGGAAAAAAACAAGAATAAAAATCAGAGCAATTAGTATTAGTATTTGGTCCAGTTCAAGATTGCTACTGTATTAAAATTTAATCAAACCGAGCAAAGTCCTTGTAGAGAAATTTTCAACTTCATATCATATTTTATTTGTTTGCGTAAAATCAGGAGCAACCCACCGTTATTTCAACGGATAGAAAATAAAAATTCAGTACAGAAGCTCTTACCAAAAATAGAGATATTCAGGTCAAACTAAATTGTGGTGATATTATCTTAATCAAGGTACTTTAAGATAAGCATTAGCACAAGTTGAGACCAAGAAATTTCAAAATTTTACAAATAAAAAAAATAATAAAGCGTTTTGTGTCAACTGTTAGAAAAGATGGTTCAGTGCCAACTGGACCTTGTCTGCTTGTCACCTAGCCTAACAAAAATTTAGTCAAGCCTAAGATACTACATTGATCCATGATCGAGGCCTTTTTGGAGTTCAGCGTTAGCTTCTAGATGAAAATCGTGAAATTTCTAACAACTGAAATTGAAAAAATTGTATCATCCAATGCACTCAAATAGCTGATGGTTAAAATGCTACTTTTCTAGGAATTAACAAACTCCATGCTATCAATTAAACATAACATATTCCCTGCTCAGTTTTCATCCTTTGTCATCTAAACAAAAGGGTAAAAAGTTTCTGGTGTAACCTTAAGAGACTCAAAATCTCTAATTAAACCTACAAAAGGAGAAGCATCTCAAATGGCCCCAAAAGACGAACATTTTCAATATGTACCTAAATTAGAAAAGACATCTTATCCACCTCCCCCTAATTGTGGCATTCATAAAACTTCTGCGGCAATCTGAAGTTTCATGATTCGAGCTGCATCTTCTGTTTAACCTCAAAATTAAAGTTAAAACTCTGCATACAGCGTACACCCTACCTTCATAGATGTACCAAGTACAATTTCAGAACTCCCTATTCTTGTCTAAAATGCTCAAAACACCCTCCTTCTACATTGTTCCTATTGTATAAAATACAAAGCGAGGGATACGTTTGGATGCTTAAATTTTCATTTAGGATTTAGGTATTTCAGAACCAACCTTCATGGCAATGACAGCAACATTTCTAGGGGAAAGAGCAGGGTCAAAAAGAGGAAGCAAGAAAGCTTCGATTAAATCATCTTGTTCTTGGAGAAATAATAACCTATCTAGTAATATGTAGGTCTCTATTAACTGTCCCAAAGCAACACGAAGGGACCAAAATGGGCCTATCATTTCCTGCAATTGTCGAAGTCCCAAGTTAAATCTGAACAGTAAAATATTGACCGGGTATAGTATGTTATAGCACCAATGAAGGTAGTTTTTGCATTGATTTATTTGGCCACATGAGATATTGTTAACAAAAATTAAAATTTAACCCTATCACGCTTTTCGATGCCTTCCTAGTATAGTATGTACCATTCTAGGGTATGAAGCAACAATTGGGCTGTCAGATAACCCTCAAATTGTAAACCAAGTTGAACTAGAAGCAAAAGAAACAAAAGAAACATATAAAATTGGGATCAAGCCCAACAGATTGTAACTTGAGTCGGCAAATACAGACTAGTTTTTCTACCTACTGTGTAGTATTATAAAGAGAGAGCTCAGGGAATTGCACGTACAGTGAAAGGCTGCACCTCTTTCCATACTTCTAAAAGGTCGTTTTCTCGTAAGTGGGACCCACAGCCCAGTCGGAGAAGTCCAGAATAACAAAACTCTTTAAAATGAGCATAATTCTTCTCCCAATTGGGCTCCAAAGGATCTGGACAGAATTTTTTTATTTCACATAAATGATCGACAAACGTGTTAAAGTGTAAAAGCAAGTTAAATCAGCTCCCCCATTGTTACTTAACCCCAAATTTATGCAATTAAGCTCCAATTTAGTCCGATTGCAGAAAAACCAATCCTCAATTTTGCAGCTCTGCCTTTGACTAAACATCAATAATAAATGCACTTGTCAATTATAGAATTTCTGCCTCTTCAAAACATAAAACCATCCCAAAATAATAAAATTTAAAATCTTTTAGTAAAATCTTAGTGCAGCATACAAAGTCCATTGCAGGTTTAAACTTTGCTGCTACTGTGTACCATACCTGTGGATTAAATCTTTGTTTACTCTGATAAAGATGTTATAATTCAAATTGAAAAAGTAACTGTCTAATATTTCAGGCTTGCTCACTCCAACCAGTGCAAATTTTATCAGGGTTCCTATCTGCTGCTATTATCCTATTCCAGAAAATCAGATAATAAGATGCCTTATTGGCAAAATGCAATCAGGATCTAGGGTTCAATGTTTAGCGTATAGAGGTTATATCTACAGAAACAAAATTATAATATATAAGGACCTTTTGTACAAAAGTATAAGAAATGGCTTTAAACTTATTTGCATATTCATTTATTTGGTTCAACAATTATAAGGACTTTAACTGACCACTCAGTAAATTTATTTCTCCTTCCATGTCTTTCATTCTTTGGTAAGTGTACTTCCATTTCACATCCTTTTACAAAAGGCATTAATAGGTCTTATCCATTATTTTCAGTATTATAAAGAGTAATCAGCAATTATTTCCTCTTTACCTCCAAACTGGCGATAAAATACTCTTACTACCATAATTCAAACAAAAAAGACAATTTCTAGTTGAATGAAGTCCTTGGGCAAGTATATTTAGGAATGGAAAAAATGAAAATGAAAACAGGCTTGGAAACAAAACAGATATCTAGTTGAATGAAGTCCTTGGGCAAGTATATTTAGGAATGGAAAAAATGAAAATGAAAACAGGCTTGGAAAATTTCTCGGAATTAAGATTGATGAATAACAAATTTGGCATATCAATAGTCACTGTCAATACCTTTTGGACACAGGACCGTAATTGTTAGCATTGCTTATACCTTGTAATGAATCCATGAACTATTGTTTTGCTTTAAAATTATATATGGGCCGTACAAGCTAGTATGGAAACAAGTCATTTTATGCTAAATGTCAAATGGAAAAATGGGGTCAACCGTTACCGAATTGAAAATGAAACAATGAACATCATTAACTGCATGAATCCTCTTCTAGCTTGTATGTATGTTTGCAACTAATTATATTTGATAATATTTTTCAATGTTTTCTAAACAACACGTCAACAACTTGTTGTTAGCATCATATCTAATATGATATTGACAACCCAATAAGAGGTATTTTAAAATCTTTGGGCAACAGAAATTTTTTTAAGCTTATAAAGTAAAAGGTTTACCCAATTCTGATAGACTTTTATAGAATTTTCTCAATCAAAGTATAAATTATTTTTATCAGTTGTAACAAACAAGAATATCCGACTGTCTGCTTATTTAACTTTCTTATATTGTTTATTTTTGGAGCCGCACTCCCCTTGGTTCTCCTATGAAGTACTTGAAGGACTAAAAAAAAATTAAAAAAATTAAAAAAATGAAATGAGAGTTTTTGAGACCAGATCTACAAACTCGTTAGTCCCATAACAAACAAACAACCACTCACACTCCGCAGCACTCTATGTAACAAGAGAGATTCAACAAGACTGCTTTAAGTAGTTTTGCATGTCCAGATACACATATTCATCTGTATCTTTGATCATTTAGGTTGATAATTTAATATTAAAATATTATTATAACTATGTGGCATATCTGATACATATGGTGTACAAATCTGTATCATATGCACTTCAGATGCAGAAGGGAGTTTGCTGCATCTGGGCAACAATGGGTAATCATTTAATAAAACATACCGGCACAATCAAGAGATGTGACTTTAGTGGCGATCTCATTGGACTCCACAGGCTCAGAATTCTTTTCTTCTGTATGGGATTCTAGAAGCTTACTAAGCCTCCGTCGGCGTAGTGCCTTTCCCTGCCGACCAATTGATGGACTTGACTTTACTACTTCCGGAAAATGCTTCTCAAGCACCTAATAGTAATGAAAAACAAGGGCAAAAGAAACAGCATATATACCACAAATTTAAAAAATTTAAATAACATATGTCACAGTTATTATAATGATGGTAACAAGGCCAAGTTTAAGAACGCTAAAGTACTTGCCAGTTGGAAAGCAGCACGATATGCATGTGCATCAAAATTTTCAAGAGCAATCTCTGTAGTAAGACTTCTCCACCTCTCTGCACTCTGTGAAATAAGCAGTTAAACACAAAAATAGAATATGCAAATAAAAAAAATAACCCTGTCAGAATACTACATCTATATTTCAAATTCCAGATGCTTCTTGTTCTTGTGTTAGCCCTAATAATTGAAGCAAGTAAAATCTGACCCAAAAAGTATACCACCTGACAAGAATCATACTATTTTAAAGCACCAGAGCCACATGAACTAAGCACCACTGAGTAACATTAACGTGGCCTGGCCTAAATCAAGAGATAACATGACTTCAAACTTATTTGACAACTGTGACAACCCGATCAAACGGTTGTCAAAATATAATAAAATAAATTCTATATAGCTTGGAAGGTTGTATATTAAGTTTGGTGCATTCGAGTAGCAATTGATCATCCATCGAACGGTTTGAAAACTAATAGTTCAATTTTATCGGCACTTGATCTGTGACAAAACAAAATCCAAATTGCACCAATTTTGATACACGACATGTCTAAACTATAAAGAACGTTTTTAAAATTTAACTTTATTGTTTTGATTTTTACCCTGTCGGTTGTCACAGTTGTCATGCAAAATTGGTTATCAATATATCCCTTCTTATTATCTAATAGCTCCACGAAAACATATAATAATCTGATATATCCAACACCAAACCAAATTACCTGAGAAGTGGACCAATGAAAATCCAGAACGGCATGACATAGACAGGACCTAACCTAAATTAAAATACACAACCAACCAAACCAGTGACACAAAACCCCAACCAACCAAAATGGTGAGTATGAGGCCTGGTATTAACCCGAATTTGAATTGACATAGCCTGCCCATTATCCACCTGAACTAGTAATAACTGCTTCAACTAAAATGTACAGTTTACCTGACAAGCAAGGTCGCGTGCACTTTTTCCTAGGCAAAAGGGGGAAAGCTTTGCACCCTTGCTCATAGGAAAGCCGAGAGCGATGCTGCATGTTTTCTCAAACTCAAGACAAGAGGTGGGATCCACCTCTGCCTCTGATAGCAAGTTGTAACAACAGCCGAGGCTCACCAAAGACTTTGCTCGACCGCACCCCACAAATGCCCTAATTCAACATGAATAAGTACACACATGAGGATTGGCATGCAAGAAGATCACTCATACACTACACTAAACTGACAAAAAATGACTAATAGAGTTAAGAACCTTAGCATATTTACAGAAAGGTCCCCGCAAGCATGGAGCCCAGCCAGAACTAGAGGTGTCTCAAAGTGCTCATTTAGTACCTCTTCTTTATTTAGTTCTTGTTTAATTCCGGTCGCATGTTTTTGTAGATCCACGGCATTAGTTAGATTTGCCAATGCCTCACTAGATAGAACATGGCATGTGATTGTTTGAGGCACTTCCAATTGCTGGTCTGCTGTGCTGCTACCAATAAAGAGTTAAAGATCTAAACAATAATAAATGAAGCCATTTCAGGAATATAAATATGGATATATCATATAGTGCAGAGTCTTTGTGCGGGTGCACATGCACCACATAGACCATAGCAGCCCAATAGTGATACTGTATCTGGGACTAAAAGTGGTATTAAACATCCCAACTACTACAACTTTTAATGCACTGACGGGGTTAATAATTCAGGCAGAACTTAAACATGAGTACTTGACAGTATTCCTTGTTTTGTTGAATTCAGGGACTAACTTATGTCAACTCTGCACCTTGAAGATCACCTTTTCCTTTGTAAGAACTAGGAATATAGTATGGAACCTTTTAGATAACTGAAATAGACTATATATTAATTTGCTTGCCAGCAAGGAGGGAGAGGGAATCTCACAACCTAAAGCAACTCAAATAACCATCTCCAAAGGACCAAAAGTATACCTCCCCATTAATTCTTTGCAGTGAAAAATGCTTGTCAACAGGGAGGCAAAGGAAATTGCACAAGTACCCTAAAGCAACTCAAATAACAATCTTCCCCAATTTTGTTCAATAAAATGCCAAAGGGCCAAAAGTACCCCTCCCCCTGTTTCTCTGCAGGGAAGAAACAAGGGTTTACAAGATAGTTTCAAAAAATTCTAAGAAGACCAGGAGAACTGCCATGTGAGTAAGATGCCCCATGTTTAGAGTGGTTTGCGTTATATTTATTTTTGCAGGAGAATGTGCATATGATGTGTGATTATAGCTATAGGTGCTCACAGAGAGACGCAGCAAGCAAAAGTTTTTCTATTGGCATAAACTAACAGCCTGAGATCAACTTTTGAAATAAAGCAAGTTGAATGAACTCCTAATACAGGAGTGAAATTGTCTTTCAAATGTAGAGGCAAACAACTCAGTATGGCCAATAGAATAGTCAGTTAACTCAACAGTTCTACTAATTATCCTTGGACATTTACTGTGCCTGATAAATGATATATAAATCTAAAGCATGGAATTTCAGTGTAGAATGGGACTGAACCTATTAAAATTTTAATGTTAAATGATTTCCTTGAGTACAAGATAAGCCCATTGCCCTTATCTCTTACAGATTGGCCATGTCTTGATACCACACAAAGTACAGTACATACAAAATAATCCCTACATCCTTGTGCCCAAAAATAACCCATAACCTCAGTCTTATCAACCCGAAACTACTACAAGGCTAGTGGGCTCAAACTATATTTCAAGCTTTCTTTGCCTCACTGACTGCATCTCTGAACTGTCATCTAGAGATAGCCGCACATCATGCTAGCAAATTTGAGCTTTTGAGCTTCATAGGGACACGTGAAAATTAAAAAAAATGGCATAATATACAATATCAGCATATACGGTATCTGACTTCTTATCAAAATGTGTACCATTTTTTTTTATAGTGCTTGGCTATTCTGTCTGAGCGTCCTTTGGTGACAGTTGCATGGTGAACAGAAGCATCTAGTGCAATAACTGATAGCTGATACTCAAAAGAGAGCACTTGTGCAAGATATCCCTGTTTGCCAAACTAAAGAAAATCAATGAAGTGTAAAAAAAGCCCAATAATTGCTGCAGGGGAAAGGAAGTTTAATTCAGCTTGAAAAGGTATGGAAAAGAACTTTACTTTGTTTCTGTATTCCTTTTATATCTGGATCCAAATAATGATGGAGAAGAATGCTCAATTGAAAATGTATACTGCACCGGGAATATAGTTTACAGAGTTCAGTATGCCCACTTTGGTAACCGAAATCATTTTCCACTATAATAGTAAAAGGTATAAATACTTAACAGTCCACCAAGTGATTTTCTTGAAGCATAGAAGTAGAGGTTTTGAAAAATGTTATATACCTGACCAGATCCAACATCAACTACTGCTTCTGCGCCACAAGCTTGAGCTATTTTACTAATGACTGCGGCCAGGATTTCAACCTAGTTACCAAGTTTATCTTAAAACCTTAAATTTTAGACATACTTAATAAAGGTGAGTTGTTTAGAATGGGGTTCACATACTTCATGTTTCTTCTTTGCAATCATGCCCTGAGAGAGAACTGTACCGAGTGGTACCACATCCATGTTTTGGAGGATCTAAAATGCATCATGAGAAAATGATCATTTAAAGAAAGAAAATGGATAATGGATTATTCTAATAAAGTCTATAGGAGACCCAAGTAGCCCTTTTTTCTTTTAACCCTCGATGAACATAAATACCAAAACCAGAAGAACAATCCTGTTGGAATTCCATTGCAGAGAAAACAAAAAACCAAACACCCAAAAATGTTTAAAAAAAAATTAAACAATAATTAATTGAATTAAATCTATACAGAGAAGTTTATAACAAGGAAGAAGAAAACATACAGGATGTGCCAGGTTTTGCTGTCGGAAAATAGACAAAGCCCTCAAATTGATGATGAATTCCTTCAGAGAACTCGGCCAGTCATCCTGCAGCACTCAATCAATTAATTGATTAATTGATTGATATATTTTCATGCAAATTACCCAATTAGCATCCAGCATACAAGATCAATTACCAAGGCGTTCTTAATGAAATCATTGTAGGTAATATCACTTCATAACAGTCCAACATGCAGTCTAGTTTGACCATCATATAGATGGGATACACCTTTTCCCTTAAAAAATATAATATAACCGTGCTATTTTCAAATAAACTCAAAAGTTTTGGATGTAATAAGCTTGAGACATGTAGTCACCAAATTGTCAAATACTGGGTCTAGTTTGATAATAACTTCCACTGATAATTAAATAAAAGAAATGTGATTTGATAAATACTTGAACAATTCCAGAGGGCAGTTGAAGTAAATTTTGCACTGGTTGCTTGCAAAGGCAATCCATCCATGCCTTATCCACAATCTCCCATAGATTATCCTGGATCAATTAAGTGCAAAACCAGGATACATTGCTTCAGTTCAAGTTTTAAATGTGAAAAATGTTTACTCAGATTGAGGCTTAACTGCAACAAGTCAACAACTGAAGCTTTAAATGAGGCCCAATTGATAAATGTATAATTCAGCAAGGAAGAAATTAAATTTGTCGTCATACTGTCGATCATTTGCACCAAGCTTAACTGGTTTGACTACAGTTGGGAGGTTTATTGAAACATAAAAAACTTATTAATTACGGTAACATAAGATACCATTCAAGACGGAACCAGTGAGAAAAGCAACCATTGATGTCGTGGTACCTTGAAGAAATTGACGACGTGACAATCGAGGAGAGATCTGAAAGGGAGAAGGAAGGAGGCGATGGCGTTCATCCATTCTAGAGTTTCAGACGCAGAGCCAGACGAGTGCCTACGCGTCGCTGCCGACGCCATTAGTGTACTGTGGAGTAACGAGGATTCGCTTTTCTTCTTTGTATCGAAGTGTTCCGACTTCCGAATGACAAATAGAACGAGTTCATACAACCCAGCAGCCCCGACATTTTTAAAAATACCTAAGTTAATTAAAAATTATTAAAAATACCCACGGTCCCAAATTTTTATTAAAAATACCCAAACCAGCCAATAATTGACCGGTACCGATTAAATACCCCAACCGGCCAATAATTGGCCGGTTCCGTAATTTTTTTTTTTTTTTTTAGAGAGAAAAATTGCTAAAATACTGAAATGAAATCTAACACAAAAAAAATCGAATTGTTTTTTTAAATATTTGTTAGATTACTTTTTTTGATAGCATATTTATACTAAAATACGCTAAATTACTTGAAATTATGTTAATTTATGCTGATTGACACTAGATTACTTTAAATTATGTTAACTTTTTTTTAAGAGACAAATAGCTAAAATGCTGAAATATAACACTAAAAATAGAATTTATTTTAAAATATTTGCTAGATTACATTTTTTATATATAATTAGCATATTTATACTAAAACACGCTAAATTACTTGATTTATGCTAATTACAGTAAATTACAATAATTATGTAGAATTATGCTAGAATACGGTAAAGTACGCTAAATTACGTACGAATAGGGATGATATCTTCACTGAGAAGGGGAAAAACGACGACGAAACTTCAAACGGCCATAAAACGGCGTTCGAGTGTCCGATTTCAGCAAATGACCACTTTTCGGAAAGCTTGCGAAAATGCGCATGCATCCGAACTAGCTTTGCTAATTTTTTAAATTCAAAATCGCCAAAAAATAAAGGGAAGAGCCTCAAAACTTCAGTTGAAGTTTCCGATTAAGATTTTCATTTTTATTCTCCAATCTACGTAGCTCAGTAAATTAGTTACATAATGAACTTGTAGAAAACCAATTTTTATTATTTTTGGAATTTTTTTACTATTTTTTATGTTTTATGAAAGATGGCACAAAATCGGCCCTATTCATACGTAATTTAGCGTAATTTACCGTATTTTAGCATAATTCTACATAATTATTGTAATTTCAGCATTTTAGTAAATTTACCGTATTTTAGCATAATTATTGTAATTTACCGTATTTTAGCACAAAATCAGCCCTATTCGTAGCGTATTTTCTAACAAATATTTAAAAAAATAATTCAATTTTTTTGTGTTAGATTTCATTTGAGCATTTTAGCAATTTTTCTCTAAAAAAAAAAAAAAAAAAATCACGGAACCGGCCAATAATTGGCCGGTCGGGAATTTTAATTAGGACCGGCCAATAATTGGCCGGTTTGAGTATTTTTAATAAAAAAAGAGAACTGTGGGCATTTTTAATAATTTGTGATTAACTTAGGGTATTTAAAAATGTCGGCAGCAGCCTCTACTGAGGATTACTCCAAAAAAAAAACAAAGAAAAAAAAAAAAGACAAATAGAACGAGGTTACAATTTTCATAATTTAATAGGGGGTGAAGTGAAGAAAATTCTATGATTTGGGCCCTATCGCCTAACGGATCTTCTTATCGAACTTGAACCGATGGGATTTCTCGGCTTTAGGCCTAGCAATATTTGTATTATTTCCAATAACAGAATAGTAATATTCTTCTCGCATTATCTAGATTAGTATTTTTGTCATACTATTCTCACTCACTAATCCCTTACCTGAATAACTTAATTCTCACATAATTTTTGTGACAATCCAAATGCATCCTAAAAAAGGGCGAAGAGCCTTAGGATGCCTTGCCGAGCATGTACAAAGGAAATGTTGCAAACGTTATATGCTGAAGGATTTCCGTCTATATAACAAGTTAATGTAAGTCGGGTTATAATATGCTCAATGCGTAACCAATCAATGATAAGTCGAAACCATCCAGCCGTGTTTTCTTTAGGAGATCGGATTTAGCAGATTTGTATATTCTATTAAAAAATGATACAAAATCTTAAGTACTAATATGTTATAATTAAAACAAATCAAATGAAAGACAATAACATATTCCGGCTAACAAAATAACATAAATATACGTACCACATTGTTCTACAATGTCATTACCGTTATAATTTTTGTAATGAACATTAATTAAAACTTTTTAAATAAAGTAGTGTATATAGGTCGGATAAGATCTTACTTACCATTTACCAAGCTGGTTAATTTTTTATTTTCTAGTTCTTACCCAGCAGGTTCCTCCGACACATTCATATCATTATCAGCTAAGCTATCTCGAACAATGTTGTAAATAACAGTATACACTCGTCGGACGGACAGGGTACTGCCAAGCGATTAATTGGAAATAATTGACCATAATTGGAAAAAATCGGCTGATTAATCGGAAATTTTTTTGACAGTTTGGTCACCGCCAACGACTAATCGGCCTAAACAAATGTTTTTTACAACACTGATCTCAAATTTTAGTTTGAACCCGGACCATTTTATCTGCTTTGGTAAGAATATTAAAACGACTCTATATATCTAGGCTGGTAGCTTCTACCACGCTATAAAAAATAAAATAAAAAAAACTTTGTACAATCTACTTCGAATCAAATTGAACTAAATTCTGATTGAATAGTCCGAATCCAAACTTAAAATTTGAGTTACTTCATAATCCAGACTCTTCTGAATTCAAATTATGTGCAATATCTGATCGTGTAGAATGAAATCGGAGTCATCTATTTTAATCTAACAAAAATCTCAAAACAAAATTTCTTGTATTTCAAATAAGTACTGATTTTGTTTCAGAGTATTCTTTTTTTTTTTTGAGGGGGTGTTTCAGAGTATTCTACTGTTCCGTCCTTGCGGTAATACGCAGTAGATTCTTCTTCTGACTGTCCAGGCAGTCAACGCATCTGCGAAAAAGAGCATGGCGTGAGCCCGTACTGTCTTCATCATGGCACTGAATAAGAGGCGTTGGATTCGGAACCTGTAAAACAAACGGAGGAGATCCAGTCTACGATGCTCACGTGGCCAAAGGCAGAAGGCTTGAAGAGATGTCGGTGTTACAGCTTTGCGTCAGAGCTGGCACCATGGATAAAGACTTTGAGACGCTGGACCCAATTGAGGTCAAGTACCGTTAGTAAACCCGTCGTGTCACATCACTTCAAGTTTTAATGGACCATGAAACTCTTCTAAGACTAACTAAATACAGATTCTGACAAAGCAATTCCAAGAAGTTACTGTTATATATAGACATCACAGATTTTTAAATTAATCCTCAAACTATTTATTTCAAAAACAAGTTAAAAAGACGCAGAAAGCGGTACAACAAATGATTTGTACAATGTATTGTCCATAGCGTTTCCTTTTTAATATCGGGGGACGATATTTTTTGCAAATTTATGCGTAGCAACACATTATAGTGGAGTTTGACGCGCCTAAGAGTATGCTCCAGATAGAGGGATGCGAAAGAAAACAAAGGGAGAATTACTGTGTGAGGGAGACACTCGTTTCAGACTATTCCTGTCCGACAGTTTTCTCTGCTTCAGAAGAGAAGAGCCGGAGCGGTAGCGAATGTGAATGAGTACTGTTCGAAGGAATGTACATTTAGTATCAGCACATCAGCGATACTAATATATATCTGGATTGGACAAATTTAAAGGCCGACCTTGAAAGTAGGTATCATGAACGGAGGTCACTGAAGAACCGTTATTGATAGTCCAGAACATATCAGAAACGGCTGTTTATAGACGACGTTCTTGATAGTGACTTTCCAAGATCGGCTCTTTATAGACGACCGTTCTTGATAGCTTCCCACTATGCACTAAAACTATTAAATTCATATAATATTTTGTTTTCTAAGAAAGTTTAGTAAGAATTAAAACTTTGGGTTAATTGAACAATTTTATTACTTTGGCTTAATAACTTCCCACCATGCACAATAATTTGTTGTTTTCTTAGTCCTTCTCATTAACTTGTTGTTTTCTTTTGCAATTGTTTGATTGTAATTTATAACAATGAGCAAATGTAGCTAAGTTCATAATGTTTTTGTTGTATTTAGGTACCCCAATACCTGAGAAGAAAAAGGAGAAATAATACCTGAGAAGAGAAGAAGAAACTTTCAGGTTAGTAACTCTTCTTGAATATTTGAGTATTTGAGTTTGATGCAAGTCATTGAATCAATTTGATAGGGTTGCTCAACATAATCGATTGAGTATTTGAGTTTGATGCAAGTCATTAAAGATTTTTAATTTTTGAAGAAGGATCTGATGAGATTGAGATCAAGACATATACGAGAAGTAACAAGATTGAAGAGATCAAGCATTGTTCTTTTTCTGAGGTATACCTCGACGTACTGTAAAATTGTTTTTAATATTAAATTCTGATTTCTGACTCTCAATCTGAGAATATTGAGATTTGGGTGAATTTGGTGACATATATATTTTTTCTTTTATTTACCATTATTTCATGGTTGTGCACTGAAAAGTTAATAAACTGAACTTTGAAGAACCTATGGGTTATTTTTTTTTAGTACCAAGCAATGACTTATACATTGTATATATTTGTAGTTGTGTATTGTTTTACTTTGAAGAACCTATAGTTGTGCAATGACTTGTATGTTTCTGACAAAGAACCTAAGCCTTCTCATTGAGCTCTACTTTCTTATATTATAATTTATTTTAAATTTTTGTAGGGGCCAAATGGTGGGATAAGTTCATCAGACCACGGTCGGTACATATAATGAATTTGTAGTGAAGTTGTCACTTCATCAGGCCACGGTCGGTACTAACTAGCTATAAGGTGTCTAATTAATGAATCGGCTTGACAATTTTTACAAGTTTTTACAAGTTCATACATATTTGTTTTCCAAAGTTATGCATATTGAATTTTGCTTCAAAAATACGTAATTAAAATTGTAATTGTGCTCTTCTATCATTTAAAAAATGTAGAAATTCTCCAAAAGTTACAACGAAACAAACATCGACTACATCCGATCACTGTGAGGTAAATTTTCTTGAAGGAAGTATTAGTGGGAAAAAGTAAAACAATTTAGGATGTGTTATTTTGTAATAATTTAGGATTATTGTAATTTGGTGAACTTGAACTTGTTTAATTTTAAGTATGTGTTGATATTTATTTCAAATTGTTACATTTCAGACTGGTTTGTTTCATATCCTAATGCTTGTTTCATATATAGGCCAGCAAAAATATATGGTAGCTGGACAAATATTAAAATTATTTTTTTAAAACAAAAAACAATTCAATATCGGTTGTTAATTAAAAAAAAGATTCCTAATTATCAACATCAGTATCGGCTGTTAATTAAAAGGCCGTTCCTGATTATTAAAATCAGTATCGGCTAATATCAAACGACCGTTCCTGATTAGGGAATCAGGAACGGCTGTTAATTACAAGGCTATTCTTGATTATTAAAATCAGTATCGGCTAATACCAAACGACCGTTCCTGATTAGGGAATCAGTATCAATTGTTCAACCGATCCTGATTAGTGGTACTATCAGTGACGTCTGGGTCAGTATCGCGCGTAGCTCTGTTCCTGATATCTGTTTTTGACCGTTCCTGATGTCTGGTTCTCCATTAGTGGCGTAGTGTTGATTTTTGACGAGTTCTGTCACCTCTGATTTGAGATGTAAAATCACTGTTCGGAGGTTGCCTCACTCCCGATCTCTCCTCTTCCTTCTCTTTAATGAGCAATTTACCCCTCCGTTCTGGAGAACATCCTAAACTTTTTTCAAAATACATATGCCATGTAGATTTTCGCCTTCATATAGCAATGTAGGAGTATAGCTCGATCCAATAAAAGAAAGAGGTAGGAGTGTAGATAATTATACTATTGTATTTTTGCCTTAATTTGTTAAAAGATATAGAGACCATGGACTAACGAAATTAGCTTGTTCAATTCTAGTTCGTTTCGTCATTGGCGAGTTCAAATTTGATCTAATTTGATCCGATCGATTTGTTTTTAAGTTCATTACAAGAAGTTAAGAGGTATTTGTTCTTGACTCTTTCAGTATTTTTTTGTGTGCTTGTCGTGAAAAGAAAAAACTCATTGTAATTTGTAAGAAGAAGATAAATATTTTTTCGATTCGTGTATTATGAACGACTACCGTCATATTGACGAGATCTATATACTATGAGATTTATATACGGCTTATATCTGGTTCCGCTCAGTTTGCGATTGATTCAACTAAAATCAAACTCGGCTCGTTCTGTATCGATCAGAGTTCAATCTTTGTCTAGTGAACTCGTTGACAGCCTTGTTTTAAGATTTTTTTAATCGAAATTGATACAGTAGGAACTTCACAAACTAACGTTAAGAACTTTCAAATATTGACATGACTTTGTAAGATTTTATGTAATTAAATAAGACTCGTGAGATTTTCTTAATTAAGACTCATGAGATTTTTAATTTCTTGTGAAAGGTGTATATTTTAATATTAAATATGCTAAAATAATACATATAATTTTACAATATATTCTTAGAAGAATTCTTTTAAAATATACACATAACTTTACAACAATAGGATTTACATGACATTTTAATTTCTTAAATTGTTATTTTTTTTAAGGTTAGTGGCTTAAAATGCACACTAACAATTTCATTAATAAAAAACGGACTTACAACAGATCAAATGATCCTCCTTCCTAGATCTAAACTCATTTATTTTCATGAAATCACGTAAACTACACTAATCAACTAATCATACTTATCTAGTCTAAAAAACACCCTATTACCTCTTTCTTCATCTCTATCCACGACGGGATCCACTTTCATCCAATAGCTGCCGTGCACCGACTACCGGGTTGCTCACTTTCGCTCTCCAATTAAGATGGGAGTAAAGACTCTACACTTCGAGTTCCGACGATACTGCGCTCTCAGCTCCACTCGGCTCCTCTCCCTCATTCTCTTCTCTACTTGAGGAGATAGAAACAAGAGAGAGGGAAATATATTGCTATGCCGAAGAAGAAAACTAGAAAGAGTGCAAGGAGTGGAATGGAGAGATGTGGAGGAAGAAGAGGCGACGATGGCTAGAATTTCTATAATTTTAGAGGAATTTGTTTAAAAAATAAGTATAATTATGAAATTTCTTCACTTGACAATTCTCTATTTTGATAAGTATGATAATAATAAAAAATATAATTTACATTTAAAATCTATCATTATATGCATAATCTATATATGTTATCTTCGTATTATGTTTAATCATGAGATTTGACATTTTAACAAATGTATCAACAAACAATATTAAACTTGCAGATATTTTGATTGTCAGTCTATCTAAATGTCCCCTTACAATTTTACTTTTTATTTTTTAAAAAATTATTAATAAAATTATCAAAATAGTCATTGTCCAAGTGATTACTCTTATTGCTTAGTCAATGATGTCCTCACATGTATGGGTCAGCAAAAAACAAGATGGGCCCACTCACCATTCATGTAATCGAATTCAGATCCTCTGTGTTACTCGAGAAAATAAAGTGAGTCTCAGCCGGTGGATTTAAATTTACACGAATCTCAAAGCACAAATAATACTGCCCCCTCCAATCACCCGAATATCCACCGGCTGAGAGCTCATTTTATTTTCTCGAGTAACACAGAAGATACTGGTTCCATGTAATCCACCAAGATGCAGGGGCGGACCCACATAGGTTGAGAGAGGCAAATGTCCTCTGAATTTTGAATATTTATAGAAATTTACAGTTTCGGATCTCCTTTTGAAAAAAAGTTTCCTCTTTGGAATTCTAATTTGAAATTTGAATTAAATTTAGGATTAAAAATTAAAAATTATAATAATTTTTTTGAATTCATTAGAATTAGAAGTTAGAGGATTAAAAATTTTAAGTCGTAGTATTAGAAGTTGTAAGTTAGAGCATTTTTTTTTCTATCCGATTAGTTAATAGCTTTGAATATGATAGCAAACAAACAAAATGAGTCAACAAAAAACAAAATGGGCCCACTCACCATTCATGTAATCCACCAAGATATGCACGAGCGGACCCACATAGGTTGAAGGGGACAAATATCCCCTTGGATTTTGAATTTTTATAGAAACTTAGAGCCCGTTCGTTTGTCACGAGATTATACGGGATGAGATTTGACGGGGACAGAAATCCACTTTTGAAAAAGTGGGAACCCATAAGTATGGGTACATACAGGATTGGTTATAAGAATGTGTTAAAATAGTGTTCAGTTATACGAATAGTTGTGGAAAATCTTGATTTACTTTAAAAATATATATTTCTGTTTATATTTCGATTTGAAAAGGTTGATCTTTGATGCATTCCACGTAGGAGTAATATTTATATCATTGATGAGAAAAATTAATTAATTATCAAATAAGACAATAAATAATTCGTTAACTTAATTTAACTCCACAGTACAAAACAACCTAGAAATAGAAAATAATGAAATCTAATTATATTAATTTCTAATGAATATTTACCTATGTTGCATGGATACGGGTACAGGTATCGTATCGGATACGATACGGATACGGCGATACGGCAATTTTCAAAAATCCCGGATACGATACGCCAAGTGTGTGTGTATATAATTTATTATAATTTATATATTGTATTTAGATAATCATAAAAAAAATTAATTAAAGGCTCAAACTATAAAAAAATTAAAGGCTTAAATCTAAAAGTATATATTAAGTACAATTGTTATTGTAATATAACACAAGTGAACTTTGGCCGAGTGGATAAAGCTTTTGGTTGCTCTCTCAATGATCCCAAGTTTGAATTCCGCTGCCACAAAAAAAAACCCATTTGTGCGCCGGTCTACGCGCGGCTCACAGGTGCGGGCCCGGTTCATGGTCGCGGCTCACGGGTGCGGGAGCGGTTCAACTGCGTGGCTCACGGTGTCCCGGCGTATCCTGGAGTGTCAACGGAGTATCGGCAACCGTATCGGCCGAGTAAGGATACGCCACGTAGGCGGATACGCCAGCTGGCATATCGGTGCCGTATCGGACGCGTATCGATATCGGATACGTGTCCGATACGGTTACGGAGCCTATATTGGAGTATCCGAGTAATATAGATATTTACTGTAATTAAATTACAATTGAACTTGTAACTACAAATTTATATTTAGTGAGACTGAAAAAAAAAGTTTCTAATATCATCTTCAAATCTGATTTGTTATTACCGAACAAATTAATTGAAAGTCTAACTAAACTAAAAAAAAAATTAATTGAAAGTTCGGATCCGGACATTGCTTAGTCCCACAATGAAAATTAAACAAGGAGGGAGTTGTTTATATATAACATTTCATTTGTGTGTATAAAGCACATGCGAAGAGGAGAGAGAACATAAAAAATACAAATCCACCCACATGGAGAGATAGTGTGTTGTGAAAATGTTTATTTATTCTCTTCTACTTATTTTGGTTTTCCTACGCTTTATGCCTGTTGAGAAGAGTTTTGGGAACAAATAATGAAACAAACAAGAAATAACCTTACATCCGAACGGGCTTCATAAAAAAATCCCATTGAGCTCTAATTCCCACCCAAATCCTTACATACGAGCATGGTCTTAGGCCCTGTTCGGTTCAAGGGAATGGGCACGGAAATGGATAAAATAGAACTGAATTTTTAGTGTTCATGTGAGAAAAAAAAGTTCACTCTGGAGTGAATTTTTTTTTTCCCACGTAAATAGTAATTTTTCCGAACGGGCCCTTATAGTTTTGTATCGACTTTGTCTCCTCTAGAAATTTTTTTTACACCTCTTTAGAATTCTGATTTGTAATTTAGATTAACTTTAGGACTAAAATTAAAATAATATTTTTGAGTTCTGATTGATAATAAGAATTAGAAGTTAGAGGATTGAAAATCATAAGTTAGAGTATTGTTTTTTTTTTTGTATCAATTTAGTTAATAACTTTGAATCCAATTAGTTATTTAAATTCAATTTGCTATTTTTTTGTCTCGATGAAAATTCTAAATCCACTCCTAAAGATAAAACCTAATTAAGCATAGTCTCTTTATTTCAAATCAATAAAATAAATACAACATTGGGTAATTGTGTTCATAATAACAAAGTTCATATTAACAAAAAATAAGAACTTGGAAAGCAACTGGGAAATACTTGTAATAAGAATATTTAAAATATTAAATTAACAGAAAAGAGCAAAGGAAAGTACTAGAGCTAATAATACTCGTAGCCGAAATAAACAATTGTAAGCAAGCTCCGAACCGCCACGCAGGCCACAGGCCCACAGCTGCGGTTTATGTTCGCTTATCCAGAAATCTACTCGATTATTTAAGTCTCAACCATGCTTCCTGACAGCTGGTCCCCGCAAACCAGAGACAACGAAAGCCTGCATATTGGTTAGGTTCCCAGTTGTTTACTGGAAGAAATCTTGGTTGCTCTTCTATCACAAAAACCAAACGCCGAAATCTTGGTTGCTCTCCGGGAATACTTCCAAGAAGACTAATGGTCCAGGATCACCTAAGCCAATGCGCCGGCTCTCATCACCGGAACGACACACGCGTTTATCTTAGCACTTGGTCTAAAAACCATGCCACTGTATTATGGGCCCGATATCAAACGAAGAGCCGGAGTTCGGTCTTAGCTAAAGGTGATCCCTTCTCAAATCATTATTACCCTCGGCTGGAAATTTCCTCCCAAGTAAAACCAAAATATCCCTCTCACCTCGAGAATACATTGACCCTCCTTTTCATCACACTCCGAGTCTCTCTCTTCCAAACCGCTTTTAATGCAACACAATGGCCTCAGCATGTGCCATTAACGCCGCCACGAGCTCGCCTGACACGCTTCTCTGGTTTAGCCCTCGCCTTTCCTTCAGCCGCGACCTCTCCGACCAACCCGAATCCGACGTGCTTCCTCAACCGGATCCATCTACATCTCCCAAACCTGCATCAGATTTCGAGTTCCATCTCCACGAACCAGCCTCCATTATCACGGCAGATGAACTCTTCTCCAATGGCAAGCTCGTCCTGCTCCAACCTAGCTCTTCCCCTCAACCTCTTTTGGACCAGGATACTCCTTTGTCGGATCCGGATTCGGATCAACCTGCTAACGACAGTTCATCCTCTGACCCCCTTGCTCCTTCTCCTCGGGCACCAATGTGTGCCAGCCGATGGAAAGATCTGCTAAGGCTCAAGAGAGCCAAAGGAGTACCAATTCCCTCTAAAAAGCCGGGTCCCAACCAGAATTCGAATCCGCGAGCACTTAGATTCCTTCTGAAGAAAAACTCAAACCCGAAAGCTACACCTGAGCAGTCCATGAGCTTACCTCTCCTCCCATTTGGTTCTGACCAGGAACAAAAATCCGAATCTGCTTCAATGCCTCCTAAGATTCGCTTAGTCCGTCCTGTTCCGCCTGAAGAACCAAACTCGGATACAGACCCAATAAGGCCGAACCGGGTCACAGCGCACCATGCTCCGGCCCAACCGGCTCAACCACCGAGAACGGGTCCCTCGGTGGATAGTCCTAGGCTAAATGCAGCTGGTAGGGTGGTCTTTACGGGTCTTGAGCGGAGCTCCAGTAGCCCGGGTAGTTTCACTGGTGGACCCCGTGTGAAGTACCGAGGCATCGAGAGGTCTTACTCCGTTAATGTTAACGGGGTGAGGATTGCACCCGTTTTGAATGTACCCGTTTGCTCACTTCGTGGTTCTAGGAAGTCGGTGTCAGTTTTTGGGTTTGAGCGGATCTTTAAAGGTGAGAGGAGGGAGAGAGGAGGCCCCACCTCGTCAGTGGGAGCAAGAGCTTTTGCAAGTGTTTCTACAAACAAGGGGAAGAGCGAGGGTGAGTAGTAGATCAAGTGACATAGTTAATTTTACTTGAGACTTGGGAGGTAAATGCAAAAAAATTGTTAAATCTCTTCCCGTCTTCTATCTGCTGGGGAATCGTTTCCGGTTTTTGTATAATTCCTTTCGATTGAGATATCACAAGATTCTCTCCTGCGAACAGGAAAAGGAGCGGGAAAGAAAAAAAAATGAATCCGAGGTTAAGTGCATAATTATGCATCTCATGGTTTTCCGAATTTGGAGTGTCTTGTATTGATTTGTTTAGGCGCGGATTTGGATGAAATTGGTGCGGATTAAAATTCACAAATAAAAGGATATTTTTCTGAAGCTTGGTTCCTTGGGTCATTTTGTTTTTCCTTCTTTTCATTATTATTTTGCTCCAGTGCAATCCTCGTCTTTTAATTTTTGCTCATTGGATAATTTTGTACATAGTTTGAATATTAAAATGTTGCTATTGTACTGATGGATTTCCTTGGGACTTTTGTCTCTGCATCTTTGATCCTAAATTCCTAATATTGCCAAAGAATAAGGAAGCGTATGCTATAATTTATGCGTTCGTTTGTGCTAACATGCGCCTCAGGATCTCTGTAACTACTAACACGGCAAGATACTTCTTTTGAGGAATTCAGATCCTCCCCGTACCGTAATAGGGAATCTTTTACAATTACTGGATCCGGACCGTTCTTTTTAACTTGGCACGAATCTCAAAGCCCAATAATACTGCCCCTGCGCTAGCCCGAAACTTAAAGCGGCTGAGAGTTAATCTCAAAACGTAAAAGTGAAGAGAATCTTTTACAGTATTGGAGCCAATAATCAATCACCCTTTCTTTGACCTGCTGCAGAACCAACTTTTGTAACATGTGCTTTACCACGTTTCCATGTTACCCTGTAGCTCCTTCTAATTTAATTAATTTCGTAAAATTTCTCTTTGAAATAGTTTTATTGCGAATATTCGTTTACTTTTTATGATAGTAAATAATTTATTATTCCATCATTATTGTCTATTTTGAAAAAAAAAAAATATGAAATCATTTCGGTCTGTCAAAATGTCAATCAAATTGTATTTTTTTTTTAAATAGAAGGACCACAATATTATCTTTATTTATCCAGAAGTGACTTTTGAACCGGGATCAATAACTCAGATCCAAAATATTTTTATTTTTTTCTCGTAACACAAAGAAATATTTTAATTTTTCTTACAACTGCAAAAAATCCGGCCTGAAAAATGTCGATCCGGGTTATTTGTCGCAGTCTTTCTAATAAATTCAATTATATAGTATTTTATCTATTTTCAAAGAAATGTGAAAATATTTCTAATATTTCAATACAACAAATAAATAAATCATAATATTTTCTATTTAATTTAAAAAATCATAAAATCCTAAAACTAAGAGATTATCTCCCGAAACCTCAAATCCGGAAAATAATTTTTCGGAAAAATATTTTCCGTATATAGGGGCTGGATCCAGAAATAGGGGCTGGATTCAGAAATAATTTTCCTGATATAGGGGTTGGATCCAGATTAATTTTTCGGTTTGGGCAGATTTGAAAATAAGTTGAATTTGGGTGCATATTTGTAAATTTGTAATTTTTTGGATATTAATAAAAATTTCGGCCGTAGAACTAATGTCTGGATTGACCCACCTTCATAATTGATAATTTTGTGATGCATGTGTTTCCTTTTATCTTGATACAATGTAAAATCTATCTGATTACTTGGTAGCACCTACCAAGCTTTCAAAAAAAAAAAAATCTGTTTGATTAAATGATGTTGTTCCATGATTGACCGCCCCCAGATCTATTGATGATATCGTAATAAATTTAATAATTTTAACCATAGTAACAAGTACAATTATAATACAAGAATCAACTTTATAGATATAATTCATAGTAAATACTATGCCTAAAATATTATGAAAATCTATGCATATTTGACTATTTATGGAACGATTTTGTTTTTTCTGCATTTTATTATCAAATGGTACTCAAATTACATAATACCAACAAATTTATTATTTGGATTCAAAACATTTGGAACTAACTTGACATATATATTGTCAAAATTACTAAATAATTTTATCAAGACGCTAATTTTACTACTAAATTACAAAAACAACTTGATACCGATGCAAAAACTAACATGAATACTAATCAAGGAAATTTTAAAAATTATTTAGCAGACCTTTTTCTTTTCTTTTTCGGCTCGTTGCTTTTATTAATTATTTTGCACTGGATACAAATTTCTTTTCATTCATCATTCATGCACCTAGAGTGGGAAAAACGTGCCGTGCCGTGACTAACACGCCGTGACCAAGTAAATTTTTCACGTGCCGTGCCGTGCCGTAACAAAAATTACGAGGGGTGGTCACGGCATGCGAATGGTCACGGCACACGAGTCACGCCGTGACTCGCGTGCCGTGACTAAGTCGTGCCGTGACTAATTCGTGCCGTGACCAAACGTGCGTTAGTCACGTTTGATCGCATTGAACGTTTTAAAAAAAATATGAAACGATTATTTAAAATTCAAATATTTTAATTAAAATTAAATGTAAATATTTTAATTAAAATAAAATTATACCTTATAGGAAGGTATGTTAGTGTATTGCCTCGTGACTGCCGTGACTGGCGTGTCTTCCGTTCCGTGACTCGCGTGTCCCGTGCCGTTCCGTGTTCCGTGCCGTGCCGTGTCTTCTTTGCCAACAATTGGTCACGACACGCGAATGGTCACGGCACGGAACACGCGAGTCACGGCACGTGACCGACACGCGTGCCGTGCCGTTCCGTGACGGAGCCGGCTCCGGCGTGCCATTTTTCCCACTCTGCATGCACCTCCCTCAGAAATTTCCGTAGCTACTGACTTTCATTTCTTTAAACGTGCCGAGTGACTGACGGAGGAATCTATTTCCTCCGAGGTACCTGACTCAGAACAATTAGCTTTTATTAAATCACAGCCGTGCGATTGAAATTCGGTGTCTATTTGACTTAAGGGGTCCGGTTGGAGATTCGTGCTAAGTTAAAAACTGACGACCCGGATCTAATTGTTTTGAGTCATGCACTGCACTGGATACCAATTTCTGAGGGAGGTGCATGAATGATGAAATGATAGTCAGTAGCTGGAGTGAACAGTCAACAGTGCGAGCGCAGCTGTCGAATCAATTCAGTTGGGGTTTGGTTTCTCCTTTCTCAGATCCGGCAGCAGCAGCGGGCCAGGGGACCTATCTACTCTATATTTTTTTTTAATTTGAAACCCGTAGCTACCTATCTACTCTAAAAAAGCACAGTAGCAGCACTCTTATCTCGTCTCTGCAGCGCACCAACATAGCTCTGATATTTGATCTGTACAGTGGGCCCATCTTAATATCAGAGGGTCAAGATAGTGAATTTTTTTTAAAAACTATAATTAGGAAAATGATTGTTAGGGACCAACATGATTACTCAGTTTTTTACAAAAATCATAAGAACCGAGATTGGAATTCGGTTCCAAGTTTTTTTTTTCCTGGAACCGAATTCCAATTTCGGTTCCAACCCCAATTTCACAATGTTTCTGAAAATTTGGTGTGGCATTCTGTGTGCAGAGCAAAACCCGAGATCCCTATTCGGTTTTTTGTTTTTTTCATTTGGAACCGAAATTGAATTTCGGGTTTTTTTTTTTTTTTGATGGAACCGAATGGTACATTCGGGTTAGGCTAGTTTTTTAATTTTTTTTAATGAAACCGAATCTAGGATTTTCTGTGGATCTCGGTTCCCATACCAAACCCCCGTAGCGTAGGTAAGGCAATTGAATCTGCAATCTGTCTACTGGAGAATAGGCCTCTCGCAAATTGCTGTGAAGATAGCAACAGTGCGCCCTTCTTCTTTTATTGCTTACTTTTTTCTTTTTTGGTTGGGTGTCTGCCCAATAGCAGAAGAAGGACTTATCAAAATATAAGGTAAAATCAAGGGCTAGTTGTCTCAAGCAAATCTCTTGATTCACTTCACATGAATGTGAAACCGTTGCAACCGATCCTGCATACCAATCAAGGATTTTTAATGAAACCGAATCTAGGATTTTTAATGAAACCGAATGGTACACTCGGTTCTAAGGTGGAAAAAAAAAACCGAATTCTAAATTCGGTTCCAATGTGCAAAAAAAAAAAAACCGAGTGCTGATTTCGGTTCCAAGTGCAAAAAATTAAAAACCGAGACGGGATTTCGGTTCCAGACCTATTTTGGATTTTCTGCGGCAGATCTTACGAAAAATTGTGAAAACGAAGTTAAAACCGAAATTGGAATTCGGTTCCAGGAAAAAAAAACTTGGAACCGAATTCCAATCTCGGTTCTTATGGTTTTTGTAAAAAACTGAGTAATCATGTTGGTTCCCTAACAATTATTTTTCTAATTATGGTTTTTAAAAAAAATTCCAAGATAGTGGCGTCGTCCGTGTGTCAGTATCACCTTACCCCGGAATCCAAATCTACACGCTTTTTTTAATATCAGTGAAAAATGGCACGGCGGAGCCGGCTCCGTCACGGAACGGCACAAAACAGCATGGCACGCGTGTCAGTTACTTGTCGTGACTCGCATGTCCTATGCCATGACCATTTACGTGCTGTGTTCACCTTTTGAAACTTTGGCACGGCACGGCACGTAGTCACGCGAGTCACGTGCAATTAGGACAATTAGATATTGATTTAATAGTGAATCTTGAATAAACTAACATAAATTATGATTAAATGGTCACGCGAGTCACGCGAGTTACGTATGGTCACGGCACGTTTAGGCACGGCGTGACTCACGTGGCGTGACCATTCGTGTACCGTGACCATCTCTTGACATTTTCGGCACGGCACGTGAAAAATTAACTTAGTCACGGCACGAGATCACAATCACAGCGTGTTAGTCACGTCACGGTACGTCACGATACGTTTTTTCCACAGCTTTTGTATATTTACAAGTTCTTTCCATTTAGTTATCTACAAGTACAACGGTGTGCGCGTGTTTCTGATTCCGGGAACATGGAATCCTTCTCTTTATTTCGCTGTATCCTCCCTGATAAAACCTCTTTTTTTTTTCAATCAGAACATAAAAGAATAAATATCTCACATGAGTCATTATAAAACTTGGATTGAATTTAAAATTATCATATGCAATTAATGATAGAGCCTGACACTAAACTTATAATTAAGTACGGTACTAATAATTCAGTTTCGACCAGCATTGATCCGGTCCAAAACCTCATTCATTAATTCCTCCGCTTTATCTCTCCATTAAACTACCTCTTTATGTTTCTCTGAAATCCAAACAAAATACAGTTAGATAGCTAGATAGCTAGATAGCTTTATCCCAACGTCTTTTAAAATTATTTATTTATTTTCTTACCTGATCTTTTGGATTTTCTTGGGATTATGCAAAAATATTTTAATCCGTTTAACACATTCGACCCATCCAAAATTTGTGATTGTTCTTCTTTAACAAGAAGTTTGGTATCTGCAGATTTGACTTACATACATTTGGTCTATATTATTTATGATCTCTAGCTTGTACCATTTCCTGTAGAAATAAATAATCCAAAACCCCGGTAGGTGCGAAAAAAAAAATAGAAAATAAACTAGGTAGTTGTGCTACACAACCTAATATGGCCTATTGGTTATTTGTTAATTAATTCAAGGTAGTTGGCAATCAGATTTGACGTTCAGTACTTCTATTTCTGGCATCTAGAAAAGTGCAACAGTCAAACAGCAATGCAAGAAAGTTGTGCTCCTTTCTTGTGAGTAATAGCGGTTTGGCGAACCAGCTTAGCTTAGAATTAAATGCCACCTTCCATCTCTTGTTAAGTCGAATAACCCATATTATTTGATATATATTTTCTCCTTTTTTTGTACAAATTTATACCACCATTTCATCTTGAAACAGTTCAACGGCTGAATTCAGAATTTCAGAGATTTCAGGTACTGTTCATGAATATAAAATTTCAGCATATTTGAATCCCTCGTAGAATCCTTCTCTAAGGCATATACCAAGTAAGACCTTGAAGAAAAAGACACAATTTTGTATGAAATAACAAGAAGACCTCCGACCTAGAAAAGAGGAGCAGAGCGTGCACAGCTCATGTTTCCATGGAAGGTCGGTGCAGACAGCAGATTACAACCACAAATCAAAGTTCTTTCTTTTTAATAAATGAATATTAGGATTAGCATTAAATAAAAGACTTCTGAAGTTTGAATAATCAGACATAAATGAGGAATATGTGTATATTTTTATAGTTTGTGTACGTTGTACCAGGGAGGCACATGAGCACATCGAAGTACATAATTTCGATTATTTTTAAGGCAAAAAAAAATATTACAAAAATTCGTGACTAGCCACTAATACTACTAATGCTAGCAACAAAATAAATTTAGACGTAACAATACAAAGAACAGACTGGAAAAGGTGCGTAAATAGAAAATTTTCTGTTATACGTAGTAACTTCTTTTTACAAGAGAATGATACTTGTGAGGTCTACAAATGAAAACAGAGCATCTAACTTCGGCCCAAAAGCGATTAATCAATACAAGCTCTGCATAATTGTCAAAAATCCAAACTTTGACCTTCCCTTCCAGGGGCAAATCTATGCTGGGTACTAAGTTATTTTAAAATTTTCAAAATATTTAATCATGTACACAAAATTTAATTGAATTTCTATTATTTAAGTTTTTTTTATATAGTGCAGCATATCTCATAAAATACTAAATATGTATTTGTAGTTTAGTTGTTAGAATTTTATTTTGTAGTTGCGGAAATTTGAGTCCAAATTTCAATGGCCACATATTTTGCACCTACATACATTATGTGTGTTATGCTTCAGACCTCAATCTAAGTTTTCTAATTCTGTTATTGGACGAAATAGCTCTTACACACATACGAGCGGAGCAGTATGACGGCTGGAATAACAATTTATATTGTTTTGGCTAAGATAGTTTAGAAAAAAAAATATTTATAACCGATAATTATTTCCAATGCATATGTTAAAAAGAGAATATTTGAATTTCATTCATCAACACATCAAAACATTTACAGCCCGTTGCAATTAATTCAACAGTTGATGTTCACATTCTGATCTCACATTAAATAAAACTCCAAATTATATAATTTTGGTAAACATATACGTACCCTTCATGATATAAAGTAACATCAATAGTTCATATTTTTTCTAAAAAAAATAATTAAATTTATTAAAGATATTTAAAGTTGTCATATTGTTTAGATAATATATTTATATTTGTTCTCTCTTGTTGCAAAATGACTCCATTTGGTTAAATTAAAACCTTTTGGCCACATGTCAATGCAGCAATTGACTTAGTTCGGCTTTCTCCCTCTTGCTAGTCATATATGATTGCTCTCAAAAACTATGAAATAATATACTCATTATGTTTCTAATTACAAAAATGTCTGCTGCTGCTGCAACACAACAAAAGTATTGTCATAATTAAAAAAAAAAAAACAGAGTTACAATTGAACTCTCTTGTTGTAAAATGACTTATCTTTTTTAGGGTTAATAAAATGGCTTATTTTATTGAATTAAAACCTTTTAGCCTCATCAATGCTGAAATTGACTTAGTTTGGCTTTCTCTTCCTTGCTAGTTAGACGGTTGCTCTCAATAAGTAGGAAACAATCATTTCATTTCCATTGATTAAGTTGTCTCGTACGATACGACACACAACGACACTGTATGACGCGATATTTTTTAAAAATAATTGGCGTGACAATTATTAGTTCCAATTATAAAATTTAGAAACTTGTTTTTATATATATTTTTGCACGTTCATATTATAAGTTTCAACTAGAGGAGTGCCTCGCTTTGCTTCGGCAATGATAATTGAGATAATGTTGTATGCCTTGCTGTGGTGGTTGTCCTCAACTGATTTCAAACTTCTCACTAATATGTCAAAAAGAAGATATTATAATGATAAATGCAAGTAATAAGACATATCTAAATAGTAAACTAATTCAACAACTAAGCCAGGCTCCACTAAAAAAAAATATCATACTGTTAAATAGGACACTCCTAAAATGCAAGAAGAGTACTTCTCAAGTTCTTCATTAACAACTTCAATACAACAACAAACAATTAGTAATGATAAGTATATGCACCAACACAATTATTGGACCTTAGAATTATGCTTGTATCACTGAATTTATGCCTTTCATTTTTGTTTTCTTACTTTTACTCAATTTTGTTCTTGCCATTTTAGTTTCATATTTGTCAAACATTTGACAAACGTTATAAAAAAAGCCAGATTTTGGCTCACCAAAAGATAGTGTTTTGGAGCATATGTGTAACAGACACGAAGATGCAACAAAAAGATGAAGAAAATAGATAGTCTAAGATAAGGTATGTGAGAAAACTTACCTGAATATTGAGTTACGTGAGAACAAATTGGACATGGGTTACCTCTGGGCTGTCCATTTAATCGTAAAAACAAAATACTGAATAGTCATAACATTTAACTCATGTGACCAAATATTTACATTCAATATAAGTAAGTATATCAAATTTTGCAAGTTATCAATCTACATATAGGGATTTTCATTTATTTGTTGCTTGACAATATCGACTTTTTACAAAACTAATCTATAAATTGGTTATATATTTTTAATCAGATTAGTTATTTTTTCCTCTTTACTACTTCATGGTAATTTATCATTTTTATTACCTCATGGTCTCCACACGAATTATGTTAGAAATACAAAAAAATTATTGATTCAGTCATTAATTCTTGATATGTTCACCTTGGGTATTCCATGTATTGGCAATTAAATATGTAACAAAATGAGCTGCAACCAGCAGTTAGAACTGGTACAAAAAAATTAAAAAAAAATAGGGCACATTTTTTAAGTTTAGAATAAGCACATAGACTTATGTAGATAGCTATTTTACCATATTATGAAATCTCACTAAGGTACACGGGAAATAATTACCTTAATATTTCTATATTTTCTATGTTGGAATGCAAGTAACTTGGGATAAAACCCCATTCAATCATATTAACAAAGAAACAAAATAAAAAGGATATGTAGAAGTAAAAGACAATACAATTTAAGGGCATACCTCTTATTAGAGAGCCAATTCTTAACTTGTGTATTCTCTGTTCTCCTTGATGTAGCCCAAAAAAATGTAAAACAAAAATCAATTTAGGTTTTCAGGAAATGCACTACCTAATATAAAAAATTCCAGAGCAACTACACAAACCATACAAACCGTACAGTACCAGTTTATCCAGGTACCAAGCTTGGCATTGCATGTTCCAATACCGAATTTGAAGTTGTAGGTATTGTAACAATAATATTCTATAATCCGACTCAACTTGCACGGTTTATGACTGATACTAGTGGTATATGGTTACGTCACGTAATAAAGTCTTGTTTTAGCCATGCAATTCAATCAAACACAATTGATATTGCAAACGAAAAGTTTAGAGAGCTAGATGCAAAATCTAACTTACTATTAATGTGGCCTAATACTTCACGCCTCCTGGCTTCCAAGTTTTTCTTTTGTGTCTCAAAATGAGCTGCATATGTAACTTGTATTCGATTCCCAAGAAAAACAGAGTCATCATGTTTTCTTTTCGAAGACTTTTAGATCATAATTTTACTGTCAGAAGTAAGATGTACACCTTTTAGAGACATTAACAATATCCAACAGAAATTTGGTCACTTGTTAAAAAAGAATAACCACAGTAATGATTGTCAATGTTACTTTTTAAGTAAGCACCATTAAAATCTAACTTAACAAAATTCTAATTAAGATAGATTAAGAAGCAAGGATACAATTTTTTAATAATCATCTTGCGTATTGCTTACCTGACAGAATTTGATAAAGACGCACAATGCTCGGCATCCATGGACTTGCGCATGTGAAAAATAATGGCAACTTTTCTTAGGCTTCAAAGCATATTAAATTCAAAAATAAAAAAAGAAACAAAATAAAAATTTAAGTACACTGCAAGTATATATTATGAAAAGAAAAACTAAGAAAAATCAATCCAAATTAATGTACAGCAAAAAATTGATCAAAAAATTAGAGAGTGTACCGGCTGAGAAGAAGGTGAATGAAGGTGAACTTGGAGGCAGCAGTGGAAAAGACCTGCGGAGGCAGAGGATGGGACCAGTGGAGAGGTGGGAGACAGCATACACGGCATAGTGCCTTATAGTCTATTCAGCTAAATTGAGATTTGATAAAATCCTAATTCCATTAAAAGCCCCAATTATACCAAAATCAATCGAAATAAGTGTACAATGAAAAATGGTTCAAAAAATTATAGAGAGAGAGAGAGTACCGACTGTGGAGAAGGTAAGTGAAAGCGAGCTTGGTGGCGACGGTGGAGCTGAGCTGCGGAGGCGGAGGATGGGACCAGCGGAGAGGTGAGAGACAATAATGAGTGAAGAGAGCGCCTGGAGAGAGGAGAGAATGGTGTCGACCTTGGGATCTATGCGAAGATTCGTCGAAGGGAGGGGGGCGAAAAAGGAGGTGCAGGCTGAGAGGAGGTGGTGGTGAGAATGAGGATTGAGCTTGAAGTGTAAGCAAAGGAGGAGCGGAGAGAGGAAGGGTGTGAACAAAGAAGTTTCGAGAGAGGAAAGAAGTGTCGAAATTTCTCGAAAGCTGCGGAGCCGGGAGGCTGAAAAGTGGGACCCGCCTGTCGGTCTCACTGTTCATTACACTGTAGCACCTCTATCAAGGATTAAGTATATAGTATAGATTCCGGTAATTAGAGGCAGAGAGAGTGGGACCGGACGTACGGGACAAAAAATTTAGTTTCATAATTTTTTGTGTTTAGATTGCAAAATATTTTGGACTCGGGGTTTCAACATGTGTCCTATCTTATACGTGTGTAGGTGTCCAACTTGTCAGGCAATGATAATGTCTTCATTCTAGATGTAGCTGCGTTAAATAAATAACTCTTTTAAGTTTATTGTCTAAAAATATAAATTATGGTAACTCTTTACAGAGGCGGATCTAGAATTTTCGTCGAGAGCAAAAAAATATCGAATCGGGTTTAAATACCTAATCAGATTTAAATTCATTAACCAATTGGGTGCTCAATAAAAAACAATGCTTTATCTTATACTTTCCAATACTTTGATTTGTAATTTCTGATACTCTAACTTATAATTCTAATTACCAATCAAAATTTAACAAATTTATTTCAATTTTAATCTTAAATTTAACCCGAATTACAAATCAAACGTTGTAACATTCTGCAAAATACATATATGAAATTTATGACTGAAAATAAAATACGAAATGTCTGAATATATTCTTCAGTTAAATATGTTACATTTAAAGAACAAGTAGCATTTTTTTTCTGAACAGATGAAGAAGATAATTGAGTTTCTTGAAGCGAATTACTAATAACTCTGGAAATTATGTTGACTAATTTTTAATTTAATTTCCAAAATAGTTAGAGTGAATGTTTGAAAAAGAAATATAAATTTTATGAGATACAAAATATTGGATTAAATCTAGTAATATTATTAGTCTCCTTTCAATTATTTTTTGGATGGATTTATAAATATCGGAAAATTATAGGTTAAGTTCGTAAAATGAATTATTAAATAAGGCAGTGGGACCCACTCCCCTCATTACTGTCTCTTTTTTACCGTATCTCTCTCTCTCTCTCTAGTGAATTTGGATTTCCTCTTTATCTTTGTGAGACAACCTGAAAAATGAATCTCTCTCTCTCGTTTGAGCAAATTAACGGATTGTCTCGTGGTCTCTCCTCCTTTCCTCTCGGTTGTGATGTCAGCTAGCACTGGGTATATCCCTTGCTTGTTATCCCTATTTTGTTTCTCTATTAATTGATCTAGGGTTTGAGAAAATGATTGAACAAATTCAAGTGCGAAGTTTAATCTTGCAGTAACTGAGTTGAAACCGTTAATCTTGTGTGTGTTAAAGGAATTGCTTGAGGCCTCTCTCTATCCTTGTCTTTAAAATTGGAATTTATATGATAGTTCTATTTGGTTGTCTTAATCAATTTTTCTTGTTTGTGCTGGCCGAACTGAAATTGATGGGATGTAAGGGGGTTCGTGAGATTGATTGAATTCCTGAGCTTGAATTGTGAGATTAAACTATAGCCGTACCTTTCCGTATCAAGCTCAAATGGTTTATCGCGGGTATTTATAACATTTTCTCTGTTAATTGAGCTTATTCAGGGGTTGGCATGTGATTTTAGGGTTGTAGATGAAATCTAAACATTGGTACTATCGGTACCAGTTTACTTATGGTTACTGGTACACCTATTTAAACTTCTAGTAATTTGATTGTAAAGAAAAGATAAGGTTGAAGGTGTTACATGCAAAATGTCCATGATTTGGTAAATTGAAACTGTCAGAGGGGCCTTGATGGAAAATTACATATATAAATTTCGGATGGAAATTAAAGAATGGAATTTGATTTTGAATGTGAGCCTTCGGGCTTTGATTAATAAATAAAAAGAGGAATGAGCCTTAATTATATATGTTAGGCTTTAGAATTTTATAGATTAATAAGAAAAGTGAAGTTGACTTGGATTGTTGGACTTGAACTTAGATAATTGAACTGGGTACGAATCTGAACTTTCGACTGAAACCGAAATCAAATAGAAATGAAAACTCAAATAAGATAAAAAGAAATTTATTGCATACTGAAACATCTAAACAAAATAACTCAAGTGTCAAATAAAATGTAATTAATAGAACACTGATGAATGTTTATTGGAAATACTAAACAAGATTTATTAAATATAGACATATTTAGAAGCTAAATATTGAAACACATATTCTGATATGTTCTATTAAATTGTTTCAAGTATTGATCAGTATATATATATGTATTGTTTTAAACATAGGCGTAATTACAAAAGGGTACAGATGAGACATAATGTTCAGGAGGAAAAGATTATTGGTGACCTCACCTGTTGCCCTACGATATCAGGTGCGGAGTTATTGGATTAGTCTGAGATTCATTACTAGGAATTAAATTGTAACTCGCTGTGCATTTTGAATATTTGATTGACTGCATTTATTGAATTGTTACATCATACACATAGCCCAATACAATTGAAACTAAATTACAGGTAAGTTTTTTGACTGTCATGTTGATATTGTTTATCGATTGGTTGATTCTTATTGCAAATGATTGGTTGAGACCACAGTGACTGAATTGATTGAATATTGAATACTGTAATCCTTGAATCTCCATATAGTGGACAAAAAGGATTAATATATCGTAAAGTCTAGCTAGCTACTAGACTTTACTCCAGGACCCTTATGCGCATATGGTGAATGGCCTCAACTGAACCTAGTACCGGTTGGGTAGGGGATATTGAATAAATGTAAATTGTGACTATAAGACTAATGAACTGTGGTAACTGTCTTATCAATGATTTTCTTTCCGATAATGATAGTATTGTGATATTGATTTCGTATTGTTTCTCTTAACCAATTGTCAGGATAGTTAGAACTGTCTTATCATTAATTTTCTTTTCGATAATAATGACATTGTGATATGATTATGTATTGTTTCCATTAGCAAATTGTCAGAATAGTTAGAACATAAGCCCTAACACGACAGGAGAGCAACTTGAGCTGGAGGAAGGGATAAGGGGCATAACATTAAACAAATAGTTGCATATAACACCTAACATAAAGAAAAATGACAGTAAACAAATAGTTGCATATAACACCTAACATTTCTTATGCAAGGATACACCATATCTTGGTTGCTAAATGACCCATAAATGTTGTCCTTTTGTTTTAAGTGTGAGAAATGTTGGTGTTATCTCCCGATGCAGTTTTCGCAAAAACAACAGAGAGAAAATTAAAAATAAATAAATAAAATGTTGTATAAATTTGTTTCAGCTAATTAATTATTGCCCGTGTTTATTAATTCTTTTGCAGAGTATATTCTTCTTCTTTGATTAATTATTGTACCAGTATGGTACGATTCTTGCCCTTTTCATTTTCTATTCTCTCTTTAAAAAACTTCATTATAAATTTGGTAGGAAGTGAGAAATTTGTAGAAGTTAGTTTTTTTTTTTCATCTTCAGATTTTAATGCAAAATTACAACTCAATTTATTTACTTGTTTTCACAATCTTTAAGCAGTATGGTATGGTGTTAGTTCTAATGTACCAGATCACATTCTTTATTTTTAATATAATTCTGATCCAAACTTTGAAATATTACTTGGGCTTGCAAGTTCCTGGATGAGAAATGGAAGCCCAAGTTCACTGTTATTGTTGCGCAGAAGAAATATGTTGGAGTTCAAGGGATCATTCGTCTCTTTGATACGAAAGTGGAAAAATATGTATGCTCCTAGAAAACATTGAAGTTCATATTACACCATTTGAAAAAAAAATTATAATTATACTATGAAGCAAGTAAATTTATGAAATTATTAATTAACCCTGTGTACTCTAATGCCTTTAGAGTGTACACAAATTATGTAGATAAAAAATTAGAGTGTAGTTTGGAAATATTTTGAAGAAATTGTGAAAGGGAGGGGTATAAAGGACATTTACATCTTTCTAGGGACTAAATTTTCATTTCCTTTTTTCAAAGGTGTGTATTTCAATATAATGTTTCGAATGTAAAGGGATGGATGTACACTGTTGTAAATATATTTTCTTATTTATCTAAATATTTATTTAGTCATATATCTAACTACAGATCTTATTTGTTTGATTATTTTAGTGCTTGGTGAAGCCACCGGTTAAAGAAAGAACCGAACCAATTGATCTTGTTTTGCATAGTGACGTTCGTGCGGTTGAACGTGCAGAATATAACAATTTTGTAAACTAAATTTGGATTTAATTTGAACATTTTACAATGCAATATCCATGTTTTATAAGTTGCCTTTTCTATTTATTTTACTTTCACTCTTGTAATTTAGACATATCTTGTGCCCTTATAAATGAAAAGGTTCCATAACTAAAAAATTGAAGAAGAAAGAAAGTATAGTTTCCAAAAAAGAGAAAGTGAAGAGCTCATATATGGCAACATGTTATTTTAATTTTCATACATTGAAATATTACAATAATATAATACTATTAATTCCCACCGCATTTTTCCCCAAATAATCATGGTCCCATTTCTTAGCTACTGATTATGGTATTCAATCTATTTAATTTTCTATGCTTATTTTATTTCAGATTTGATATATGAGTCATGCCATTAAGCTCTAATATTGATCATTCTTAGTCTCATATTTTATTCTCAATGCTGCAATTTAAAAAACACACAAGGTTTTGTCAATTTTTTTCTTTAAAACTATAACTAAGGTTGTCGGAAAAAAAAATATACTAACTCAAATAAGTCCAATTTTCAGAGCTAAGAAATTAAAGAAAAAACAAAAGATAGTATCCAAAAAAGAGAAAGTGAAAAACTCATAACTGACAACATGTCATTTTAATTTTAAAATTACTATAATGTAATACTATCAATCCCCTTTACTTATGCCGCACAAACTCTAAGGTTATCTGTATGCCATACAAGCTCTAAGATTATCCTCATACCTTACTAAACTTAATTGCTAACATTGTAAACAAATAATTTATTATCAAGCTCTAAGGTTATTGTTTGTTCTCATTATTAACTAATACATGATGAAAGAAATCAAATAAAAATTAATCACATCTAAAGAAAGTGATCAAAATAATATTTCAATCTCCGTTGCAACGCACGGTTACTTAACTAGTTTATTTAAATTGACAGTATATTCGACATGTTTCCATATGTAGTTTATATGTATCTGTGTCCAATATGTGTCAGTTAAGAATAATATCTCGATTATGGACGTGTTTGTATTACATAACTCTCTATATATACGATGAGTAGGGTTAAAATGCACCATTGGTTTTGTGCTCCAATCATGCTGCACGTCTTTTTCTCTGTTTTCAAAGTTCGAACAATCATCCGAACCGCTCTATATGATCTTCATATTAAAATGTGCTTGGAGACAAAATTTTATATTTTTTGAAATTTATTTATTATATTTTTAGATAGGTACAAAATCACTGTTTTGGATGGTCCATAATCTTATGAAAACAGTGATTTTGTACCTATCTAAAAAGTTATTAAAAAAAGTTCCAAAAAATATAAAATTTGGTCTCCAAGCACATTTTAATTAAAAAAAGTTTCAAAAAATATAAAATTTGGTCTCTCCAATCCGATAATTAGAGTTGAAACCAAAATATTCGACGGAGCGCTAAATTGGGTTCAGTTCTAAAATGAATTCTTTTCTACTGAATCGGCCCGGGCCCGTTTCGTGGGCAAGTGGTCGCGTTGATTTCAAAATAGGATGTGAAAGGAGAGAATCTCAATTCTCAAATGTGATTGAAACATGCTCGGTTGGTTTATTTTGTGTGTCTATGTGAAAAAAGTTTTGTTTGAAATTTTAATGATTTTTATGTAAAACCATGGGCGTTATCATGCATTTTATTTATTTCATAATAGAAAATTCTGGCAATGTAGGACTGTTTTAAGGTTTTGTCCGAAGATAATAATATATATTATACACATATATAATTATGGCTGTGGCTAATTTGCTGCCGGCAGTAGTTCGGCCGAGGTGCTGCCGGGGCATTATTTAGCCGTGTGATGTTCAAACAACAAATTCAAACCGTTAGATGTTTAATCTATACTATAATCTACTTGGAGACCAAATTTTACATTTTTTGAAATTTTTTTACTATATATTAAGATGATTTGAAAACCGCTGTTTTTAACGTTGCAGAAATTTACTAAAAACAGCGGTTTTCAAACCAGCTTAATATATAGTAAAAAAATTCCGCACTAAGGAAGTTAAAGGAGGTGATCTTAATCCGCACTAAGGAACCAGTGATCAGCAGAATTAAGCAGTTAAGAAAGTTAAAGAAAGCGAATTAAGCCTTAAGGAGGCTTAATCACTTGTTGCCAAACAGCCTCATTGTCTATAGTTTGGTAATGTATTTTTATTTTTCTTGGGCCGAATTTGGTTTCATTGAGCTCAGATGAAACTATGATAACTGGTTATGCGCATTCTAGCAATGAATACTGTAATTTCTAGAACTATATACTTATGTGACAGTACTAAGAAATGAATAAATGAGCCTGATACCTTATAGTACTCAGATTCTTTTCTGTGCTCATCATTGAGAGTAGCAGATAATGAAAACAATTGTACAGTACAGTATTGTAGAGGATCCAGCCTAATGATCTGATTGCCAGATGCAAGTCCAGTAATGTGCAGCTCAACTGATCATAACTTGATTAATTATTTGCATGTATATCTATTTATTGTTTCTCAGATTGATGATCAACATGTATATGTCAGCCATGATCAGTTATGTGATGCCATTCATGAAAGAATAATAGGCGCTGAGGTGGCAAGCATTGACATCTCTGCTCTACACCTGCAAGACAAAACAAGAGATAGTTCAAGTTCCAGCAGTACATAAATCAACAAAAATCAGTATAGTGCTTCAGAAATAGTGTATATATAAATCGCGTCTTATTGAAACCGATTTGTATTCCTCTAATTCTGTATATTTTGTGCAAATCATTTTTCTCGTAGTACTCGCAAACTTCTCTAATTTCAAAATTGTAATATTATACAATTGAATTCAGGAACATTTTGTAAACGATAATATATTGTTATGAATATTATAATTTACAAAATTATATTACATTGTCGTATCATCTCTTATTCTCTTTCCCTTTTCTCCACGAACATTTCTTGTTTTGGATTGTTGAGGTTGACAAAAATCATCATCGTCTCCCGTTCCAAGATCATATGTGTGTCTGTGTTGAATATAAATGTGAAAGCGTACTTGAACCAACGTCTTCATTGTGCACAAGAGCGTCACCGATTTGGTTTTTTCAAAAATAACGAAGTCCTTAGAGTCTTCTTTAATTTTGCCTTTTTCAAAGTCTATGACAATTGTCTAATGAAATAACAAGAGTGAGTTTAGAATGTCTTGTATTATGATAGATCAAACCTATAAAATATACTACTCAAATATCCATTGGATTGCCTAGTCATTTGTAAGTTTCAATTCAATCCATCATTAAAATGAAAATTACATCTTAAATTTTACACATTAAAGATAAAAACTCTATCTAACAAATTAATGATATATCATAAATTGCAATAATCATTTTAGATTGAGCATAAAATTAACAATATACGATACATAATTATTTTTTATATAAGTCCAATATTGAATTAATGATCCAATATGATTACTCAAGAGAGTTGTAGTGAGACAACTCTTTGTTTTTTCATATTGTAAAGATTATTGGGTTGTTACAAATTTTTTGTTTATAAAATTATTAAAAGTTATGTGGCCACTACTTGCTACAAGAGCCACGTGAATTTCAAACAAAGAAAATACGTTCAAACGAACTTGAAATTATACTTCAAAATATACAATTAATTAATATTATTATCATATCTTGGATGTGAAAGTACATGATCGTTGCCCATGATCCAAAGATAAGGAGAATTCATATGGATTGGGGAATATGTGGTCCCTTCTATTCTTGAGACTTGACAGATTTACTTTATTTTTATATTTAATTTAAATTCGAGCATTTAGGGTTCGAAATTCTCCACATGGTAGTATAAAAAAATATCAAAAGCTCTGATAGTCTGATCTGATCGAGGCAGTTCATATCTAGATCTAATCAGGTCCCTCTGATCTGATAACATATCTAGATCTAATTATCATGTCCCTCTGATCTGATGTGATCAAAACTCACAATTATTTTTATAATTCTCTTAAGAAATATTGACTCAAAAAGCTATACCTTGCAATATTACAATTTAGGTATGGTAAAAAAGTAATAGATGCTTGTAAAATAAAAACTATAGTATTATTAATATCCAGAGTACAGATTGAAAATTAGAATGCGGAGACAATAGATTGAGATACTATGATCATCTCTATAGTATTCGGAACAAACCAAAATAATTGGATTAAATTGACACTTAAAACAGAGCTCCAGAATATTCTAGAACTTTCCAATCGTTATATGAAGAAATCAAGAGCACTGTAACGGTTGCATACACTTTGTAACTGTTATCGAAACTCTTACAATAATTGTGAGTTTTGAGGGGTCATGTAACTCTTTGTGTAATTAAATCACCAAAATAATTGGATTAAATTGACACTTAAAACAGGGCTCCAGAATATTCTAGAACTTTCCAATCGTTATATGAAGAAATCCAGAGAGCTGTACCGGTTGCATACACTTTGTAACTGTTATTGAAACTGTTACAATAATTGTGAGTTTTGAGGGGTCATGTAACTCTTGTGTAATTAAATCACCAACAAGAATTTCAAGTTTTTTTGTATAAAAAACGTTAAACAAGTGTTTTGAGCTTGACAAAATGTACAAAAAAAAAAAAAACTGTGTGTCTGATATTAAAGTAAAACTGTAAATATGTATATACACTAATAACAAGCGATCTTTATTATTATAAAAGAAACATGTGTATGATATCTGTTGTCCAAGTACCTTGCTTCCTAGGCAGTATACAATAAACAGAAAAGTAATTGAGGGAACTTAATTTCTACGCATTTCATTGCTTTGGAGTTGTAAATTAAGTATATCGGGAAACATGTAGATTTTCCAACAATAACACGCGCTTACCTTTGTTTAGCGGGTCTTGTCATATAATTGTCGGACCTACATTTCTTTCCTTTTAATTTCTTAGTTTTTTTTTTTTTTTACTGCTTTGAGTAATTGTCGTACTTTGATTTAAATATTTTTATTATCTACGTACAAGGCAGGTGAAATTATTGATCCCCGAGTTTGGGATTTGTAAATGATTATGCAGGAATATTTAACGTGTGGAATGTTACTAGATGATGGATCTGACATGAATTGATGACTGTTACACCAAGTGACCATTAAAACCCATCGCAGAGGATCTTGAACCAACAGGAAAAATGATCCATTGGCAATGGCCATGTTACAAATGGGACCTATTTATTTGTACGAGTGCATCATGTGCTTTCCACATCAAGCATAGAGAGAAGATAACAAAAGAGCTGTATTGGAGACCCACAAATTGATGATATGATTTTTTTTTCTTTTATTAAGCTTCTTTCTCCTCCTCTCTACTTGTTGGATTTGGTATAGGAACGGATACTATCAAAATTTTGACCGTTTGATTCAAAAAAATTTAGTTACCACCAGAGACGGATTCAGAAATTTGATCAGGAGTAGGCACAAAATAACAATAAAAGTATAAAATATATTTTTTACTATATAATCTCATAAGCTATTGTACAAAATGTTAACAAGACTATAAAATAAAAAAGTAATATTATTTTTACATATAAAAAAGTAATATTTTTTTACTATTCTTTTCTTTCTCCAGCGAATAAGCGGAGGCCTTTGTTTTTTGTTTTGCTCTCTGACTCCCAGCGACAAACAGGAATAGGCAATAACAAATTAAGTTTTTTGTTTTTTTGTTTTTGTTTTGGTCTCTGGTCTAAGCAGCAAAAAGTAGCGAAGTATTGGACCTTTGCTCTCCAGCGAAAAGTAGCAAAGTAGAAAAGTAGCAAAGTATCAAATCAGATTTTTCTCCAGCACAACGGAATGGGCCTTACTTATTATTTTTCTTTGGACGTAGGCACAGGAGCAAATATATACTGGGTCCAAAAAAAATTTCAATTTCAGGAGTAGGCAAGTGCCTACCCCTGGGCCTTTATGGGTCCGCCCCTGGTTACCACTCTAATAAATCAAAAATTAAACCACCACTACTCATATCTCTGAATTTTAATTCTTACCACCCACACATTCCTAGAATGCGCAAACAAGTATCCTCTCCAATATGTGTAAAAGATTCCCTTCACTTTACGGTTTGAGATTTACTCTCAGACGCTTTGAGATTCGGGCTAGCGCAGGGGGCAGTATTATTGGCTTCGAGATTCATGCAAAGTTAAAAAGAACGGTCCGGATTCACTAATTCTAAAAGATTCCCTTTTGCTGTACCGGGGAGGATGTGAATTCTAGGATGCGCACCAAATTGTTTGGTGCGCCAGCTGGGATGCACACCAAATATTTTTTTTTGGTGCGCACCTTTTTTTAGTTATGTTATGTTCTGCGTATAATTTGTAGTATAAAACGTTGATCAGATTGTGCGTATAATTTTAGTAATTTGTGCACCAACTTAGTACAAAATGCTGCTCATATTGTGCGTATAATTTGTTGTAGTAATTTTTAGTTCAAATTTAGTACACAATTTTATTTGTTAAATAAGTGCGTTTTATTTTATACAATTTCACCGTCAAATTTGATATGTACATATAATTCTAAACACTATAGAACAAAATAGAATAGCACAAAAAAAATATTTAGTCCAAAAATTTCAAACAGAACATAACAGAACAAAAAAAAAAGGGTTCGCTTCCTAAGGGTGCGCACAAAAAATAATAATAATTTGGTGCGCACCCAGCTGGCGCACCGAAAAATTTTGTGCTCGTCCCTAGGGTGGGTAGTAAAATTTGAAATATAGAGTTTTGGGTGGTTGTTGTTTAATTTCGAATTATCGGAATGATAACTAAAAAAGTGTTGGCTGTGCGATTGACATGTTAAGAGCAAAATGAGTGCAAAGAAATGGATATATCATATATTATTAAAAAAAATTCTGAACCGTTCGATCTGAAATTGACGATTTAGAACTGTCATTGGATTTAAAAGAAAATAATTTTTTATTTATAAAACATATAATAAAATAAGAGAGAAAAAGAAAAAGAGTACCTCAATTTTTTGATACATAGAATGATCAGTTTTGGATCCATAAAAATTCTACTATTCAATTTTTTTTTTTAAACTCCCACTTAAATAGACTGAAGGATTTTCAGTTGCATCTTTTTATTACTTCTTGTGTAATGAGTTAGTATGGTACTCAAAGCGAAAGAGAATAATGCAGAATAAATATTACAAAGAAATACAGAAAGAAGACAGCTGAAAAAAAAATGTTTTAGATCGGTAGAAATTTTACCATTTTAAAATTTAAATCGAAAAAAATTCTACCGAGTCGAAATATAGAAAAATCAAGATACTCTTTCTCTTTTAATTTCTTATTATATAATATTTTCTATAAATAAAAAATTCTCATTAAAGAGGTATTGTGCAAATGTCAACCATTTCCATAAGAGTCATAGACCTCGAAACAATTATGAGCGTTGAATTATGGACTACAGACTACACGTGTATAGCCGGCGTCGGATTTAAATGCTATCCATCTCCAGCCACTCAAAACCAGGGTAGATGAGATGGCCCAGTAATCTCATATTATTATACCAAAAACCAACATTCCACAGTGAAAGCGATTGATATGGCACCACTACTACTGAGATCAAGATAATGATTTGACCGTCAAATAATTATTAGGGTAAAGTAGCTTTTGGATAAGTTGTTTTTAAAATGAATAATCGCACATTCGCGTGGAAGAACATTAGGAGTCAAAATATTCTGAAGTATACATATGCGTTTAATTATAATATGAAATCGTACACATTTTAGGATGACATTAGGTAAGGCGAAAAGAGCATATAAATAGTACATATCTCTAGGATAACATTGAGTAGGGCCGAAAGAACTTGTACTAGAAGAGTAAGACTTAAGTGCTATGGATAGCATAAGACTTTCCGAGCTATTGCTTCAAAAATTTATCGTATAAATTTTAAATTTTGATCTAAGTAGTTCAGTAAATTGGTTATATAATGAACTTGTAGAATACTAATTTTTACTTTTTTGAAATTTTTCGACTATTTTTTATGTTTTATGAAAGATGAAAAAAATGACTTAAAAATAAAATAAAATTATCAATATTTAAGCTATTTTTTGCTATATTTCATAAATAATAAAAAATAGTAACAATTAATATTCTACAAGTTCATTATATAACCAATTTATTGAGCTACTTAGATCGAAGTTTGAAGTTTATACGATATATTTTTAAGCAAATAACACACAAGATCTTATGCTATCCATAACACTCTCCATTATTTTTTTTTTGGTTGAGTGGTATGTACTTCTATGGTGCCCGTTTTTCCAATTACGAAGCAATCTGATTTTCACTGCTTATTCACGGACTACTTGTTCTCCCTCTCCAACATTAGTCGTACTAGAATGTACAAGGAAAAATTATGTACTTATAATTAACGATTATTTATAAATGAAAGGGAGAATCGCTTGTCTATATAATCATTGAAATTTTTTAAATTGTTTATTTTCTCATTGAAACACTCAAATATCTTATTTTCATGTTTTAAATTAAAATACTTTATTTCCCCTTATGTTCATTAAATCTGAATTTTTTAAATTTAATTAGTTATATATTTCTATTAATAGTTTAAAACTTTTAATAATTGTTTTGCTCTGTTTCTTTTTGCCTATGTACCACTTCACTAGAATGCCCTTTAGTTTTTTTTATTTTACTTTTTTTTTCCTCTCTTTTAATAAAACTGGCACAAAAGTTCATGAAATAGTTGCAGTTTTCAATAGATTTCGTTTGGGCTAAAATTTCGATTTAATTTCATTATAATACTAAAAGTAATGTTCAGATCAAATTTCAGTCAATTCTAACCAAATTTGATTAGAGCTCATAATTTTGAGCTGAAATAAGCTTGCTAGCAGAGGTCAAGAACACTGGACCACCAAGCTAAATACTTTAATAAATCATCAGCTCTTACACAGCTAGAAACACCTCACTTCTTTGACAATCGACCCCAAAAAAAGGTAATCGATATCAAAAGGCAAATATATAATTGTCTTCTCTCAATTTACATACGTGATATATAAGTTTGATGTAATTTCATAAAATTATTTGGTAATCCATTCAAATATTTATATATTTATTTTTCAGTCTCAATATTTAATGATCGACTCTGAAATTGTATAAACTGGACCTGGAGATGTCTTATCTTAATTAATTATATATACTATCAGCTCCTACACGGAGAAATTTTAATGAGTTTTTATGGTTGTAATCACAATCGTTAAATAGATTGAATATCAAGTATAGATATTAAGTTATTAATAGTGTTGTTTTGATTTCATGCAACGTACAAATTATATAATTTTTTTATTTTGACTATTGTCTGCCCTGCATATAATCAAAACAAAACTGTCAATAAATATAAGAAGAAGAAAAATTTGCTGGTTGGGTGGTAAAAAGGCGCTGGCTTGACTCTTGAGAAGAATTACCATTAATTTGACTTTTTCCCCATTTTTCTCCTTTCTTTCCTAGTTACTTATTTTTCTTTCCTTTTCAAGATTGTGATTGCTCCTGTGTAATCATTAAATTCTATTAAATGAACTTTGGAGCTCAGAGCTCATCTTTTCAAAACAAAAAAAAAAAAAATCAATCCGTTCCACAAATCAAACTCAAACATCTAGGAAGCTAAAATTTTAAGAATTAATCAATAATACTATGAACTGTTATCGGGTTTTTCGCATATATTTTATTTTCTCACGCATCAAACGATCGTACCCCTCATATTTAATTCCCCGTGCATGGGACCTAGTTTATCTTATTATAATATACATCCAAAAATTGAGAGAAATATATATGGAAACGAGGTCTCGAATCTGTGATTCCTCGTGCATGGTCACCCAACAGCAGACATTTTAAACAAATCACAGGAAGCTAATAATGGTGACTACTGTGTCGTTTAAATTTTGCAAACTTAGGTGCTCCTTCCTTTATATAGTAATTTTACATAGTATATACACAACCAAAAAAAAAAAAAAAGGAACAAACAAACAAACTTCGTTAAAAACTACAAAAATAAATAAGAAGTAATAGACGTGGTCTTTAGAGGTGACGTCACACAAACCAATCATTGGGGAGTGTTTATTTAAAAAAAAAAAAATTAGAATATATTAGTTATTAAGTCATAAATACAAATTAATATATTACAAATGGTAAATAATAAAGAAGAGTTTTAAAGGTACTATAATTTTTCATTAGATTATATTGACAAGGCTAGATGAGATTCAATTGTTAACATTAAAAACAAAAAAATAAGAAGGGGAGAGAGGTGAAAGGACCATGAAATCCTGGCTGCACCTAACAGAGTATGTTTATGAAAAAAGCAGAAACACTACCAGTTTGAACACTCCAAAATTTAATACACTTTGAGAGCTACTGCAAAACTACATCACTTTTCTCGGGTTAACCTGTCAAAATCATAGAGATAAGCACAACATGAGATTCAAAAACATTTAGATCAAATGAGATACTTGTAGAACAACAGACAATCATGGACCTTATCAGTATATGATGCTGAAGTATTACAGATGCATGTTGATAAAACCATGAATATGACATTTGGTGATAGAATTGACATCATGGAATACCAAAATGGAATTTGTCAAATTACAAACTTATGTTGGATGGTGATAGATTCTGACATTTTGATTTACTTGGATTTATTTTGTTGAGAATCAAGCAAGGATATATATTTCTTAAATTGAAACTCTTTACACAATACACGTTTCTAGTGTTTATCTTAATTGGATCAATGGTTAAAAAATCCATTAATTACCTGATCATTTGTTAATTTGTTGACTTTCAGAAGGAAGAAGACTATTAGAAGGTAGTACTGTACCACTAGGTGGGATAGTTGCATGATTTGGATGCACCATCTGAGCCCCATATGGATAAAAACTCATTCCCTGCACAGAAAATTATTTCATTTCAATACCCAAACAATTTTATTCTGTTTTTAGTTTCATTTTTTTATCTGTTTACTGTGCTAATGTGGAGTTATCTAGTCCAATATATGTAACTATAGATATATCATTTCTCCCTCTCTCTTTTTGATTTCCTATGGGAGCACTACACTCAATATGATTCCAATAATTGAGATGTTTATAGCAACTGTTCAAATTTAAGAGTTCATTAATGGCTGCTTGTGCCTTAGCTGACAGACCAACTAGAACTAAGTGCATTTACAGCAACCTTGAATTTGATACACCAAATGTTCGGTACGATAATGGTGCTTCTGGTACCAAGTGTTTGGCAGAATATTGGTGCTTATGTAATTAGAGAGAAAGTTGACCTGAGAATGGGGAAGTTGCATTGGATTGAGTCCCAACATGCTAGGCATTTGATTTGCAAAACCTGGTGCAGCCAGGGTAGGCGATGCATATAGAGGCGCCTGGTTGACTGCTGCAGAAACAGAGGCAACAGATTGGTTCATGAAAGGTAACCTAGGCATTGGTAATGAGCCGTGTACCGGTGGTACATGAGGCATTGTTGAAGTCATGCCTAATCCCATGCGGGACATATAGTGGTGTACGGTGGGAAACATCATCGGCCCCATACCACCACCCATCCACATCATCTGAAATTTGAAATTTTGCAAAGAAAAATGTTTAACATAAGTGCTTTTTTATTATTACATTTAACAGATATGGGTCATATAAAAGTTATTGTTTGCCAATCATGGAATAATGAGAGAGACTAAACAGTTATTTAAATGGAAGTTTCTTATTATTGTTAATTAATCGGTTTCTATGACAAATTGAGGTAAGACTTTGAATATTATACCTTTTTATCTTATCTTAATAGTGATTTGTTGTTCTTGTCACTTTATACTTGACAATGATAAGCAAACAAGATATATAACACAAAAAGAACCTGAACTTGAAGTTGAAGCGACTTCAAATATTCTATGGCCTCGTCCAACATGGATGCTTTATCTGTCTGAAAATGTTCGAAAAGATGTGTTAATCTATAATTTAAAAAAGGGGCATAAAGGTAGGAATATATAGACTAATTAATAGACATATGATGGATATGTTGACAGCCATTTAAGTTTAAAGAGCCCCCGTGTATTAAGTGCTTAATAGGCTTCAGACCACCTTTGATGCCATGTTAATTTGTAGCTTTTCTAATTGATTGATATATTATCAATTAATTGGTTAAATTTTTTTGGAGAAATGTATCATGGCCAACAAAAAATGGCTAATAATTCTTAAAAAAAATGCCCAATTCCAATATACCCTAGGAAATGAGGGTGCATTTAATATTTCATATCTTATAATAGTATTTGGGATATCCCATTTTGTTGAATACTCATGGCAAGTTAATCTTTCAAAGAATGACTAACCTTGTTGCAATGAGGTATGAGCTCTTGCAATGCCTTCATCTTCTCGTTAATCCGATCTCTTCTTCTCTACACAAGAGGAAAATGAACTTTATCACTGTTGGCAACATGATTTGTGTCCTAGACAAAATTTAACAACAAGTAAATACATGTTACCCTCTCAGAGAGATTGTGAACTTCAGCTGCCCGACTTCTACGAGTTGTCGCAGGCCGCTGACCGGGCTTACTTGCCCCAATAGATTCATTATCCATATCATGTGCCTATTTTGTAAATTATTTTAAAACACACTTTATTACAGAGATGATAGTCAGGTAATTAACTGAACCCATATGATTACGCCCAGATTATGTAAATTAATGAAACTATTGTAATAGACAGAACAACTCCAGCTATCATTTTTTATTCTTTTCAAATTTGAATCGCTTTGTGGACATATAAACATGCTATGAATATTATGAATATCATGATTTGTATGTATCTGATATGTGAAAGTGCAATTCCTCTGTTGCCTTCATTTTTTGATAATTTGTCAGTAGTGATTTACTGACAGATGGGGTAGTGTGCAATTTAATAGAGAAAAGTATTGCCCAAAAATAGAGCTAAAATGAAACAATTTTTCAAGTTTTGTTTACCTCACCATGAAGACTAGCAGACTCCTCCAAATCCCTATCTTTTCTCTTATTGCTTAAAGTTCCTGTGCTTTCCTGCCCTGTTCTCCCGTAACTGCACCCCGATGAGTTGTAACTTACAGTTGCATCAAGTCCACTTGCATGCAACTTTTCCCCGGGTAAGTCTCCCTTCACATCGACATTACTTCCGCAAATGCTGGAACCAATTGTCGCATATGAACCATCCCCTCTGTCCACCTGATCTGACCTCTGCTGCTTTGACATCCGTGTGATCCCGTGACTTGATTTAGGAGGAGGCATTAATAAATCCTTGTTCAATTTGTCGGCCGTGCAACTTGAGTTGCATGCATTTGTCGGTAATTCAGTGAAGAACTCAGAGAAGAAATCTTTTTCAAATGATTCATCAATTGTGTACGGAAACCACGACGCAGCTTCATCTTCTTCAACTGTTGAATTGATTGATTTTTGGGTACCTTCAAGCTTATTTGTAATTTGTCTCGGATCACTAGACGGTACCGGTGGCTTCCTGTTTGTCTGGCTTTGCATGACGACATGACCGTTTTGCCATAAAAGTTCTATAAGCTCGTTATCGCCACTATAGAATCAAAAAATGAATAAATTAAACGAACAAAAGGCAGAGAAAAAGATTTGTATTGAATAATATGATAATATTTTCACCTGATTGGCTTCTTTTGGTTTGAAGTGGTGGTGTTCATATCCCAATTTGGGACAAAATGGTTCATCTCTTATCAAGTTACTATTTCAAACTTGTTTAACATAACCTGAAAAAACAGAGTACAAAAACAAAATAAGAACAGTACTAAGATTAAAAAGAAAAAAGAAAATACTAAAAAAATTTGATGTCGACACTTTTGTTATGCCAATTTAGTATGTAAGTATATTGATTATAATCAAGAGAAACAAGTTGAGGCTTTGAGATTCTTTACTAAAAGGAGAATACGGAGGCAAAGACCCATTATAAAACTAAACTTTAATTTATTTTAAAATCAACAAAGAAGAGCCCCACAAGGTCTAATGCAATATTTTTTTTCTTCTAATTTCTCTCTTGGAATTAGACGATCAAATCATTGCAAAGGATGCAAAGCGAAATGAGAGCAGAAATCAGGAGCAATTTGACATAAATTTCATAGTTTATTAAATGCTTCATTGCGAGAAAATGCGCTTTCGAAAGAAATAAAACGATTAAACTGATTGTGAGGGCAAACAACTTATAAATAAAAAATACAGGCCAGAAATTCATGATCAAAAGAGAATCAATTGAAGCTTATCATGGTAAGCAAAATAATAACCAAACAAAAGGAGAACAAGGAAACCCTACCTAGCTCTTTTTGAATGGCGAAACCCTACCTAAGTTGGCTAGTTTTCAATCTTTTCGCGTTCTCTCTCTCTCTCTCTCCTCTCACTTTCTTTCTCAAGCTCCAAGAAGAAAGACTGATTGGACAAATTAGTTGCGCTAGAATTGACAAGAACCGCCAGTTTTAACCACAGTAGCATCGAGTTGGAGAAGATAAAGTGGAATCCTCTCTGCAATCTCTGAAATTACACACTCGTGAAATATTCTGTTGACCTTCGTTCTATAAAGTTAAGAAAAAGAGTAACTCGGTATTTACCGCAATTGGCTAGCTTGTGATGTGCTCACTAAATTCTTTGGTGAGTATAACTCTATAATTTATCGGATTCACTTAAAAGGAGATGAATCTAAACCGTTGAAACCGATATACTTCACGAGTGATGTGTGTACATGCAAAATTTTGAATTTTTTGAATTCATTTAGTCTAAAGTCAAGTGGTTGAAATTGATGAAAAATGAATGATCCAAAATTGAAGTTTTAGAAGTTATTTTAATGCATTCATTTTTCATCAATTTTGACAGCTTAACTTTGTACTAAATAAATCCGAAACATTCAAAATTTTGCATGTACACACATCACTCGTAAAGTACATCGGTTTCAAGTTTCAACGGTTTAGATTCATCTCGTTTGAAGTGAATATGATAGATTATTGGTGAGCACATCACACCCTAGTTCTACTCAACTCTAAATACAAAAAAGACACTTCCCCACCACAAGTTACAAAGTCAAATGAAAAACGAACCAATATTCTGCTTAATTAAATAATTAGTACGTGCAGTTTTAGTTATAGAAATGTGAATCACTCGTTAATTCAGTACTCTAATTTAATTAACAATTTTGTTTACAAATATATTTTTTAAAACAAAATTTGTCTAAAGGTCACATAAACATTTACATTGATTTATAAGCAACACTAGTGGGTTCAACAATTTAAATTGTAGGAATAGAGGTGATATAAAATTAATTATAAATAATTACTAAAATTATAAATGTGGTAAAAACAATAATTTTTGACAATTTCAATGATGAGGATGCTCTTGGAATAGAAAAAAATGGGTGAAATTCGATTAAAAAGTATAATCTCAATTTGTGATCACGAAAGCAGAGTAATATACTGCACACCACTTGTCAATGTATAGTAATACTCCTTTCTTAATGAGATATATTAATCCTTTATTTTTGTATTTTCTGAAAAATAGGCGATTGTCTTTTCTTTGTTTTTTTTTTGAAATGATTGGTAGAGAAAAATAGGCAATTGTCAATCAAAGAAAAGGAAACAAAATGTTATGTACAAGATACAAGTAATAAGAAAATAGAAAAGAATTGAAAATACAATTTATGATTGTGAAATTATAATGTCGTTTATGACATCCTCATAGGATTCAAAATTATACGAAATGGCTAGATTTTGACTTAGAAAATGTTCATAAATTTTGTGTAGATTAGGATTTTAGATAAGAAACATATTACTTTTATATATTTTGAGTATTTCTACAGATTTGAAAAAATGAAAGGTTTTTGAGGCGAAATTGGACGATGCATGCGGCTCAGGGAGTGAAGAATTGAAGAATTAGCTAAGTCGGGAATTCCATGCAGTATCATCTCAACCCATATGCGGGTAGAAAATCCAACCTGTATGCTCGAATTTTCAAAAGATGAAGTAGCTATCGATTTAGTTATTTCTTGATCTCCATGCCACATAACTTCTTCATAACATTCAGGAATGTGCTAGAAGCCTAGAGACTGATTTCTACAACTTTAAGATTTATTTAAGGCTTAGACTTGGGAATTTATGTATCTCTCAATAGTGCTAGTTTAAGGCAGATGTATAGAAAATTACTTAAGAGCAAAAATAACGCAACAGAGGTAAGGGATATTCTCTATGTGTATTCATTTCATCTCTCTTATGATCTCTATATGCTTTCATTGTTCGTTTGCCTATGAGAGGCTATACAACACTTTTTTAGAATTGTGGCTGTAAACTTGAATTCTTTATGAAGTTTAGTTAATTTCTGAGTTGTTTGAACATCTTTTGCACTTTATATAATTTTTTTCTGTATTTTATCTTGTATTGCTATTTAATTTGGTGATTTGAAGCTCGTCCTCTTCAGTGATGGCCACACCAAGTAGTTAGACATTGAGAGTTGACCAATTAGAGTTAGGGTACAAACATTTACACTTATGGCTGAGATCTGAAAGGAAAATGTCGTTTGTTGGAACAAATTTAGAAAACATAGGGATCTTGAGATCTACAAATGAATACCGTGTTCTCTTGCCTCACTAATGGAGACACCCGATTACTTCAACTACAAAGGATTATAAGAAAGGACGTAACTATGTACTTAGATCCACTACAGCAAAACAGGACATCTGCGACCGGCATCAGCGACCGCTTCAGTCGCCGGTCGCAGAAGACCCAAAAAAAATTTAAAAAAAAAGCTTTCGGAGACGAACTCTTCAGAGACCGGCGAAAACAGTCTTCTGCGACCGAGTTTTATCGGTCGCAGAAGAGTATCCCAAAAAAAACCCGGCAATTTCCTTCTCTCTCTCTCTGACTTCGCGCGTTTTAGGTTTGATTAAAAAAAACCGACGGAAGCCGACGCCGCCCGATCGACGAAAACCGACGCCACCCGATCTGCCGCCCGACCCCACCTCTTTCTCTCTCTCTCTCTCTCTCTCGATCTGCCGCCCGCCCCCGCTCGAGAGGAGAGAGCCTCCCGCTCGCTGCCTCGCACGGCTTGCCGCCTTTCTGCTTCGCCTCCGCCGCGCCTAGATCAGGGCTTCGCCTAGGCCTCCCTTGTTAGCGTCTCTCTCTCTCTCCCTGGTTAGCGTCTCTAATTTTTCTGATTTTCTTTGATTTCGGTTTTTTTTTCTGATAACAATGTGAGGCATGCTGGTACATACTGAACAATTTGGGTAGAAAACAAATTAGTAGATATGTGGAAATTATGTTTTGCTTCAGTACAGAATTAAATAGTTAAATACACATGTGATAAATTAGCATTGTAACAATAATTTATATGAAAAGTTTAGTAACATTCAATCCAAGGATGGTAGTCTGCAAGCACCATGCATATTCAGGGATTAACAGGTAAAAAAATCAGCATGCATGACTTCTTATATGTGCTAAATTAAGTAGATGTGCTAAATTAAGTAGATGTGCTAAATTATCAAAATTGATAGTAATATTTAATTTATGTTGTTTATCTCTGCATGCATGACTTCTTATATGTGCTAAATTAAGTAGATGTGTCAAATATTCTGCATAAAATTCTGCTAGAATGCATTAATAATGTGTTATGCATTTGCATTTATGTTTTTTTATTACTTTATGCCACACACATGATCATTTAATCATCAAAATTAAAGAATTTATGAAACTATATATGAAAGCTGCAAGATCATATTTGTATGAAATCCAAGAATTTATCATTTATTGTATGTGCTGATTCATATACTCCTCAATTTAAGTTATTAGTTTATTTTTCATGTTAGAACAAAATGACTTTGATCTCATAGTTATTACTTATGTAGCGGTAGTATTGACAAATGACTTTGTGTGTGTGTTTTTTTTATTACTTTTTTTCATTGTCATAACATGATGACTTTGGTGATCTCATAGTTATTACTTAGTAAGTGATAGTAACTTGCTAATTCCTTATAGACCCAAAAACTTTTGAGACCCACCTTCACAGCCTCCTTGATATTACCTATCCAATAAGAAATCATTGTCGTTATTCTCTACTTGCATTTTATTTTATGTAGAACTAATCAAGGCAAGGCAAGAGAAGGGAAGCGTCATCTCTCTCTATATCTCTAGTACGTATGTTTAAATTTATAGCTTATGTAGATGCCGCTTGTATGGCTGTATACAAGTCCTGTTGCATGGATGATGCAACACTTGATTTGATTTTGTGTTTCTTCCATGACTTGCTTTAGAGGGTCCGTTATCAATTGATGATATCTGGAGGGTCTAAAGTATTGATCTGGATTTCTTATGTGTAGTTAGATGTTTATACAAACTCCATTGCAGGTATGCCGAGCAGAAAGGGGAAGGAGAAGGAGGCATCATCAAGTGGATCCAAGCGCCCTCCACGTGGCCGAAATGTATACATCCCGCCGCCGCAGGCGCTGGAGGATAGACCAGTGATTCGTCGGGAGGGTTATAGGTAAAATTCATTTTTTGTGAATTTTTGTGCATGTAGGATTATCCATTTGTAGTGGTTTTAAGTAATTTTGTTTGCAGATCTTTCATTGGAGATTTGTTGATAGCGACTCAAAATGTCAACAAAATAATCTCGCAATGCACACGTTTCCACTATCCTGAGGAAACTAGATTACCTACTATACCCGTGTGTACAAAATTTGATGACTATCCCGAGGATACTAAAGAAAAGGTCAAAGATGAGTTTTTGGTGAGTAACATCTCATTTTTAAAATTGGCAACCTAATTTGTCTCTTTTTAAGCTAACCAACGACTTTTTAATGATGCATGTAGAGATACTATCAGTTTCCTCCAGGTGAAGACATGGATCTGGCATGGAAGACATTTAGCAGCATAGCCAACAAATCTCTTCAAAACCTGCTTCACAAGTGCAGAGGAGAAGCGAAAATTAGGTATGGAGATAGCATTCTGGATTGGAAGGACCAAGGGGTGCCAAGCACATATGACTGGATAACGGCGAATAACTGGCCCAAATTGTGCGACTATTGGTGCTCCGAAGATTTTGCTAGGCGGAGCGAGCAGAATCAACGAAATAGGACCAATTCTGGAGAGAGTTCCTTTGCAACCACGGGCTCCGTAAACATGCTGTTTTACAAACAAAGATTTGTAAGATGTTTTATTTCATCAAAATAATTAATTTCAATTTCAGTTTACTCGAACTAATCTTGGTAATTCTATTTGGATTGAAATGTTTATTCATCATAGGAGAATGAACACCACCGCGAGCCCAGGTGGTCTGACGAGCTGTTTACGCCGACGCATACTAATAAGGAGACGGGGCAATTGTGTTCCGCGAGGGCGAAAAAGGCACAGGTAATATAGAACATAACAATATTTTAATAATATTCATTCTCTATTTTTCCTTTCTATTTTTTGTCAAGTAGGGTTTTAGTCTTTAGAAAAATACATAAAAGACTTAGATTTAAAAAAGTCATAAATTCACATCATTATTTTATAAATGTTGTAGGAAGACTACGAACGGGATATGAGCGCAAAGTATGGGTCTGATCGAGCCCTTTGGCCCTCTTTTGACGCAGACATCTGGTACGGCAACACAGAGAATAATGCTCACGGCGATAACTATGGTCTCGGTGCTTTAGGTAAAATATACATACTTAAAATTGTAAAAACACTAATATTTTTTGGGCGTAATACTAATTATCTTATTTTTAATGTTTCAGGCAAGACCAGATCGCTGTATCGTCCAGGTGGGTCCCAAACGGCTTCTGCGCAATCGCAATCGCAATCACAATCATATTCTTCGGCGCCGCCTCCTCTAAATCAAGAATACATAAACGCGATTTCAAGTCAGGTGTTGGACGTACTTCAACCACAAATGACTCAATTCATGGAGGAGTTCAGGCGTAGCAGGGGACATTCTTCGTCTCATCAGGTACGAATTTTGATTTTTGAGTATGTTTGAATCCATTAAAAACATCATTAAAATGTTAGTTATATTCTCACAGGGTGGTTCTTGGTCGCACTATGCATCGAGCCCCGATGATCAGGATGACAGCGGGGACGATTTGGGAGATGAGTCTTAGACATTTCATATTTGTTATTATGTCGTACTTTAGATATTTTATTTTTATGTGGTACGTTAGATATTTTATTATTATGTCGTACTTTAGATATTTTATTTTTATGTGGTACTTTAGATATTTGTTATTCGATGTTCATGTACTTTAGATATTTATGTCGTTTTGTGAATTGCTTGGTGCTTGTAAATTGTTTAGTATGTTTTGTACCAATTGGGGTTGGAAAAACTCTTCTGCGAAAAACAACAGCAAAAAAAACAACACAACAGAACAGAACAGAAAAGAAAAACAACAGCAAAAAAAAAAAAAACTCTTCTGCGACCGATTGTTGGATCATCAGCGACCGCCAAATCGGTCGCTGATGGGATTCTTGCCACGTCGACGTATACCATCAGAGACCGATATAATCGGTCGCTAAATGGTCATCTGCGACCGGCTCCTTACTCTTCTGCGACCGATGACGTCAGCGAAAGGGCATCAGCGACGGCCCCATCTGCGACCGACTCATCTGCGACCGATTTAGGTCTTCTGCGACCGAAACTGCGACCGATTTGGCCGGTCGCAGATGAGTCATTTTGCTGTAGTGATCTCTTTAGTCTTGGTAGCTAGGCTAGTCACGTAACTCTTTGCATCTAATTAGAAATTAGAATAAAGTTAGAGTACCATCTCTCAACCGATTTTTAATTAGATAGGGTATTGTATCACACAAAAGTGGCTGAACAATACTAATTTTGGATTAATAACTCTTAAATCCGCAATAAGAATTCAAGCAACGAAAGATTAGTTAAATGGAATAAAGAATTAAGCCTGAACCCCATTGCCTTAATACTAGAATTACACTTTGTTATATCAATTTTCATTTGATTTTTGTTCTAAACACACAAAAATCTCAACTCCAAAGAATTTGCTTAATTAGATTAGTGAAAGGTCATGACTACATACACAAAAATATCCCTATGAATATATATCCCGATCAATACTACATGGTTGATTCACTAACTTTGATTAAAATCAGGTTAGAACTATCCCTCATTCGAATTAAATCTATCTTTGAATAATTAAAAAAGTGATTTTTTTTTTTCCTTTGGAAAATCTCAAGTATCAATTCATAAAAATTAAATTCAAGGACTACTGTACTTCTTAAAAGAATTTCAAAGTTAAAATCTGAAATGTTCCTAAATTTGTATATAGTAATTCTGCCAATATAAATTACATGAATTCCAGGTAAGAAAAAAAACAAAGAATTCCAGAGATTGCAATATCATTAAAAATAGAGAATTGAGATGCTAGGAGATAAGGCGCTTACTTTGGTGTGGTTAACGACCTATTGTGTATATCGATCGCTAGGCAAACAAAGTTGTAGCACTGTTTACATACCATACGACTATTAACTGTTACACATAGTGTCTCCTAAAACAAGACCATAGAGAACGAATATTTGGAGATAGGATCAGGCGGTAAGGGCATAAATGACATCATTGTCGTATCTTATAAGGATGCAGTGCTTTTTGCGTCGTGAGATGTTTATTTACACTTTCTGTGTGATTGGGAATTTACTACTTTTAAGTAACTTTCCAGGGGCACAATCTCCTGCTCTCTGTCTTTGGGATTAAAAACCTGTGGTACTTGCCTCCACAATAATTGAATCTTATTTTATTTTATTTTATTCCTTTGCAAAACTACAAAAATATGATTATGAGTAACAATTGAAGAAGAATATTCAAGTGATACCGTTAATCAAATAATTGGGCCCACAAGAAAAACACTTCCTATATTAAAAAAAAATAATATATCAAGCCATTACATTGAGGAATCTAAATGGTGAACATTTATAATTTGAGAAAATTGTCCTATTTAATTTGTTTGAAGATGTGTTAATATTTAAAAGCTTGCACCAATCATTCTTCCCTATTCAATGAATTTTTTTCTGATCAGTTACCGGTTGTACACTAAATCACTTGGGAGCGAGCAATTGGCCAACATAGAATATTTTCTGGTCGTTATCCAATTTCCCCCTCAATTGTATGGATATTCTTTTATGTAATGCTTTTTTTTTTTCCTCCAGAAAGTGAGCAATTCTGACCACGAAAAAGATCCTTTGTACTTTTGTGGCCTCATCTTTTGCTCGGTCTAGATTCTTGGTGGAGCTCAGAAATTACTGGTGCAGTGTACCTAGAGTGGGAAAAATGGCACGCCGGAGCCGGCTCCGTCACGGAACGGCACGGCACGCGTGTCGGTCACATGCCGTGACTTGCGTGTTCCGTGCCTAGAGAGGGAAAAACGTGCCGTGCTGTGCCGTGCCGTGACCAAGTAAATTTTTCACGTGCCGTGTCGTGACAAAAATTACGAGGGGTGGTCACGGCACGCGAGTCACGCCGTGACTCGCGTGCCGTGACTAATTCGTGCCGTGACCAAACGTGCCATGACCAAACGCACGTTAGTCAAGTTTGATCGCATTTAACGTTTAAAAAAAAATATGAAACGATTCTTTAAAATTCAAATGTTTTAATTGAAACTTAAATGTAAATATTTTAATTAAAATAAAATTATACCTTATAGGAAGGTATGTTAGTGTATTGCTTCACTACTGCCGTGTCTTCCGTTCCGTGACTCGCGTGTCCCGTGCCGTGCCGTGACCAAGACAATTTCCGTGCCGTGTTTTCTTTGCCAACAATTGGTCACGGCACGGAACACGCGAGTCACGGCACGTGACCGACACGCGTGCCGTGCCATTCCGTGCCGTTCCGTGACGGAGCCGGCTCCGGCGTACCATTTTTCCCACTCTACCCGTGCCGTGATCATTCGCGTGCCGTGACTAATTGTTGGCAAAGAAGACACGGCACGGCACGGAAATTGTCTTGGTCACGGCACGGCACGGAACACGAAAACGGCACGGCACGGGACACGCCAGTCACGGAACGGAAGACACGCCAGTCACGACAGTCACGGCAGTAGCGAAGCAATACACTAACATACCTTCCTATAAGGTATAATTTTATTTTAATTAAAATATTTACATTTAAATTTCAATTAAAACATTTGAATTTTAAAGAATCGTTTCATATATTTTTTTTAAACGTTAAATGCGATCAAACTTGACTAATGCGCGTTTGGTCACGGCACGAATTAGTCACGGCAAAACTTAGTCACGGCACGCGAGCGTGACTCGCGTGCCGTGACCACCTCTCGTAATTTTTGTCACGGCACGGCACGTTTTTCCCTCTCTTTCCCTCTCTAAGTGTACCAAATAGCGGGACCCGGTCAGTCATTGTACTGTTGCATGAAGTAATTGCTGGGGGTGTAAAACAGTAAAAGTAATCCGTCTAGTTCGACCAACCAAGTGACCAACTCGACTCGAATCATAATGGATTTAATTTTTCTTTTGTAGTTAGGTACGGATAAATTCGATCCGACCACATAGTATAATTAAATTTGCACATTTCATAATTTTAAGAAAATTCTAAACTATGTTTTGGATCAATATAATTTTGAAATGCTGTGTGGTTATGCAACGTTGAAAACTTGAAATGTTAAATAATTATTAATTTAGCAAGTTATTGAAATTTACAATTGGTTTGCAAAAATCATTTAAAGATATCGCATTAACATTAACCCCAACTAGACCCTTCTTCACCTTTGTAATATGATTATTAACATTTTTTTTTTTTTGAAATGGAGATTCTCCTTACCCTCGGACTTGTCCGCAATGAATTTTCTAATTTGGTTGGCACCAACATTTTGCTGACTCAACAACTCGATTTGAGTATCTTCTATCAAAATATATTTATAAGATTTTAAATGTCTCTTTTTCGAGGGAGTGTTTGACACTAACTGATGATTATAATTTTGTGGAGGCTCGTTATCCTTCAAATGTCATCCTTATGCATCCGAACATGGCATAAAACTTTGCACTCACTTCTCTGCATCGATTTTTTTTTTCGGGTGTCTTTTCAATTAACCCACCAATCGTCTCCTCCATTTGCTTCTTTTTTTCTAGATTTCCCTTCTTTCGAACAAACCATTCTCAAATTCGTTTTTATCCCTTTTGCATTTATGTATCTGGCTAGCTTACAGATACTAAATCTAGTAATGTATCCGTACGTGTTGTAAAAATCGTATGACTTGCTTACGGATACTAAATCTAGTAATGTACCCATACGTGTTGTAAAAATCATAAGCCTCTTATTCATTAGCAAACTCTATCCCTACATGAGGCTCGATACTTTTCTCTTTTTTTTCATCTATTATCATATCTTCTATTTCATCTACTTCCAAATCATTCAAATCATCTATTTATCTACAAAAAAAAATATAATACTTACAAATTAGATTAAAAAACACTACAATTTATATTGTTATCTACATTTACTAGAAAATTTAAAGTGGTATCCCATCGAGATCAGCACTACCTACAATTTAATTGTTATCTACTCAACTGAAAATTGACTCTAGAGAAAAACCTAGAAAACTTGAATAAATAAAAGAGGAGGGATCCGATTACACCTTTTTTGGTGACACACTTTGACACCTACCATTTTCAAAGTCCAAATAGTCGATTCAAACCGTTCAACATGATGAATATATTAAAATGTGCTTGGAGATCAAATTTTACATTTTTTTTGAATTTGTTTGCTATTTATTAAGATGGTTACAAAAATCGTTCTTTTCAGACCATTGAAAAACAGCAATTTTGTAACCATCTTAATAAATAGTAAAAAAATTCAAAAAAATGTAAAATTTGATCTCCAAGTACATTTTAATATGGTGATCATGTTGAATGGTTCGGATCGACTGTTTGGATTTTGAAATCGCAAAATTGACCTATATAAAAAACGGTGTCATGATGTGTCACCAAAAAAGATGTAATTGGATCCCTCTAAATAAAAACCATGTTACCAAGCTACTTCAGAAGAGGGGGGCTGGAGCGACAGAGAGGGGATGGGGTCTGGTGCGACGGAGAGGAGAGGGCCTAGTACGACAGAGAAAAATTAACTCAGAAAATATTAGATATAAATTCTACTAGATTATTAGTCTGGTACTTCAAACAAGAACTACAAAGTTGCAAGATTAAACAAAAGTACACATATCATAGAATTTTGAGATCAATCTCTACTTCACGAGTTAGGCAAGTAAGAAGTAAAAGGACTTCATCCTTGTGAACGAAAAGCAACAGTAAGATGGATTAAATGGAAATATTCAAGTATGTGATACAGATTTTGAAAAACAAATAAAATAGAAATGATCCCTCAAAAAAGAGCTAGTGTTCACATAGATCATGCACCGTTAGATTAAATTCAATGAACAAAGTGTGAAACAGTACGTTTGCAATTTCAATTACATCCAAAAGGTGTCAATCACTTGGTAATTTTGACTCCTGGAAGTTGCGCTAAAATCCTTAAACCTGCTACTCTGGATTGGTGAGATTAATTAATGATGGAGCATTATTTTGGTGCGATTTCTGATCTCTCTTCTAAAAACATTAAAACATTTAAGCAGACAAGCAAACCTAAAGCAAACCTTAAACGTCTGAGAGAGCGAGTCTCAGGCAGTCGGAGAGAAATTGCACGCCGAGAAGAGAGGTGCGATTTAGGTTTGGCTGAGAGAAGGGCAATCGTGAGAGAGAGAGGAGAGAGAGAGAGCGCTCTCAGGGGTTCGGGGATTTACGCAACTGGATGTGTCCGGTCAATTAATGTACCGTATTTCAAATTTGGGTAAAAATTTTCAGATCTGATCAATCTAATCTGCGCAATTTTTAAAGCAAATCGGACGGTTTAAAAGTTAATTGCTCTATAGTCCAAGAACAGCGTTTTGAGCTTAGCCGCTCTCAATATATATATCGGAAAGCTAATTGGTTGTACTGTGGCTCCGGAATAAATGTTTATATATATATAGAGCTGGGCTATGGTGAGTTGTGAAGAAAGAAGTGATTTTTACTTCGCGCTCGTATTTTTATTTTGAAAATTCAAACCATCGATCCGAACCGCTCAACATGATCTCCATATTGAAATGTGCTTAGAGACCAAATTTTAAAATTTTATTTTGAAAATCTACATACAAAATTCAATTAAATTTTAAATTTTATCAAAGCATGATGCAAATGCAAAATTTTAGGAAGAAAAATATTGTCCATCCATAAAATTGTTGCTAGTGATGACATGTCTCAGTCACTGGCGATGATGTGACTTCAAACGACAAACTTAAATAGTTGAAACCAATATCTATTCACAAGTGATATGTGTGATGATATGACTTCAAACGACAAACTTAAATGGTTGAAACCAATATCTACTCATAAGTGATATGTGTATATGTAAAATTTTGAATTTTTGAAATTTTGAAATTCATTTAGTATAAAGTCAAGCGGCCAAAAGAATGAAGTTTCTATGAGTTATTTTAAGTTATTTTATGCATTTATTTTTCATCATTTTTCTTACCGTTAGATTTTGTACTAAATAAATTATAAAATTCTCAAATTTTACATGTACATCCATCACTCGTTAAGTATGTCGATTTTAATAGTCTGTATTCATCATTAGAATCCAATTCAATATATTTTCAGAATTGTGCTAGCACAACACACAGACTTTACTCATCTTATTTTTTTTTTTAAAAAGAAAAAAATTATTGCATCACCCTATTAATTTAGCGTGCCGGGCCATAAGTCCTGCGTCTGGAGTCTGGACAGTATTCAACCGTTCGAGCTCAAAAGGCTGCCGGATTCTGAGGCCGAAACTTTGTTTCAAGATCTGATGAAGCATCTATGAAACGAATCTGCTAGTGCATGACAAACATGCGTTTCACAATTTTGTAATTACATGCGTGTTTCATGCATCCAAGACTCCAAGTGCACTCGCTTCACAATGTGGTCCTATAGCTGAGCCAGAGCATTTGAAGTAAAAAATCTGAATGATCGTTATAATAATTACTGCACAGTAAAAAATTATAATAAATTAAATGTAGAAAAGGGATAAAAGTAATAGTTCCATGTGTTCCAAATTGACAACTTTTATAAACTATTTTAATGTTTTGAATTTTGATTAGAAAATTGACAACTTTTATAAATTCAGATGGATATCCCAATAATAAACATTTTTTTTTTCTATTGGCAACCTGAACTTTATATTCTGAATAATCTCCATAAAGATGTTTTGAATCTTAAGTTCTAACTGGATTCAGCTTATTGCTGCCTCGATTTAATCCCAAGTACAAGATAAAAAAAATAGAAAAATTATCATATGATATCATCTAAGCACACAGTATAACAAAGACAGTTGCAGACGTCAATTCCTACTAATATTTTCTTCCCTGTAACACCTTTTCCATTTACTAAAACACGTACAAGTACTTGTGTAGACAGGAACCAAAAACAACACCCAAAAACAACACATTAATGAACCCTAATTAGTTTTTTCTCCATTCATCTCAGCCCAGTTGTCTACACCCATAGATAGTTTGGGCCACGTCATCATGGCCCAATTAAATGCTTGTTTCAGCCCATCTAGCAGCGAAGCAAAAGGCAATGCAGGTGCTTCAGTTACTGCTGCGCCTGGCACAGGAAATAATGGAATAGTCGGGAGCCATTTGCTGGATTCGGTTGCCTCTGAGTTCCATGCAAATTCAGATATAGGTGGTACCGCATATAAACTTGATGAGACTGGTACACGCCGTGCGGCTTCAGCCAGATTTAACGAAAGAAGGATGAGGAGTGGTAGCATGACGTTGCAATCCATGATAAGTCTAACTTGCTTGTTTGAGTTATATAAATGATACTTGAAATAGGGAATAAAGGTCTATTTAAAAGGGAAGTTTAGAGCTTATTGGTAGGATTGGGGTTTAGTGTCGTTGTGAAGTAGGTGTTGGGGGTTCCTCTTTTACTGTATGGTTTGTCACGTTCATTTCGTGGAGCACTTATAACATGAGTCGTCTGTTCTTTTAGAAGGTTGACATCTTTTATTGTTTTTATGTATCAATATATGTAATTAATTTTTAAAAAAAAATTTATAGGAAGTATTTGCTCTTGCTTCACATGGTTAAATTTGGTTTATGTTCATTTTACTATAATTTGAATAATTCATCCCTCCAACTAAATTTCACGCAGAAAAACAGGGCAGAGAAGAGAAAACCAGGATGCTTTATTCAGGGCAGAGAATACCATCTACAATTCAAACGCACAAAATTATCTTGATCGTCTAATTCTCCAAAAGCACAGAAAAAAATGTCAGCTTTTACTCCAATTTCTTGGACTTGAAGCTTCCTCTTTTAGGCATTTTCTTAAGAGAATCATCAAGTTTGCGATACTGTTTCTGAAGCACGCCAACTAAATTACCGAAAGAATTGTCCACTTGATCTTCGTACCTTTCATAAAGTACAGGTAGTACATGAGCACTAACAAAACCTGCAGACAAAACAATACTCCTTAGATATGTTAAAATTACAAATAAATGATGTATTGAAAATATTGAAAGCAGGATAGTCAGGTCTATCCCTGGAAAGCACTAAATCATCACATTTTCTTAAGAAATTACCCAAATTAGTCATATTATCTTCCTTGTGCATTTGTAGAGACAAAAAGGGAGGGAAGGGTATTAGACTTTTGAAGTAAATGGGACTCTGGTGGTTTATTGGATACTTTCAATTTTCAAAGAGATTACTGTGGTACTTCGACAATTTACAGAAGTGCACATAAAATGTATAGTAAATCATGGTTAGAAAACAAAAATCATTACCAACATATAGAACTGTCAGAAAATTACACCAGCTACCAATCACAGAGGCTGCCCACAAACCAACCACAACCTGCATATAGTTTACATTTTTTAACTTGCATCATTGTTCTTAGGTCAAACATTCAATATTAAATCTACTGCCTTCAAGAAAAATGGCTGCTGTTCATTTTTGTAGATTGTTTTCTTACTTTTTTTTAAAATTAAATACCTTAGAGAATTTCAATTTCAGAGTACCCCCATAGTTTCATAATTGGGCTAAAGAGGTCTAAATGCAAGTAATAAGCCTCAACTAAGCCCAAATTGTAATAAGTATTACAGAGGAGCTCAAATTATGCTAATTGCACAATTTATCTTAAATTCTGCAATACATATCACTTAAGCTTCAACTTCTAAGTTGAGCTAAGATAAAGCCAAACATTAAAAAAAGAAAAAAAGATACTAACAGACAAATATGAAATGATAGGTTAGTACTGGGACCAGGGCATGTTTATCCAGAGATAAGGTTACTACTTATCATTTGATTATAACAAACCAAGCAGAAACTAAACAAAATTAAAAAAAAATAACAGGAAAAGGTACCATCAGTAAATCCTTCAAGCTTCTCCCACATGAAATATCCTGAATAAACCCCAAAATTCGATTTAGTTGTTCACCAGCTGAAACTGCTGCCTCCACAAATAGCTTGTCAGGCAGTTTCATTCGAGGCACTTCAGATGAGCTATATAAAAAATAAAGAAAATTAAATTAGAAAATGAATTGTTTGGCATGCCTTTCATTTCATTGTTTTGCAGAATTGCATTTGTTCAGTGGGAAGCTGAAGAGAAGCTGTTCCAGCCTTCTGTCATTATCAATGCCAAGAGCTTGTCAGTAGGTCTGAAGAGAAGGTGTGTATCTGAAATTTTGATATGAAGCATAAAGTACAAACAACTGGTACGAATTTAGGGTTATATCAGGTTTCATGTTCCTATTTCCTTTCAGGACTGCAACCCCCAGAAAGAGAATTATAGATATTAGTTTTGCTACGAACTACACACAATGTTATATTGATTTGCAAATGAACCCAATATCTATTATCCAGTGCCTTTCAAGCTATTTCCGAAAGTTATTGGGTAATATTTGTGAAATGCAAATAGGTATAGTACAAATAGAAAACAAATGTACCTTTTGAATGTCCTAGCAGCATTTGACCATACAAACTGGAGAAGCATACCAGAAACAAGAGAGAGGCAGAGAAGAGTGAGAAAATGGTAGTTAAGCCACTCGAGAAGTGCCCACACGGCAGTGGCACCAGCAAGAACGCTGGAGGAAATTCTCTTATTCCTCCATAATAGCACATCAGCAGCTGCATGGCAAATCGTAAATTTTAACGAAAGCAAGGAATTTGGCTTTTTTTGTACAATTGAATGGATAAAAAATGGTTATGTAATTAGAAGATGGTAAAAAGTTGAGAAAGCACTTTATACTGTTAACTCAGTGCTGGCTCAATCAAGGCCAATTGAGGTCAAATAGACCATGATTATGCAAATCAATTTCAATTGAAAGTCAAACAAATCAATCATGATATTCATTTATGACCACCCAAACATGCAACACAACAACAGTATAACCCAACTAAACCAAGTTTACTGGTATATAACCTGAGTACTCTATGCTCTCCTAGAATATGACAAAAAGGTGAGAAGGAAAGAAAGATGAAATACATTTGCCTCCACCGAGGATTTGATGAATTGTCTTCTGGCGTTCGAAGAGTTTGTTCATCTGTGCAGAGACTGAATTTGAGGTCGAGTTCTTTTCTTCAAATAATTTGAAGGATTTTTGTCTGGGGACCTTGTCAGAAAGTTTGTCTACTATTGCATTTATAATGTTTTCTGTGGCGCTCTCAATCCGCTCCAGCTTCTCTCCTTTCATCTTGAACGACATCTTGGAACCTATTCAATCCTAAATTGATTCGAATTATATTAATGTCTTGACATAAATTTTTATTTTCTTTTCTTAGTGCCTTTTCGATTCTTGTTTTCTTTTGTCAAATTCACTTTCCAAAATGTTAGAAAATGTGAGGTGAGCAAAATTAATTAAAATAAGACTCCGTTGCATCAATTATCGTAAATTGAAGTCGTTTAATTAGCACGTCCTGTGACTAGTACTGTCACAGAAAGTACGGATACCGTAGGATACCTCTCAGGTTTCTAATCCTTGGTTTCGAGATAATGGTAAAAAGTAGACAAATGCTGGCTAAGAGATAAACAGATCAAAGAAAAGTAAAGAAAGACGTAAGCCAGCTCTAGCGGAAAAATTAGAAATTTTGTGATGTAAGAGCACGTTCAGCAAAAGAAATCAAGCAACCGATCAACCATTGTGTCAGAACAGAAATAAAAACAAGGCTAAAAAATTACATTTCCATTAAAATTAGGGATCTAAGACATGGCACTAAAAGTTCGAGATTTCTCAAATTTAGAAATATACTAAGTTAGTGATGCAAAGAAAGAGGAAATACTGAGTAGCACTTACAGGGACCAGTGTAATTTAGGGAATATAAGTCGGATTTCACAAAAGTGCGAGAGAATCTTTCTTTCGAGGGTTTTAGGGAGAGAGAGTGAGAGAGAAAGAGTACAGCAACGGTCACATGCACTGAAGAAGAGGCCAGGAGGCACGAGCATCGCATTCGTTTCAGCTTAGTACCTCGTGAAACTCGCGTAAATACCGGTGCACAAAGACCAAGGTTATGCAACCCCTGGTTCATAAACGGGAATAGCATTTATTGCCGTCTCCAGGCAAGTTGGTCCGGTATTTACTATTTAACATGGACCTCAATTTTTAACTGTTTCTACATTTCTAGGAAATATCATTTATGATTACAGTTGACTTAAGAGTAATTTTAAATGGTGTCATTGGAACTTTGGTTCGACAAAATATTCACGTACGAATAATGTCGAACAAATTAGTATTTTAGATTTAATAGTGTAAAAAAATATTAATCAGAATAACGTAAAAAGAGGGTTAATTTTACATTATTCGAAATAGTGTTGGAAATAACAAATAAAACATACTCTAATGTTAATTTTGTGCAATATGAAATAATAATAAAAACTGGAATAGTACAGTGCGACCGTCCAACGCTAATTTTAATTTTAATTGTGTTTTGGAATATAAAAAAATAACGATACTATGATAACTCCCTTTATTATACGTTATAAAAAAACATACATTACCGACAAATATTAATAAATGAAATAAAAAAATTCATAATTTGTATTGTAGTTTGCCAGTCCAAGCCATCTTATTTTAAGCAAAAGCATATCTTAAAATTGTTTTTGACTAAAAATGTTAGTGTGTTTTTCAAAACGGAGAGAAGACAAGTCAAAGATTCTATCTTGTTAAACAGTCGTCAAAAAAGAAATCCTTACACCTATATATTTTATATTTTTTTAAAGGAGGGTTTATATGCCTTATATTATTCTTATTTTATTGTGTCTTACATTTTTATTTTTATTTTTATTTTTATTTTTAAGATCTAAACAATCGATATGAACTGATCAACATGATTGCCATATTAAAATGTGCTTGGATACCAAATTATATATATATATATATATATATATATATATATATATATATATATATATATATATTTTTTAAATAGATACAAAATTATTGTTTCTGGATGATATTGGTCCAGACTGGATTTGTATGTACATGAGCAAGAACACACAGCTATGAAGTGAGATTTTAACAAAAGAAAAGGTTTTGGATATCAGAAAAATTTATGGATGTAGCAGCCAAATTTATCTATATTTCTTTTTGCATCTGTAACTATTCCTAAGCACATTCGAAGATTATATTTATTTACTATACTATCTAAATGTTTTCATGTCCCCTATTTTTCAAACCAAATTATACTCTTATACAAAATATGAGCTTATATATATATTGTTACTTGGAGCTAGAGAGGGAAAAACGTGCCGTGCCGTGCCGTGACAAAAATTACGAGGGGTGGTCACGGCACGCGAGTCACGCCGTGACTAAGTCGTGCCGTGACTAATTCGTGCCGTGACCAAACGTGCCGTGACCAAACGTGCGTTAGTCAAATTTGATCGCATTTAACGTTTTAAAAAAAAATGAAACGATTCTTTAAAATTCAAATGTTTTAATTGAAATTTAAATGTAAATATTTTAATTAAAATAAAATTATAAGGTATGTTAGTGTATTGCTTCGCTACTGCCGTGACTGGCGTGTCTTCCGTTCCGTGACTCGCGTGTCCCGTGCCGTGCCGTTCTGTGACTCGCGTGTCCCGTGCCGTGCCGTTCCGTGTTTCCGTGCCGTGCCGTGCCGTGACCAAGACAATTTCCGTGCCGTGCCGTGCCGTGTCTTCTTTGCCAACAATTGGTCACGGCACGCGAATGGTCACGGCACGGGACACGTGAGTCACGGCACGTGACCGACACACGTGCCGTGCCGTTCCGTGACGGATCCGGCTCCGGCGTGCCATTTTTCCCACTCTACTTGGAGCCATTGCCACAAGGAATAACTATAAAATATGAGCTTCTTAACCATACGATGATTTCTTAGCTATAAAATTGTATATAATTTACACTAAATTAACAGGAAAAGATGCGGCCCATTCGTTAAGTGTAGTAGATTCACAAAGCCCTCTTCCCATGACTAGTCTTTAGGCCTTTAATTGGTTATAAAATTTAAGCGTTCTATTTGGGCTTGCTTCACCTTTTTAAATTGCAAATCTGAAGTTTGGAAGGAGATCCACTCATCCAATGCAATACATTCAAATTAATAAATGTTGGAATAAGAAAATAAAAGCTAAAATAATTACGAAATTATAAATAAGTAAATGAGCAGAATTAGATGTTCTTAAACTTACTAAGTTTTTTGATGAGTTTCATTCAAAATTTATCGGATTAGCTTCGAACAACAAATTCAATCTGTTGAAACTTGAAACCGATCTACTTTACAAGTAAAGCATTTGCTACAAAAATGTAGAAGTATTCAAATTTAGCGTCAAGTCATGATAAAAACAGATTTTTATTACTATGTTACTAATTTCATATTTAGAAAAATAAAAATTTATTAATTACCATATTATTAATTTCTAAATTTATTGGTTTATAGAGTAGAATTAGAGTATTTTTAAGCTCACCATTTGTTTGGTGTACATATTTTTTTTTAGAAACAATAAGGATCATGTTCTCATTTTATATTAACCTTAATTGATTACAAAGTGTTGGTGTTCACGAAAGTGGGAGCCTCGTGTATGAATAGAAGAGAATAGAAAAGATAAAAAAAAAAAAGGGAAAAATGAACAAAGGGAGAGGCTGAGAGGGTTCTTTTGTGTGACTTGATCGCATAAAGAGAGGAGGAAAAATGACAATTCTTAGGAGACGAGAAAAGATAAAAAAGGCTCAAGGATTTGATGACCTCTTTATATCTCTTATGCTTTTACCAACTTTTTTATCCGGGAGAAAAAAAAAAGTGGACCTAATTTAATGTGACTTTAATGAAAGGGGGAATTTCATATATCCCCCTCAAAAACTTCAATATTACGTATTTCCCCCTCTAAACTTTGAAATTACATATTTCCCCTTCTAAATTTTCCAAACTCACAAATTTACCTATTTAATCAATAAAATATATTTAATATATTTAAAAATACTTAAATAATATTATTTCGGATTCAAATTTTTTTTCAGACCATTATACCCCTTCCTCTTTCCAATCTCGTTCTTTCTCTTCAATTCATGAGCGTCTCACATCGTCCCCACTTATGGATTGAAGCAGCTGCGTGACATCTTTCGCCAATTCGACATGGATGGTGCGGCAGCCTGACGCAGCTGGAGCTCGCCGCATTGCTCCGATCCATAGGTGGGGACGGTGTGAGACGCACATGAATTGAAGAGAAAGAACGAGATTGGAATGAGGAAGGGTATAATGGTCTGAAAAAAATTTAGAATCCGAAATAATATTATTTAAGTATTTTTAAATATATTAAATATATTTTATTGATTAAATGGGTAAATTTGTGAGTTTAGAAAGTTTAGAAGGGGAAATATGTAATTTCAAATTTTAGAGGGGGAAATACGTAATATTGAAGTTTTTGAGGGGGATACATGAAATTGCCCCTTAATGAAAAGAGAAAGAAATGTTAACTTTCAAATTACACTTGCCGGATCATTGGATCATCATGGATCTTCCACCAATTCTTAAAAAAAATTAAATCTTCGGAAAAGAAATTGATTGTTTTTTTTTTTCTTCTTAAACTGTACAGATAGTGCACTTCCACCAATGACAGACTGATGAAACCACACCAATAATACAGTTCCAACAGTTTTCGGACAAATCAATTGTTAAGATAGAGTTTAACATCTAAAAATTACTGAAATCGCACCAATTTCCGGTCCATATCAAGATGGGTTGTTAACATCTGAAAATTAGTGGAACTACACCGGTCTAAGAAACATTGCGCAATTTGAATTATACACAGAGTTAAGAGAATACAAATTGACTAAAAATTCAACTGTAATCTTGGTTGGTTAGATTTCCATACATTGCTATTAATTTAAAGCTTAAACAAAAGCACGTTTAGAAAGATGCCAATCTATTATAACATCAAAAAATATTTTGTTGAAAGTGTCGTCCACTTTTTGATAATTTATAGCCTAACTTGTTAAACCATGCATGGCTTACTTTTCAGAAGTTAGGCTTGAAATTAAGACAAAGTTGGCAAATGTAAAATCATATTTGGTCTTAAAGTTCAAAAGACCAACAATCCTTGACCCCTTCCAAATTATTAGATGAGAAGTTAGAGTAGAACTAGGGTGTGTTGTGCTCACCAAAGGGTTTGGTGAGCATAACACCTAAATCTATTGGATTGACTTCAAACGAGACGAATCTAATCCGTTAAAACCGATCTACTTCACGAGTGATGCATGCACATACAAAATTTTGAAATTTTGAAATTCATTTAGTCCCAAGTCAAGAGATTAAAATTGATAAAAAATGAATGCACCAAAATGAAGATTTAGGAGTTATTTTCATGCATTCATTTTTCATCAATTTTGACTGCTTAACTTTGGACTAAATGAATTCGAAAATTTTAAAATTTTACATATACACACATCACTCGTGAAGTAGATCGGTTTCAACGGTTTGAATTCGTCTCGTTTGAAATCAATCCGATAAATTTAGGAGTTATGCTCACCAAACCCTTTGGTGAGCACAACACACCCTAGTTCTACTCTAGAAGATATATTCTCAGAGAGATATAAATGCTTCTGAGAAACCGTTCTCCATATTTTAGGAAAAGTCATTACCAATTTAACACGTTTTGGACTACGGTTCCATTACGATTTTTCTTTCTCTTCATATTTTGGTTTTCGGCTAGATCTAAATATTCTCCTGCCAAACATCAAATGGAAAAAGGTTTCTGTAGGCAAAATTCTTGTTCATTCCTATGTAAAAATCTCTCCAAACCAGCCATGTAAGAACGATATTTGATTGTGCGATGAGAAGTGGAATAAGTTTCTTATTTTATATTTGAGTTGTTAAATAAGATGTGAAATAGAATAAATAAGATGGAGTTACGACGAAACAAGTGAAATCATTTTCGTCAAGTTTAATCATCTTTTCAGATGAATTAATTTATTTTATATTCATTCTGTTTGACACTATTATAAATACAAATTTATTTCTTAATTGAGGAGGGATCCAATTACACCTTTTTTGGTGACACATCATGACACCGTTTTTTTTATAGGTCAATTTTGAGATTTTAAAATTCAAACAGTCGATCCGAACCGTTCAACATGATCACCATATTAAAATGTGCTTGGAGATCAAATTTTACATTTTTTTGAATTTTTTTACTATTTATTAAGATGGTTACAAAATCACTGTTTTTCAATGGTCTAAAAACAACGATTTTGTAACCATCTTAATAAATAGTAAAAAAATTCAAAAAAATGTAAAATTTGATCTCCAAGCACATTTTAATATATCTATCATGTTGAACGGTTTGGATCGACTATTTGGACTTTGAAAATAGTAGGTGTCAAAGTGTGTCATCAAAAAGGTGTAATTTGATCCCTCCTCTTCTTAATTTTTCTTTTTTCCAGAACAAATTAATTTAAATTTATTACTTAAGATGTCAAACCAGACCAAATATAAAAAATAAGATAGAATAAGCATTTTAAATTTTTAAATTTAAGTAGCAACCAAAATAGCCTAAACTATTATATCTAAGATTACCGGAGAGGTGATATACCGATTTGTCCGAAAGAATGAAAAACTGTGATTAATCTGAACAAAATATGCGTTGGAAGTTCTAACCCATAGCTAAACTTTTTATTAATTTTTTAAGATAAAAGTTAAGCCATAAAAAAAAAAAATCTCAGTCGGCTCTCAAATTTGTAAACTCATTTTTATTACATTCAGAATTATCACTATCAATTCTGAATTCTGATGTATTGAAAAAATGAATTAATAAATTTACCTTCAATAATCAGGAGCCACGCGTCACTTCTCTATATTCATTTGAACTCACAGATGTTACAAAATTGAAAATTTGGTCCTTGCATTAAGAGGGTTCATTAAATTGGAAATTTAGGTCTCCTCTCCATAGCAATCGATGATAGACTGACAGAGGCTTTGTGAGATCATTTTTCCAGTTGATTTTTTTTTTTAAATCTTCCAGTTAGAGGTGTTAATGACACTCTTTTATCCGTTTATCCAATCTGTATCATATCAGAAAAGATGGATAAGGATGACATTTTTTTTTTCGTTAGCTTATTAGATACGGGAAGGATAATGATTTTTTCGTTATTTTATCCGTTATCTCATAAGATAATTTAAAAAAATAAAATTATATATATAGATATATATATTTGCATGAAGATAATACATAATACAATAAAGTTTTGTATTTTAATAAATTTTCATAATACAAATTAGTTGTATTCATTGTTTTTTTTTTCTTTTTTTTTCTTGTTTTGAAAAATATTTTATCGAGAGCACAAATAGAGATGTCAATGACACTTTTTTATTTGTTTACCCGATCTGTACCGTATTCAAACGGTACGGATATGAAAATGCCTCCATCCGACCCGTATCGTACCCATTGACACCTCTACTTCCAGTTGTTTTTATTATTCTAGTAAAATAAAGAACTCTCAAAATTTCATTAATTGCCATTATTGTGCATTGACCAACTCTATCCATTTGTTTTTGTGAAAAAAATGGAGGGAAACCCACCTAACTTATTTAAGAAATCAGAAGTCTCTGATCCATTATTTATTTTCATTCTTGTTCATATTATTCTAAAACCTTGCCCTGGTTTTTACTAAGTAGTTGAACATTCTTCATTTTGTACAACTTAGTCTATTTTGCATAGGTGTGGATAGATTCAAAATTGAAATATTCTTTGTAAATATAGATACGAGTAGGTATATAGTCATTCTTTATATATTTATTTTATTTATATATCTATACGAGGAGGTTCCAATACCTCATGTTTTCATACCTCCTGATGCCTCTCATTTTATATCTTCATTTTCAAAGTTCAAACTGTCAATCCGAACCGCTCAACATGATATTCATATTAAAATATGCTTGGAGACCAAATTTTATAATTTTTGGAAAAAAATTACTATTTTTTTAGATAGGTACAAAATCACTATTTTTAACGGTCCAGAAATAGTAATTTTGTACATATCTTAAAAAATAGTAAAAAAATTCAAAAAAATTATAAAATTTCTTCCACAAGCATATTTTAGAATGAATATCATGTTAAGCGGTTCGGATCAATAATTTAGACTTTCAAAACAAAGATTTAAAATATGAGGTATGATGAGGTATGAAAAGCATGAGTTATTGGATTTAAAAAAAAACCAACCAAAATTGATTTTCTTTTTAATTAGGTAGCACTAATATGCAATTATGAATCAGAGAGGGAGGGAACCGGTGATGAAGTCGTACATGAGAAGTTTGGGGTCATTGAAAATTGTGATGTATGAGGTGGTAATTGAAAACGACTAATGCATATGACTACTGAAGCGACTTTGATCGACTACGGGTGGAATAGTGAAAGAATAGAGAAAAGGTGAAAATTTAGAACACGCTTCTATTTTGAACTATTTCAGTCGTGTTTGATCGAAGATAAAAAATGAAATAGTATAATTGTCGAATTAAGAGTTCTGAGGAGATTGATGAAAAAGGAATTTCATTGATAAAACTTATATACTTTTTACACAGATTCTATTCTCTCTATCTATATTACATGTTCAAACGGCTAGTTTATTTGTACCATTGGTGGTACTTGATGTTTCGGGAGGTGGTACTATTCTCTCTATCTATATTACATGATTCTATTCTCTCTATCTATATTACATGTTTATTGGAAGGTGGTACTTGATGTTTCAGACTATATTAGCGTGACTACACTGTTTCGCTATTTTTGCTTGATGTGGCCTGAAAAATATTAAGTTGTTTAGAAAAACAATTTCTTGTGAAAACTGTCTATACGTAGGGTAATATTTTATCTAATATATACAGTACTGTATAGTCTCATCTCAACTGAGTGCTCTTCTGATGTTATTAATTAGTTGAGTACTAATATTTTATCTAGTATTTATAGTAGTTTTGTAGTCATACTCTTTATAAAAAATATATATGATGCTCCAACATGGTATTCGGCTTATTATGTCTTGATGTGTTCATTATTTATGAGACCTATAAGGCTATAATAGGTTGAGATTGCAAATTAGAATGCATCTTCGAAGTAATCTAATGTGACAGGATCTTGTAGGGCACCGCACATTCCATTACAAAATCTGATCGATGTAATAACACAGAATCCGATCCTTACGAAGGATCAGGCGATCATTATCTGTAATAATTATCTTAGCTCTTGTCAATCGTTTTTATTTTTTAAAATTAATTACGTTTCATATATATATACTCATCTAGGATAAGTGTCATATAATATACAGATTAGATGGAAATATTAAGATTTCTAAAAATATATATATTTATTGCAAACCGCCCCACAATTGGTGATTTGGTGAACATCTTCAGGATGGAAATTGTAATATTACAATTTCTACTTAATAATATTGTTTCTTATTCGACTGAAATGGGTCCTCTGTTACAATATATTCTCATTTTCATGTCCCACCTGAAGAGGTCTACATATGTTAGCTATTACTATCTGGTGGAACAGTAGAAAGTGAAGGAAAACGATGATGAAGTTTAGAAGCTTGACTTTCGTCGAGTACCAACTGCATGTACCAAACCAACCTCCCCACAAACAGCAGATATTTTTAAATCAGAGGGAATCCAAATTTTCTTTCAGACCCACGCGAGCAAACTTGATCGAGTAGAAAAAGAAAATATTGCTGGATTTAAACATTGATTATACCAAAAATCAGACCTAAAAAGTTCTAAAATGATCCGCACCCAAGACGTGCCAGAAAATGAAATAATTTTTTTTTTGAAGGTCGAAATGAAATAATTTATCTACAACTGACACCTATAAGATCTTTAGACGTGTTTAACCCAACCTGAATATTAGATTTTGAAAAAAAAAAAAAACGCATATTTTGGAAAATATTAGATGCAGCACTAGGATTTATATGTAAAATTGTAAATGCTGCTACTTCTATGAATAACATATAATATATTTTATTTTTAAAAAAAAATCTTATTTTTCTCTTTAACATAGAAGAATACACAAGTAAAACAATATATATGCATATACAAACTTTTATTTTTCCAAAAAAAAAATATTTCAACTTGAATGGTTTATAAAAGTTGCCAAAAAGTTAACATGCACAAAAAAATTGCAGTTGTTTTGTGTATTCTTATGTATGAATAGACATACCGTTGATCGTTTTAAAATATCAAACAAATTAATACACGTCATACGGAGTATATGTCACACGTGTAGGAATAACATTGACATGAAATCCAGCTAACCATTTTCCAAATTTATATATGGAAAAGCTAGCAGCTAAAGTATACAGAAAATAATTTATCATTTTCATCCTCTTTTTCCTAGCATCCAAGCCGCGTAAAATATTCAAGCTGTCGTAATTGATTTTCTTTTTAATTAGGTAGCACTAATATGCAATTATGAATCAGAGAGGGAGGGAACCGGTGATGAAGTCGTACATGAGAAGTTTGGGGTCATTAAAATTGTGATGTATGAGGTGGTAATTGAAAAAATATGCTCAACATGATATCTTTATTTTCAAAGTTCAAACTGTCGATTCAAGCTGCTCAACATGATATTCATATTAAAATATGCTTGGAGACCAAATTTTATAGTTTTTGAAAAAAAAATTACTATTTTTTTAGATAGGTACAAAATCACTGTTTTAAACGGTACAGAAACAATAATTTTGTACATATCTTAAAAAATAGTAAAAAAATTCAAAAAAATTATAAAATTTCTTCCACAAGCATATTTTAGAATGAATATCATGTTAAGCGGTTCGGATCAATAATTTAGACTTTCAAAACAAAGATATAAAATATGAGGTATGATGAGGTATGAAAAGCATAAGTTATTGGATTTAAAAAAAAAAAACATCCAAAATTGATTTTCTTTTTAATTAGGTAGCACTAATATGCAATTAATGAATCAGAGAGGGAGGGAACCGGTGATGAAGTCGTACATGAGAAGTTTGGGGTCATTGAAAATTGTGATGCATGAGGTGGTAATTGAAAACGACTAATACATATGACTACTGAAGCGACTTTGATCGACTACGGGTGGAATAGTGAAAGAATAGAGAAAGGTGAAAATTTAGAATACGCTTCTATTTTGAACTATTTCAGTCGTGTTTGATCGAAGATAAAAAATGAAATAGTAGAATTGTCGAATTAAGAGTTCTGAGGAGATTGATGAAAAAGGAATTTCATTGATAAAACTTGTATACTTTTTACGCAGATTCTATTCTCTCTATCTATATTACATGTTCAAACGGCTAGTTTATTTGTACCGTTGGTGGTACTTGATGTTTCGGGAGGTGGTACTATTCTCTCTGTCTATATTACATGATTCTATTCTCTCTATCTATATTACATGTTTATTGGAAGGTGGTACTTGATGTTTCAGACTATATTAGCGTGACTACACTGTTTCGCTATTTTTGCTTGATGTGGCCTGAAAAATATTAAGTTGTTTAGAAAAACAATTTCTTGTGAAAACTGTCTATACGTAGGGTAATATTTTATCTAATATATACAGTACTGTATAGTCTCATCTCAACTGAGTGCTCTTCTGATGTTATTAATTAGTTGAGTACTAATATTTTATCTAGTATTTATAGTAGTTTTGTAGTCATACTCTTTATAAAAAGTATATATGATGCTCCAACATGGTATTCGGCTTATTATGTCTTGATGTGTTCATTATTTATGAGACCTATAAGGCTATAATAGGTTGAGATTGCAAATTAGAATGCATCTTCGAAGTAATATAATGTGACAAGATCTTGTAGGGCACCGCACATTCCATTACAAAATCTGATCGATGTAATAACACATAATCTGATCCTTGCGAAGGATCAGGCGATCATTATCTGTAATAATTATCTTAGCTCTTGTCGATCGTTTTTATTTTTTTAAATTAATTACGTTTCATATATATATACTCATCTAGGATAAGTGTCATATAATATACAGATTAGATGGAAATATTAAGATTTCTAAAAATATATATATTTATTGCAAACCGCCCCACAATTGGTGATTTGGTGAACATCTTCAGGATGGAAATTGTAATATTACAATTTCTACAATTTTAATAATATTGATATTCGACTGAAATAGGTCCTCTATTACAATATATTCTCATTTTCATGTCCCACCTGAAGAGGCCTACATATGTTAGCTATTACTATCTGGTGGAACAGTAGAAAGTGATGGAAAACGATGATGAAGTTTAGAAGCTTGACTTTCGTCGAGTACCAACTGCATGTACCAAACCAACCTCCCCACAAACAGCAGATATTTTTAAATCAGAGGGAATCCAAATTTTCTTTCAGACCCACGCGAGCAAACTTGATCGAGTAGAAAAAGAAAATATTGCTGGATTTAAACATTGATTCTACTAAAATTAAACTTTTAGTAGGTTGTACATGTTTTGTGCATTCTTATGTATGAATAGACATACCGTTGATCGTATTAAAATATCAAACAAATTAATACACGTCATACGGAGTATATATCACAGTATCACACGTTGGAATAAATAACATTGACATGAAATCCAGCTAACCATTTTCCAAATTTATGGAAAAGCTAGCAGCTAAAGTATACAGAAAATAATTTATCATTTTCATCCTCTTTTTTCCTAGCATCCAAGCCGCGTAAACAAAATATACACGTGTACGGTGTACATCTATTTGTTTTGTCCAACTAATATAAAAATAACGAAAAAATAGGTCCATGATGCGACCTCCGTGAAAAGTGCTAATTAATTAATCTCTTGATTCGGTATCGGTTAATTTAAATTTACCACGCAAGCATTTACTTATTGTACAAGACAATAAAAATGAAATTAATTTTACTACATGCATGATCTTCTTTTTGAAATTTCATAATAAGTCATAAGACTTTCTCTAGCTTGCGCGACTTGGAACGTCTAGAAGGACATGAAGAAAACAATTTTTCAAGGTAGCTCAAGTCTCCAACAAATTATAGGACCTCAATTTGCTGATGTAACCAAAATTACAACCATGTAAATATATATATATGTTTTTGTTATTGAACTTTTAGTAGGTTTTTGCTCAGATATATTAAAAACAGACATACCACATCCTTTTTAGATACTGCCTTGCATACAAAGTTTTTTTTTTAATCCTTTTTTAAGATAGAGGTTTGTAAAATAATTTACTAATATAATTGATCCCTATCTTTATGTGCTGTTTTCTCAAAGCCTCGGTGTACATCAAAACAAATATCATAATATTCCCCTTGAAATAGAAAACATTAGATAAATCACATCTGATGATATCATTTAGTGATCGACTTGACTTTCAATTCTTTATTATTAAGTAAAATTACCAGTATATACGACGGAAGAGCAAAAAAATATAAATGCTTCATAGAAGTGCATCTGGATTAGCAAAAAAAAAAAGTATTGGGTGTATTTTGCAAAAACGCCCTTCAATTCCCTTAATTCAACGCATGCTTTCTTGGCAGTCATAGAGTCTGTAATTAAGACCGACTGACCTGAAGGAGATAGGAGTAGATCCGATGGGTATCGGACCTACATTTAGGTTCAATTAGCTCTAGGACCGTACGATTGGCATCAAGATCTATGTGCACGGAAATTGATACAGACTTGCACGGATTTTGATGCTGAGCACATGAATCTTGATGCAGATCGAATGGTCATGACACTCATCGAACCAAGGTAGGTCCGATGAGCATCGGACCTACTCTGATTCCGACCTGAAGACCTCTTGCATTAAAGGCTATTAAATGCCAAAATTGATCTGACAAAGATCATGAGTCATGACTGCGTGATGGAATGAATTGCCATTGTTCGTTTGGACCTTTACCTTTTTCCAACGGTCAGCACTCAGCAAGAATGGAGAATTTTTTTTCATAGAAAATATTATAAAATTATACAGAGAAAAGGAAAGATTCATTTACTTTGGATGCATAGAAGGATAGTTTGGACAGGTATTGAATGTTCCAATGGAAAACTTTTCATTGTTTGTCTAATTGTCTTGGATTTGAATCTACTGTAGATAGGACACACTTTGAGTCTTCAAAAAAAAAAACTCGCCTTCAAATTTCTTACCTTGATTGCCACGGAAGATCTCAGACAGACTTATTTAAAAAAAAATTGTTTGATAAAAATTCTACCATTCTATGTATGAAAATGTTAAGGTTCTTTTTCTCTTTTACTCTATTATTTTATAATTTTTTTCACTCTATTATTTTATAATATTTTCTATAAAAATATTCTTGCAAGAATGGATGGTTATAAATACAAATTAAAATTTGAAAATACAAGAAGAAGAAAGGAACCAAATACACTGCTCTTCTTTCAGAAAAGGATGAGCATATTAATTCTTTTGGTGCTTTTGAAGCAATATCTGGAATTAGGATGAATTATACTAAAACTGCCATGTATGGTTTACACATAGATAGGTCTTTAGAACTTAACAATATTTTTAGATGTTCATGGGGAGAGTTCCCTATGAAATATTTAGGTTTACCCCTTCATTTTAAAAAACTTCAAGTTGCTGATTGGGCTTTCTTAATAGACAAAGTAGAGAGTAGGCTACAACATTGGAAAGGTAATATGTTGTCTATAGGTGGTAGATTGACCCTCTTAAATTCAGTTCTTACCTCCATCCCATTATACACCTTATCTGTATATAGGTTACCTATGACAGTTATCAAACAAATAGACAAAATTAGAAGAAGGTTCCTATGGCAAGGAAATTCAAAAAAGAAGAAGTATATACTAATGGATTGGTATACTTCTAACCTAGCTAAAAACTTTGGTGGTTTAGGTATATTAGATCTCAACCAAATGAACATCTCCTTACTTCTTAAGTGGTGGTGGAAATTAAAGAACCATGCATATACTGGCTTATGGAAAACTGTTCTCCTACATAAATATAGTCATCATACCTTAAGTATACCTCCTTCCCCTTTCTGGTCTGCTTTATCAAAGATTAACCATATAGGAGATTTTAGTTCCTCCTATACACCAGGAGTTCACACTCAAGTTAAATTTTGGCTTGATCAGTGGTATCAGAACTGTTCTTTAGCTGTTAGATATTACTCACTTTTTAGTAAATGCACTAACAAAGACATTTTATTAGCTGATGTGATTAGTTCTCAGGGGCAAATAGTGCATTTTAGGGTTTCTTTGGTGGGGGTAGATGCAATGGAATGGGCAGAAATTCTTCAAATAATCAGCTCCACATCTTTCACTTTATCACACGATACAATTGCTTGGAAATGGGACTCAACAGGGAAGTTCTCCACCCGCTCTATCTATACTATTTTAAATTTTGGAGGAATCCAACCTAGCAATTCCATGTTGTGGTGGCACTTGCCTATACCTCTAAAAATACGCATCTTTATGTGGCTAGTCTCCCATAACACAATTTTAACTAAGGATAATATGACTAAAAAAGGTTGGGTTGGGGATTTAGCATGTCAACTTTGCCCTAATTTTGAATCAGTGGACCATCTGTTTATTAATTGTACTATAGCACAACAAGTGTGGTTTTGGTTAGGCAAAAGTCAAGACGTGATGCACATGTGGAATACTTGGAATGATTTTATTACTTTTGCTAGTTCTCTTACTAGTGTAGATAAGACTAGTTTCTTAACTGTACTTAGTGCGGTTTGTTGGAGTTTATGGAAGTATCGTAATGATCTTTGTTTCAACCAATGTATAATAAAAACTGCTCGTACTTTAATTCTACAAATTAAATCTCTTTGCATGTATTGGGCAGGTAATATGAATAAAAAGATTAGAGATGGCATAGGGCGATGGCTTCCCATTGTAGAAGATGCAATTCCCCTCAACCAATACATGCCAATGGAAATGGTGCCATATATACCAGAAGCTGGAGAGTCGGACACTGTGCTGCTGCCGGGCACTGTGATGCCTTGATTTGCCATGAAGACTGACTTCAGATTTTGTGCTACTCATGTAGCAAACCTCAGCCCTTTACAAAGTGGCTTAGTAATAGCAAACCTTTCATATTTTTGGTTCCTAGCTTTAGTTCTTATGTGGTTGATATATGAACTTTGTTTTAGTTGCTGGCTTAGAGTAGTTAAAACTCTAGAGGACATATCTCATAGAAATCTGCTTTGTATTTAAAACTCAGTTTCAGCAATGGAATGGACCCTCTGCGGTCTTTTGAAAAAAAAAAAAAATATTAATTCTTTTGAAGAAAAGAGAAGAACAGTAAATTTCATTTTCAAATATGGGCTGTTAAAATACATTTGAACGGTTGTGATGAAGATGAGGTGGATCTATAATTTGGAGCTTGTGAATCAGTGAGTGAAGTGTATTGTTTATGGATCACTTATATAAAGAAACAATCAATCTCCACTAAAATTTGCAGGTGTAAATTTAATTGAAAATTATTTTATGAATATTTAAAATTGACAAATTGAACTATATGTTATTTAAAAATAACCATCACTTAAATATTATCTTGGCTTGTAATATCTTGTATCTAAGATAATAAAACCACTCAATTAAAGAATATAAAATATTAGTTGATTAGTTGATTAGAATGAAATTGAAAGCTTCTAGAATGAAATCTCCAACCCCCGTGTGTTATAATAACAAATACGCCTCTTATTACACCTAACCGCCATTGCTTGGGGATTATTTGAGGCTCAAACTCTATGTACCATATTTTGTAGTTTATCATTGTTCAATTCATAGTTTTATCCGGTGTTCTAAATAGCGCGCTATAGTATTTTTGGACCCCAAACGCTAAGCTATGACATCAAAATGCGCTATTTGCGCTACGGCCGTTATGCAATATACAATATGGATTTTTTTAAGCAATTTATATGGACTTTAAATAAAGACCCAAAAGAGCTCAAACCGAAATTGAATTTGTTGCTACTTGCTATAGATAAATCAATTTGAAATTGGGAATAAAAATTGAAATTTGAATAGAAAAAAAGTCCAAACCGAAATTGAAATTTGAATAGAAAAAAAAATAGATTATGTCATGAATCATGATGCTTAAGATATTTTTAATAGGAAAAATCGATAGTTTATGATATTACTATGGATATTTTGAACTGCAATTTGGACTTTGTACGGGTTCAATATGAATATTATAATTTCTTAATTACTTTGGTGTTATTTATTGTTCTATGAGACTTTAGATAATGTTGATATTTAGTACAAATATTGAATATACGGAATGTAAAAAAAAAATACTTTGTGGCATAGCTTCCGCTATAGCAACGTTATTCGCTATAGCTTTTTGTGTAGCCTTCCCGCTATGACGCTATAAACGCTATTTAGAACCTTGATTTTATCGAATCAATTATCCCAAACACTTGATGCCTAATTTGGTCTGAAGTACCTTAAATTTTCCTCAATTTCTATAGAATTCATATTGCAAGCATTTAATAAAAATTATGTATATTAATTTGAAATATTTAGTATCGCTAGTTATATAAGTGCATTAAACAAGCATCAAATTACAATTTCTATAGAATTCATATTGCAAGCATTTAATAAAAATTATGTATATTAATTTTGATATATTTAGTATCGCTAGTTATACAAGTGCATTAAAGCAAGTATAAAATTACAAGTTAAAATTATATTAGAAGAACCAAGGTTCTAAATAGCGTTTATAGCGTCGTAGCGGGAAGACTAAAAAAAAAGCTATAGCGAATAGCGTCGCTATAGCGAATAGCGTCGCTATAGCGGAAGCTATTCCAAATAGCGTTTTTTTTTTACATTTCGTATATTCAATATTTGTACTAAATATCAACATTATCTAAGGTCTCATAGAACAATAAATAACACCAAAGTAATTAAGAAATTATAATATTCATATTGAACCCGTACAAAGTCCAAATTGCGGTTCAAAATATCCATAGTAATATCATAAACTATCGATTTTTCTTATTAAAAATATCTTAAGTATCATGATTCATGACATAATCTATTTTTTTTTCTATTCAAATTTTAATTCCGGTTTGGACTTTTTTTCTATTCAAATTTCAATTTCTATTCCCAATTTCAAATTGATTTATTTGTAGCAAGTAGCAACAAATTCAATTTCGGTTTGAGATTTTTTTTACCTTTATTTAAAATCCATATAAATTGCTTAAAAATAAAAAATAAAAAAAACCCATATTGTATAGCGCAAATAGCGCTGTAGCGGCCGCTATAGCGGCCGTAGCGCAAATAGCGCATTTTGATGTCGTAGCGTAGCGTTTGGGGTCCAAAAACGCTATAGCGCGCTATTTAGAACACTGAGAAGAACACCTTTATGGATTCGATGGCTCCTTTTTTATTTCAATATATTAATCTGTATATAGTTAAAGATAAAACTATTGGATAGACATTATATTATAACAAATTAATAAAATTGATTGCCAAAATGACAGCGTAGGCGCTGACATCGGTGCCGATTTTTTAAATTTTTTAATAATTAAAGAAAATAACATTACTTTTTGAAAATTTGTAGAAATAATACTTTCGCTGGATTATCCAGCAGAATTGAATTGGCTCAATTCTGCTGAATTATTCAGTAGAATTGTAACTCCAACGGTATTACAAAGTTACGAACGAATTGAATAAAATTGCAGAAGTTGAATCTAATTCCGTTAAATTATCCAACTATTTCTGAAAATTTCCAAAACATGTGTTATTTTCTTTAAATTTTTTTAATATTATTAATACAAAATTCGGACATCGGTGGGTCTATTGCCGCAATAGGACACCACATTTTAATAATTTTAATTCCCAGCACTTGCTCGAATACAATTCAATATTGCATGATTTGCATCCGAGTCAGATATCAGACCAAATGCACCAAATCATTCGAGCACCGCATTAGATCCGAACTCTCTGTCCCTCTTTAATAATTTAGTCACTCTTTAATGTACCTGTGAATGTTCTCCATTTCTCTGGCAAAGCAAAAGAAATATTGTTCTCCATTTATCAGTATCTTTTTGTAACGTCTCTACTTCTTTTTTGGTTACTAATTATCAAAAAAACTGTTTTTGGTCGTTCTTTTGTCTCTTATATATTTGAGCCTCTCGGTCTTTCACAAGCACACAAAATGTATTATTAATTTATTATACAAACGATACCTTACCAGTTACCTCTCTACACCTCTCCTCTCACTATTTAAGAACACAAAACCAAACCACCTTCTTTGAGAGAGAAAGTTATGTACTGATTATGCAAAACATGGAAGACAAGAGGAGATGGGAGGAAATGGATACAGATTGTTTAGTGAACATATTTCGCCGGCTCGGCCCACAAGACTTGACACTTGCTGTACCATTTGTGTGCCAGTCCTGGTACCGGGCCACGCTCGATCCTACGTGTTGGCGAGTTCTCAAGTTTCGGGGATTGGATTTCATGCCTTGGAGCAATTTGTCTAAAGAATTTAGCAATCGGTATGGCTTGAACGGCCGCTTCTCCTTCTCATGTTTTCTGAAATTTTGTGTTGCGAGAAGTCATGGGGAAGCAATTGAAGTCGAGTTCCCTCTGTTATTTGGCGCATCCATAAATGATTTAGCATACATTTCACATAGGTGAGTTGTTATCTATCTTGGTTTAAACTATTGGTCAATTTTACATATACCCGACTTAAATTTGCATATTTGGTAGAATAGTTATATTTAAAATCAAATGTTGCTGTTGTTCTTTTCTCTTGTTTTGCAAAAGGATCTTAAGGACTGTTCCACAAATATTACTTTTTAAGTCAGAACTTTATATAATTAAAAGATTTTTGCTTTGTAATATATACTTATTATTGAACATTATTACCAGAATTAGTGTATTTCACACTCTTTAGTCCTTGCAATGTTTTCTATTATAAATAGGTGCCCAAAATTGAGGAAAGCCACACTTCCAAATTTACAATCAGAGGATGAACCCCACTTGCCAGAGATTATAGGTAGATGGCATGAGCTTGAACAACTTGAAATGGAATGCAAACCGTCGTCGTTTCAAGAGTTGGTTAACAACCTCACCCCAAAATTAAACAGCCTGAAAATGTTTGGATCTTTCAAAAATGATGATGTCTCAGTTATTGTCAACAAGCTACCAAAGCTGAAGTGCCTGTGCCTTAGCAAATCCTACATGCAGAAAGACGAGTTGCTGTCAATTTTGAATGGTTGCAACAGCTTGGAAGAATTGGTTGTGAGAGATTGTGTTGGATTTGAGGTCGACGAAGAGGTTTTGAAAAGAGTTATGCATTCCGGGATCAAAGTTTTCGAGCACGAGGGATCGAACTTGGTCAATGAAGATGGTTATGACACCGATGAATGTGATCCTCTTTATGTACATGTTTTGTGAGAAAATTGAGATTAGTTTTATTTTGTAGATTTTATTGAATTTATTTGAAGTTTCTTTCTTATGGTATCAGGAAAGGAGCCTCCAATGAATATAAGAAACACAAACCCTTACTGTTTCCTTAAAAAGTGTATTACCCTATAATTAGATGTTTGAACTTTGAACTATCATACAGTTATTATTATACTGTTGAAATCATTAGTTTAATCTTTCATTACAAAAGGCGGCATGCACATTAATTTAAAATTCATACCACGATTCTCCATCTACTAGCCATCTATTTGCCCCCAAAGTCCTCTTTTTTTTTTTTTTTTAAACTTTATATCTAGCCCAAATTAACTTTACTTTTACGAATTTCAAAGCTGTTTTCTAAAAATATTATGTGCATGCATAAAATCAATGGTTCGATTCCTGAGACCGTTCATTCAACACCTTGAGGCTTCAGGTACTGTACGACATACGAATTCAAATTTTTTTTTTTTTTTTGGTGAAAAGACCCGTAGATTAACATTAAATAAAAAATACATTTGATATGTGCTTAAATTACATGTCAGAGCACAGTGAATCTATCAACCGTATACCTACCAGTAGATCCACCCATCCTTATCAGTATATATAAATAGACACTGTTACAAAAGTAAGTAAAGAAAAACAAGAAAACTGATTCATCCTAATATAAGTAGGCAAATTGTTTATGTTCAGATAGAGATTAGTGAATCATTAATCACACATCCATGCTCTTAACAAATCACGCTGGACGAAAAACAAAGAACCGATTAAATTCAAGGTTATAAGGTTTAGATGTTCTTTCCTCCGTTCTTTCCTTGGGGATTACTTTTTGGATTTTGGACTTCTATTTTTGATGGGATGTTTTGAATATAATACCAATACGGTTCCACAAGAATATAAGATAGTTTTGACTTTGAACGACAGCTACGGAGGTAACGTGTTAAGAAAAAAGTGAAAACCCCAAAATATTTGCTATGAGATAGGAGTAGGTTCGATGGGTGAGGTTCAATTAACTCTAACACTGTATAATTAGTATTAAATTTGTGTGCACGGAAATTGATACAGACTCGTACATATTTTGATGTGGATTGCACGAATATTGATGCTGATCGGAAGGTCATCACACCATCGAACCAAAGTAGGTCCTCTGAATTCATTTGCTATATATATAAGATATATAAGATACTATATATGCTTTGGAGAAAAAATTCTTCCTTTACTTTCCGTTTATATTTTGTGATTTAAGATTCAAACAATCGATGTGAACGTGTTCAATATGATTTCTATATTAAAAATGTATTCGAAAATCAATTAAATTTAATATTTTTTGGAAAACCTTTTACAATATTTTATAGTTATAAAACCAATGATTTTTTATAGTTTAGAATTTTCTAAAATACAATGATTTTCTATCTATCTAAAAAGATAGAAAATTTCTTTTTAAAATATGTAAAATTTGATCTCCAAGCATATGTAAATTTAATTTTTTATTAATAGAAAAAAATAAAAATAAAAATATCGAAAAAGAGGTACATTTTTTATGAAATATCGTTTAATAGGAATGACGAGTTTAGACTTTGAACGACAGTTACGAAGGAACCACGTCTTAAGTGCAAACTCCCAATAATTTGCTATATACTGTTTTTCAAAAAAAAAAAATTGCTATATACTATGCAAAATTTATGTTTTATTTTTAAAGTTCAAACAGTCAATCTGAACATTCAACTTGATCTTCATATTAAGATGTGTTTGGAGACCAAAATTTTCCTTTTTTTTTTAATTTACAATTTTTTATAGTTACAAAATCACTATGTGGGACCCTTTAAAATTTGATATGTTTTTTATTGTAAAAGATGTCATGATTTGTTTCTTGAAAAGAAGAAACACAGTTCCTCGATTAACGAGTTAGATTCGTTGAAAGATAGTTTCGTATGCAAACATAAATTAAAAAATAATAATAATACTAGATCGCCATTTGAAATGGTGACTCAGTTAATGGACTGGTCTGAAATGGCGATCAATCCGTTATGGACCACAATTTCAAATGAAGGTTATAGTATTTTTCGAATTCTCATAAAAAATAAGTTATTTGGATTTTTTTAATGGTAAAAATAAAAAAATCGGCTAATTTTTTTTTTTTTTTTTGCAAAAATGATAAAATTTGTTCTTCAAATACATTATAACATGGAAATTAATTTAAATGATTAGAATAAACTGTTTGGACTATAAAAATAGATATTTGGACGAGAAACATAAAAAATGTTTTTAGCCCATCTCCTATGTTGAGTCATTAAAAAAATTATAACCTTCAAATAATTTGTAACAATGAAAATATCAAAATATTCTAGAAAGTACATAGAAATATCATCTAAAATATCTAAATATTTTGTAACCATCAAATATTCTAGATAATTAATTTCAACTCCATAACCACAAATATATGGTGATCCCATGTCATGCAACAATTGGAATCAAGCCTCCAAGCAAGAAGGCACAAATGTGGCGATCATCTCCTACTCCCAAGTGTTTGGAGAGATGAGTGAAATCATCTTTTTATGTATATGAAAACATAAATTATGTAGTTTGGGTAATGTTTTTTTAGGGTTAGTGGAAAGGTTAGTGGAAAGGATCCACTAAGATATATTGAGATAAAAAAATATTTACAAGGGTGTTACGGGGACCAACTGATCCTTGTAACTATTTAGTAAATTTACAATGTAACTCAAATATTAAAAAGCTCCGCTAATAAAACTAAGAAAGCTCCCAATATACCTAGGCCACTCCTTTCACTATTGCATTTAACTAAAAAGCAACCAACTATGTGCATTAATTGCTGCATCATTAATTAGGGAATGCTCTAATTTTCTCTTCTAGGTGAATGTTATTCTATTCCGTTCTTTTCATATTGCCACAGAAGTAATCGATTTATTTCATTACAACGGTTAATCAGACGTTGTAACGGAACAATTCATTTCAGAATCTCTAGAGAATTCTGTTGTGACCACCGTTGTAATGCTTATTGAGCATTAGGATTTCCAGCGCAGTAAAAACCTACTAACTGGGACTAATCGTTATAACGGTTAATCAACCGTTGTAACGATTGATGCCAGTTACCTTATTTTGTTTATCTCTCTATAAATAGAAACAAAATCTAGATTTGAGAAAACAATCTAGCCGCCTCAAATTGTAATATTACATTTTCAAAACAGATCTAGAATTCTTCATTCTTGTTTGTGCATCAAACTTGAATATCCTTACAACAATCTCAAGCATACTCCACCATACTCAATCTTGTGTAAGAATTAGAGTGATTTGTGTGAGATCTCTTGTTTATTCAAACACTAGTCTTTAGCGCTCAAGAGCTAATTCTGTGCTCGGGCTATGTGACTTTCCAAAGTTTGTAAGGACTCACTGGTTCTATCTTGTACTCCTTTCTCATTGGGTAAAGAAAGGCACGCCATCAAGAAGGTCGCGAAGTTCCGGAGACGTAGGCGTTAGTGCCGAACTCTGTAAACATATTTCGTGTTAAGTATCTCTTTACTCTTCTATTTACTTTACATACACTTGCTTAGTTTAAGTTTTTTTGTTTCCGTCAAGAACAACTTACGTACACATTAGATATTTGTAGTGAATATCAAACCATATAGGGTTAAAATTTTAAAAGACCCCATATTCACCCCTCTTTAGGTGTCGTTAGGGACAACAAAGATGGTATTTTATTTTCTGCTCATATTTATATTTTTAAAGTTTAAATGGTTGATCTGAATTTCTCAACATGATTTTCATATTGAAATGTGTTTCGAGACAAAATTTTACATTTTTTTTAATTTTTACTAATTTTTTTAGAATTATTGAAAATCACAGCTTTTTCATTAAATAAAAATAATAAAAAATTCAGAAAAATAATGATTTCAAAAATTCTAAAGATAGTAAAAAAATTTCAAAAAATGTAAAATTTGATTTTTGAACACATTTCAATATGAAGATCATGTTGAGAAGTTCAATTGATTATTTAAATTTGAAAAATAGATATATGAGCGGGAAGTAAAACATCATTACTTCTCAAAGCATTTACTTCTCAAAGCATGATAGTCAAACTCTATTAAATTTATAGATCTCGCCATTTGAGCTTTGCCTTTAAGAAAAAAATAATGAAGCTAAACAAATGATAAAGAATTTCATTATCTAAAAATTAAATTGAAGTAGAGAAGACTACGGCCAGACCATTATTTGTCATGTCATCCATAATTGCAAAAGATTAACACAAAGAACAAAAATGCCTGAGTAGGAAAATGGACCCAGGCAAGATGTTTGTTTTTTTAGAGAACGAAAACTAAACAAGTACTCAAAATTATAATTGCCTTTTTAAAAGAATAACATCTACGAAGAAAAGTTTGTAACCGGAGACATATCAAGAGAAGAAAAACAAGAATGCAAGATTCCTGTGCCTATTCAGAAGGATCGGATTCCCGAAAGTAACTCAAATTTTGAGTTTAGATCTGAATCGTTCAATTTGAATTTAGATCAATTCGACTTAAGTTAGAATTCACGAGAAGACTCCTTTAATATTTATGCAGATTCTGATCGGACGGTCAAGATTCAAATTCAAAATTTGAGTTACTTTCGGGAATCCAAATTTCATTAAAAACAGATTGAAACAAAATAGAATAGAAATGCAGTATTTCATGAATTTGTATCCTTAATATCTCTGTTATTACAACAAAAAATTTCCTCGTCCGAATTTCAAATCCATGACTTTTCAAATCAGTGACTAGACTAAAAGTTAGTTCTTAAGTACCATTAATTATTATTATTATTAAAAAATGAGATTAAATCTTCAAATTTTAAATATTCATAATAGATCTCCTAACTAAATTTCGAACTCAATAATTTTTACGCATATATAACATTAATATCTCTAGTTTATATCTGAGGTATATTTTATACCTTATTGCTTTCTGACTCCGCTCGAATCTCCTTAATTAAGCTTTCTAAGATTCTATGGACAAAAAGTAAGATAATCATGTCACTTTCATGTCTCTCTTTTTACCCTCTATTTACTCTCTTCTTTTTTTCTTTTTCTTTTCTTTTCTTTCTTTTTCTTTTTTTTTTTACTTCCTCTTTTTTAGAGGCCCTTGTACGAATGATTTTTTTACTAATTTTACTTTTTACTTACTTTTTTAATTTCATTTTTACCCTTCTTTTCTTTATTATTTTATTCACATATATACTCTTTTTTATATCTTATGCGGTCCTGTACTTAGTTCATTTTCGGAATGCTTAATTTATATGAGCATTTTTGAAATAGCTTAATTTTACTTTTTATATATTACTTTCATATTTTTATTAGTATCTATTTTAACCCTCTGCATCTTGCTGTATTTGAATTCGTTTCTTACAAAGAAACAATAGCGTCGTTGATTATCCGTGCTGGACATCATGTTCGGATCCTACGGATTATTTTTGGATACAATGTGGCATCATTTTTTATTTATTTGTTGATAATTTGATCTTTGGCATGTACTACAATAGCATCCACATACAGTATAGAGATCACCAAAGGTGCCTACGGGTTTTCCTCAAAAAGAAAAAGAAGAACAAGATCACCACAGATAATTAAACTAAAAACACAAAAACTGTCTAAAATACACAGGTAACAGACATAAAGCCAAAGTTAAACTTATACTATAAATAATACACAGGTAACAAATTATTTTTTTAGATATGAATTGTTTGATATACGCACAAATATTAAAACGACACCGTACATATTTTTTTCGGACTAAATTGACTTGGATTCTTATCGAATGGTCTAGACCTAAACATATATATATTTTTTAAATATGAATTGTCTAATCATAATACGCACGAATATCAAAAGGACACCGTATATAGTTTTTTCAGACTAAATTGACCTAGATTCTTTTCGAACGGTCTAGACCTAAACAGAAATATTTTTTTTTTAATGACAAAACAGAAATGTGATGTTACCTCGTAGAATATAGACTCGGCTTTGATGTTCATATAAACATGTGGCATCTTATTACTATAGCAGAGAAAGCCGTAACTCGTACGGTAACCACACATGTGGCAACATATGCCTGCTACTAGGGGCAGACCCACATGGTTCTGGGGTAGTTGTTTCTCTTGAATTTTGAATTTTGGTGGAGACTTGTCGGTCCCGTCCGACTTTGCCTCTTTCTGAATATTTAGTTTGTAATTCGGGTTAAATTTAGAGTTAAAATTGAAATAAATATGTTAAATTTTAATTGGTAATTAGGATTATAAATTATAGCATCATAAATTACTAGTCAAAACATTGAAAAATATAAGTTGAAGTATAATTAATTAATGAATTTACACCTATTTAGCTATTTAAATCTGATTTGATATTATTTTTGTCCTCACGAAAATTCTGAATGCGCCCAGCCAAATACTGATTGAGATTGTGGCCATCGGTTCTCTTCGTAAACCTTTTTATCTTGTTTTAACTTTCAAGAGCAAAAGCCCAAATGTTTCTGATAGGTTCCTATTGCCGATGTCGTTTGCTTTATTCCTTTATCTGACGTGTTCAACTTCCGAGTTCCGACAAATGAGAAATCACCTTTTATTTTGATGGTTCGGAAAATATATTTTGTGTAAAACTTTGTACTTTTGAAACTCAATTTTTTTTAATAAATCTTTAGATTGAAACACTTAAACTCTATTGAAAAAATTTCTATATTTTTATTTCTTTTTTATTTCCTTCTTTCATAGTGTAATTACTAATTAACTTGTGTAACTTCGATTTTTTTTATTGAGACCTTTAGGTCATTCGTCATATTGTTAATAAAAAAAAAATTCCAAATGGCCTTTTATTGTTTTGAATTCAGTGCAGTGAGAATTGTAAGAATACCTTATTTGTCCTATTTTAATGGAGTAATAATAGGTTGAAAATAGAGCGGATAATATACGATCTATATTTGATCTGTATTAGAAAATTAGATACGGATATTTGATATTCGAATATCAGTACGAATACAAATATATATATTATTTTAAATTTTAATTATTCATATTCAAATATAGATATATATTGAATATATATTAGACGGATACGCTGGAAATTTCAGATCCACAGTCAATATTTTGGGAGGACATGCGGGCCTTTAACTTTTAATTTAGATGGTAGCTGACACAAGTTGAGAATATTTGGACCGTATCTTGTGCAGATGTGAATATCAGATAAGAAAAATATCACCTCTCAACAATTTTTCTCTTTAATTCCCTTGCGTGAACATTGAAGACATGACGAGAAAGGAAATAAGAAAGTTACTTTTTTGTTAACCTCATGCATAATATATATAAAGTTTGGATTCAAATTTGCTGAAATTTCAGATCCATAAACAGTATTCTGAAATCTCTGAAATTTCAAATCCAGCTGTTGAGCTGTTTCGAGATGCGTGCACATAAAAAGTTGAAAGGCTGAATTCGAAATTTCAGAGATTTCAGGTGTACTTCATGGATTTCGAATTTCAGCTGATTTAAATCCATAAAGTTTAGTGTAGCGGAGTGGAAAGAGGAGAGGAGGGTGGGTGAAGACTGTGCAGATAATTAGCGAAATGTCTCATTCTCAAATCGGAGTGTATCGGAGGTGAACATTGAACTGTCACACGTCTTCTTCCTTCTCTCTACATGGGTTGTTCTGAAGCATAACCTAATGATTTAACTAAGATTAAGAGATAATGTTAGAAGATCCGTGATTTGTTACAAAATTGATGGTTACACATTTGATTTCTTCTTGTAGGGGCTCGATCTACTACAGTTCCCATCACCAGCTGATGGTGATATGCCACAAACATAGAATGTTTAATTGTATCTCAGTCCATACAAAACCTGATGGTGATACCGTGATATACCATCAAATTGGAATGTTATTTATCCACGAGAAATCTTGATTCCTTGGGGCTACAAAATTAAGCGGAAAGACACCAATGATTGTGATTTGAAAAGAAGTAAAGCAAAGTTTAGCCTTAAAGTTCTACGGAATGGAATTAAGAAAAAGAAAGAATTAGGTATAAAATTGACATTATTACCAAAAGAAAGGACTGTTACTGTAGCAATTTGTAGGTCGTCAGAGACAGCGTAGCCACCACCTGACCTGGAGTCCGGATCCTCTCTAACTCAATTTTTGGATTTTGAATCGGGACTGTCTGATACGAATCCGTCGCTAGAATGTGTGCGCTCCACTTCAGAATAAATTGTCATGGATTCGAATCGGACGGTCCCGATCTAAAACTCAAAATTGAGTTATTTCACTGGATCAGACCTGATCCAAACCGCTGTAAATGGTTTTATCAGTCTTGCTTTAGAAATATAAGGTCGTTTATTCTGGGTCGTTCAAATTCTTTTGGTCTTGCATCATTCATTACCGATTCTTTTGGATCAATTGTGCAAAGTTGAATTTATTTGCGTGGTAAAATTACCACTTATTTTAATTAATTTTGGAGCGGACCAATTTGAAGAAATTTGATCTGGATGTAGCTAACAAAAGTTCAAAGGCCGAATATATCATGAAGCGGGCAAATGATGTAGAAACTAGGAGCAGATCCAATGAGCATCAAATTTATTTTTGAATTTGATTGGTTCGAAGACTATCCAATTCATTTTAAGATCTGTTCGGACGAAAATATGTTGAAACTTGCATAACTTCGAACTTAAAGAATTTCCTTGAAGGTTTATAAATATACATGATATTTTGAAAACTTCTCCAACAACTAATTACGAAATTAATGATATTATTCAAACTTACGCTTAAAAAGATAGAGATCACGCCTCCAAATTTTATTGATTGTAGACACCAGAGCAAACTTACCTAAATTTCATTTTTATGTAAGATATGTATCATATATATATTTTGTGACTTAATTACTTCTTTCTTTTTTGCAATAATTGCTTCGTTTTTATAATTTTATCTTTTATTGTTTATAGGACTGTACAAAAAGTTCTTAACTCGTGACTCACTTGTTGGAATTAATTTCAATCAATTACAACATATATGGGCTTATATGTGATATAAATATATATTGAATAATAGACTGTCAAATATCTAATTAGACCCGTTATGAAGTGATCAAATTAAGTATTATTTATCGGGTTCAATATGTGTCATGAGAAGTGGGGCCTTTAATGTGTAGAACGCGTATTAATAACTTTATAATTTAGTGGTGGTCTAAATTATATAAAGTTTGGTAATAATACAATTATGCTATTGGTCCCTCAAGAACACAAATAAATACGGCAATGTTCTGTAAATAAGGAAATACCCAATAAGACAAGTTCTGAATCAAGACCCGCTAAAGATCCAATAAAATAATATGCTACAGATCCAATAAGAAAAACATAATTAATTGATAAATTAATTATTGGAAAGATGCGCCTATTCATTTTAGAAACTGCCTATTCATTTAGAAACTGCATATACGGATGATAACTCTTTATTAAAGGCGCCTATTAAAAATTGGATCTATATCCTTTCAGAAATACAGAGAACATATACGGCTTTATCTCTCTCCCTCTAATTTTCTCTCTATCAAAAATCTGAAATAAAGATTGATATTGAGTGGAAGACAAGAAGATTTTCAGTACAGAACTTGCGATTCGGGTATTTCTCCTTGTACAGAACAAAGTGTTGCCGCTGCCGCCTCTTTTGCTCTCTCCATCGGACTTGAGAGGGATTACTTGGAAATCTAAAGGCTTCCGGTGATCAACGGTGCTTGTGTCTCTCTGGAAGATCATGGCTATGGACCAAGGTAACTTAAAATTTCAGTAGTCACAGACTCAGTACTCTAGCTCTCTCTCTCTCTCTCTCATGAACTCAATGTTGTTCCTAACAGTATCTACAGAGGGGGTGAATATGGACCTTATAAATTTTAAACCCTATCCGGTTAGATATTAAACGTTTAAGTAAATCATGTGTGCAAGTGTGTGTAAGTATGTAGTTCTTGACGGAATCAAGAACTCGTAAAATGAAGTGCAGTAAAGTAAATAGTTTTTTTTTTGACAAAAGTGGATAAAACCCACCAGTTTCATTAGAAACTAATATGCAATGTTTTACAAAAAATGGATAGTACTCACAATGTACTAGTCAACAAGGCAAGTATTACAAAATACCATAGACATCAAACAAGCTTGGAATTTTTGAAAAGCTAACTGTTTGTAGGATACCACTAGAAACATACAAAACATAAGCACAAAGCCAATAAGATCCTATTAGTATCCATCACCATAAGTAAACCATGTGAAGTAGAGGAGACACTTTGGGAATGAGCATCTGAAACAGAAACAAAGGCAGAAGAGGGGATCAAACCACCTATTTAGGAAAAGACTGCAAAGTTTCTATCAGTGTCTAGTCTTATTGAGAAAAATAACCGAGCCATCTATTTATAATGAGATTGCAGAATCTCATAAAATTGGAAACAAATATAGGATTTGATCCACACCTGTAGTCATAATCAAATGACCGTCACAACGGCTGGGGCAGATCTCAAGATCCGCAGAATTAGGGTTTGCTAGTTTTGCTTGTGCTTTGTTTTCACTATTGACTGCCAGGTTAATTTGAATTTTGAATTTGATTTTCTGCCTTGCAACGGCTAGACTCAGGCAGTCACAACCTCATATCTATTTTACCATACTTTTGGATATAAATTAAAATTGATAAAATTAAAATGGCAAAGTATGATCTTCGTAATATTCATAATCTTCGTGATCTTCATGATCCAGCATCCAATCAGTATCTGACCATTCCATATAGGTCGTGTGAATTATGTATCCGATCATTATGTATCTAATCATTTCATATAGCTCGTGTAGATCATGTATCCGATTATTCCATATAATTTGTCACAACAACTTGTCATGATACTTGTGTTTGACTTTCATTGACCTTCGAATATAGCAATTTAATCTGCACACATCTCAAACAAAAAAAACTGTAAAATTCAGTATTTATATGTTTTGTAAATTAGTCAAACATTATTACTTACAACAACACTCAGTACACTCTCTCTCACACAAAGACTCAATAATATATAAATAAATTTTAGTTTAGGTGAATATATTTTTGTGAGCATTAGTATTATGCAGTGTTCTAAATAGCGCGCTATAGCGTTTTTGGACCCCAAACGCTACGCTACGACATCAAAATGCGCTATTTGCACTATACAATATGAGTTTTTTTTTTTTTTTTAAGCAATTTATATGAGTTTTAAATAAAGATAAAAAAAATCTCAAACCGAAATTGAATTTGTTGCTACTTGCTACAAATAAATCAATTTGAAATTGGGAATAAAAATTGAAATTTGAATAGAAAAAAAGTCCAAACCGGAATTAAAATTTGAATAGAAAAAAAAAAAAGATTATGTCATAAATCGTGATACTTAAGATATTTTTAATAGAAAAAATCGATAGTTTATGATATTACTATGGATATTTTGAACCGCAATTTGAACTTTGTACGGGTTCAATATGAATACTATATAATTTCTTAATTACTTTGGTGTTATTTATTGTTCTATGAGACCTTAGATAATGTTGATATTTAGTACAAATATTGAATATACGAATGTAAAAAAAAAAAATGCTATTTGGAATAGCTTCCGCTATAGCGACGCTATTCGCTATAGCTTTTTTTTTAGCCTTCCCGCTACGACGCTATAAACGCTATTTAGAACCTTGATATTATGTGAGTTTTCACTTTTCAATGAATACAGACAGGTTGTCAGTCAACTCGAGAGTTAGTAATTAGTTAATCACGAGTTATATTTTTAGCTCAATGCTATATTTCCAACTCAAGTTGACTTAGTTTAGTATCTTATTAAATTGATCTCGAGTTAGCCCTAATTTGCTCGAACTTGAACTCAGTTCATTTCTATTTTGTTTTTCTTGTCAAGTAATTAACACTGACATCTGACTTCGAATGTACTTTTTATTGACATATTACTTTCTTTGTACATTATGAATTGATGAGCAATCCGCACCTATAGCAACAAACTAACGCACAAATTTTTTTCTTTTTACAACTGGAATAAAACAACTACATCCCGGTTATCGTTTTGTGACGGATTTTTCTAAACTAGGATTCTATGTAAGAGCTGTTAACGGGCTGATTCGAATTAGGCAAAGTTTGAACTCAGCACGTGTTAGAACAAGTTGAGTTTGAGTCGAACTTGATTTTGTACGAGCCAATCACAAGTCGAGTTGAGCCAGTTCGTTTGTGCCGTGAACCTTATATAAATAAAAAAAATTCGTCACTTTAATGTTGGAAGTCACTCTTAAACCACGAACAGGAAAGAATTTCACCTTCTCTTTGCAAAGAGTTTCATTCTTTCATAATAAGCACAAAAAGTAATAGTAAAAGAAAGTTGACTTCATATTCTTCTTGCAACAAGTTTAATTGAATAACAAGCAGAGTCGACACGGATAGACACTACTAGAATATGTTTTTTCCAAGGGCACTAGAAGTTATTTGCATAATAGTAAAGGGTCCATAAAAATGAAATCGTCTTTTTGAATTTTTGAAGCTATTTACATGAGTATCCTATAGATATAGTAATGCATGAAAATCCGTGTTATTTAACACTGTAAATGTCTTTTATCCACCAATGGAAATAAGATTTCAAGAACCACCATTCGGCAAACATGCCATATATTATCTTTTAGTAAAGATTCATACACACTTGATGCGTCCATACAAATAAGTCTAAAGTTATGTTGCATGAATACAAATGCGGGTATCGTATCGGATATGATACGGTTACAGTGATATAACAATTTTCAAAAATTTAGAATACGACACGTCTATTATATATGTGTGTATCAACATATATAAATATTAGTTTTTACTATTTTAATTATATTATTAATTCAATACTTGTATTATATCAATAGTTATATATTCTATCAACGAAGGGTGGACCATTGTTTTTCTTGTTGAATTTCCTGCATGAGTTAAAAAATATGTGAGAAATTATTTTGCTGACCATACATAGATTTTACCGCTTTCCATAAATCTTGTGCAATTTCAGCCATCATAAAGAGGTCGGATACAGCCGGCTCCATGGAGTTTAGTAGTAAGGTAATGATTATATCATTTGTTGTTCTCCATTGTTTTGTTGCCGTTGTTTCTTCAGAAGTTAGCTTGTTTGGATCTTTGATTTCTGATTTTTTATTTTTACCAGTGATGTATTCTAACATCTCTCGACCACTCAGGGCCCTGGATGCTGCCCTCGCCCATGACACATAATTTTTGTCATTGAGCATGGTATTTGTTAGCTTCGAGAAGTTCGTTGCTTCTTCTTGTGCTATTTTTCTTTTGCTGAAATTTGTTGCATTTTTTTAATTTTTCGGTCACAGAGTCTTTTGCTCTGATACCATGTTAATTTTTGTAAGAGAGAAAAGATGTAAAAAAATAACTTATTATTACAATCTTATTTTCAGTTTTATATGTATCTCTATTTATAGAAGAAAAATAAAAACTAGCCGTTGTACTGTTAATTACAACTACTAACTACTAACCACTAACTCCTAGCCTAGTAATTACATGACACTAATTCCTACAACTAGCCGTTACAATTTAAACTTGTAACTAGCCGTTATTTTTAACAAAATTTAACTAAATTGTTTCTAGTCCGCTTGAGAAATTATGACCACAAGATTATATCACGAATTACTTAGGTGCTACGACTTCATTTAAGTCATTAGTCACAGTTGGGGTTTAAGGTTACATCGTCAACTACCACATATACCACTAGCCAAAAAGTCTCTTTGGCATCTCAAACAATTAATTAAAGCTGAAATCACATCTCAGAGACTGTTCGAGAGTCGTCAAATTTTGTTAAGCATACGCAACTTCGCATATATGTACAACCAGCGCAGTTTTTCTTTGCAATTTAATTCAATTTCAAGTTTCTTTGATGATGGTAACAGAAAATTAAAAGTAGTAATACCAGAATCTGGTTTAAATAAGTGCACAAGTAATACTGATTGCTTGTCTCTAAACACTAATGTTTTTTTAAGCCATATATAGTTTTGATAATTAAGGGGCATAAGTTCTACAGAAGTGGGACCCGATCAAAGATTGAAGTCATAATAATCAAATGATCTAGGATTTAAAATGAAATTGCACAAGAAGATTTTAGAAGAAAAATCATTAGTCGAGTCACAGACAAAGGAATGCAGAATAAAAGTTAGTTGATACGTTTTCAATGATTTCAAGTACAAGTAAAACCCTGATAAGAAAAGATGACTGATTTAACAAAACTTGTTACCTAGTATAAGGTTTCTGGTAGAGATAACATCCATCCTTTTCTTGGTTGGGCTGAACTCTTGTCACTTTATCAGATGCGAAAGTTCAGTGTGGTTTTCTTTTTGCCGTTCAAGTCCAGTGTATATGTATAAACACAGTTAGTAAGAATCTTTTTTTTTTGAAAGATATTATTAGTTCAGGGCCCCAAATTTATATTATCTTCACACGATTGAACCGTAGTGTTAGAAAAAAAAACTCGTAGCTTGTGGCTCGTTCGAGGTCTGCTCAAAAATAGTTTGTAATTAGCTTATTTAATTCTGACATCACCCATTATTAACGAGCTTAAGCTTGACTCAGTTTGGCTCGAACTGGTACAGCTCATTGCAAGAAGAAGATGAAGTTTTTTTGCCGATTCTTTCACTATTTTTCTTTGTACTTATAATGAGAGTATAAAGCTCATTGCAAGAAAGAAAATAAAATATTTTTACATGCGGCTCACAGCATGAATAAACTGGCCCGGCTTGGCTAAAAACTAATTTGGCTCGGACTCAGCTCGTTCTAACTGATTCCGAGCTTTGCCTAGCTGGACTCGACTCTTGCTTGTTAACTGCCTCAGGTCCGAAAACATAGTTTCTCGGAATATATTTTACACATTTTATTTCATCGGGTCACGATGCTCCATGGGCTATTTTGGTTAAACTCAATAGACCATATATTTGGGTTTTATAAAATATGGGCTCTTGGTCTATAGCCCGGCCCAATAATGAATCACCGAGGCAAGGGCTAACTAACGATGATAAAATCTCAACCGTTTATGACATACCGAGTCTTCTACCCTAGTTCCTATATAATTCATCTACCAAACCCTAACTTCGTTCTCCTTTGGCGGCACGTTGAAGAGGAGAAAGGAGCTTCAAAAGTATCTTTCGAGACGATGAGAGCAAAGGTTAGTTTTCTACAAATAATCCAATCGGATTACTGATTGGCGTTTAGACTTTTGATTGCTTATTAGAATGGATAAATTGAATCTAAGGTTCTGGTATTTAGGCTTCTTGTATGACCATGGGATTTCTTTGATAAATAATATATGGTAGTAAATTTCGTACCGGAATTATGAATATCGGGAAGTATGATTGGATATCTGCCTCTTTTCTATGGTACTTCAGAAATTGCCCATTTTTTTAGCTGCCTTAAATGATGGTAATATCTGAAGCTTGTTGGGTGTCCACACAAATCTTCGAAGAGTGTGGAGCCCAATAGTAGTGATTTGCTACGCACATAACCCTTAGAGGACTATGATTTTTTTTTTTTTTCTGAGGGATTTGTTTTGGTTGAATTCTTTTAACCTCCAACCCGTGTAGGATTTTGTAACAATTGACATTAAGAGCATGCCATAATGTTTAAAATTCCTTGTAATCATTACCATAATTTCCCAATTTTGTTATTTTCAAGTGTGGACTTGTGTCTCTTTGTGTGGTAATGTGGTCCTTATATGAAAGTTTGAAATTCTCTGTAAATGATGCGAAAGGTTTTATATATATATATATATATATATATATAAGTGATTGATGATTGTGGGGTTTTATACAGTCAATGTAGAATTGTTCCTTGGAAGTTGGAATGAACCTTGTGAAAAAAAGCACAAAGTATTATATTGCTTGCTGCACCTGTTTTTTTTTCACAAAGTATGCCATTGATGCTTGCCTAATATTAGCCAAAAGATTGATTGTTAAACAAGTAGAACTACTGTTCATTAGTTCATGTGTTATGTTTTTGTGCTGTAGAGAATTTACATTATATATTATTTTGAAGAGTGTTATGTTGTACGTTTAAATTTTTCAGGGAACTTCAATTATTTTTCAAATTTGAATAGAATCTTGTGCCATGCAAAAGTAACATTGTTGTTTCGTTTGCTGTTAAAATTTGTTCAGTGGAAGAAGAAGAGAATGAGGAGGTTGAAGAGGAAGCGTCGAAAGATGAGGCAGCGCTCCAAGTAGACTACTCTACTTTGAAGTCTCTGATTTTGGTTTTCCATTAATAGTTCCTTTTTTATGCAAATGAACTGTTTTGTTTTGATCATATAACCTTTTAGGTTATGTAAGGCATAATTTTGACTTGGATTAATGATAGTTTCTATTTATCTGAAACTTTGGTTGTTGTTTCTTGTGCTACTTGTACATCTTCTGATACTGTGGGGATCAAAAAAAAAAATTTGGGTGCACTGTTCAGGGGGTGTTATCTTTGTGAAATGACTTAACCGTGCTGACAAGGTTATCCAATATGGATTGAATTGGCCAGTTTGACTGATCTTTCTAGTTTGGTATGCTTTAGAAACTGCATATCTGAGTGATGGGGTTAAACAGTATACTTTTGATAATAGAGTAGGGATATATTTGATGAATTTGTTTGTCGATATTGGCTTGGGTTTTGTCAGCAATTTTAAATTTTGAAATTTTATATTTGCAATGTGATAATACCACTTGTATATTTTGTGTGGATCATGTGGCGTTGGACAACATAAATTTTTGTAGAACACTGCTATCAAATTTTATGAATAAAAATGACCCTGCTACTGATTGCAATCCGTTGTCATTCTTTTTTATTTTAACATAAATAGACTTGGCTATTTTGATTTTTCCGTAGCAGCCACAATAAAAAGAACATGATGGAAAATTTAACGCTAGTGCATTGTCTTTGTAAGAGGTAACAATTGAATAAAAGATATTTTCAATAGTATCTATAACCCTGTAAAGAGTGGTGAACAGCAGAAGATGAAAGAGCGTTTGCATTGACTGGGTTTGCTCTGCTCTTGAGTGTTGTTGAGATTTGGTGCACGATCTTGATCCATTGGCTGTTATCTTGCCATGCAAAGCTCTCAGATGACTATTTGCGGAGAGGGAATTTGCCAGTGTCCAGCTGCAGTGTCCATGGGGTTCTTTTTATTCTCAGACATTCTCTTGCTGATGGAGAAAAAAAAAAGGGGGTGTGTTCATTCGATGAATTGATTCCGCTTTTATTTAGTTGCAGATCGTTATTTGTTTCAATTTGTAGAGTGGCTAGCTGTTCATGGGCTCGTTGTGTGCTGTGATGCGCATGGAATAAAGCCTAATGAAGTACCACTTCTGTTTACAATTTTGAAAGGGTTGCATGGCACCATAAGGTACTTACAAATTTACATGGTAAGCAGATCAATTCTCCCTTCTCATCCATCGAACAAAAGTTTCTTCAAAAACAAAAATTCACCAACTTTCTCTTGCAATCTTGCCAGATCTTCTCAATTCAGGTCATACTCTGTTTAATTGGCTTGGACCGTAACCAGACAACTTAATGGTGTTGTTATTGGTTGATTTTGGAGGTCAATTGATCAACAAGGTTTTGTCTGCCTTCTTTCTTATAGCAACCATCATTGCTTCTCTTCAGTTGCATTTTGTTGTCAAATCCATTCCTCCTACAATGCCAATACAGACCAGTCTCATGGTGACTGATATTTATAATTTACTGTTTATATTGTCGGAATTTTCTGAACTAGATTTTGAAGAGAACATAGAAGAGTGAGTAGAATGGAGATAGACTAATGTGAGCAAGTTATTCATGAAACTACTCTTCTATTCCTCTTGGAGATAAACTAGTCTTCTATTCCTCACCTTGGTATCAAAACCTACTTTTGAAACTTAATATCAGAATCATCTAGAAATTTTTCCATTGCCGAAAATTGTGAAACAATCAGATAAATTCCTTGCAAATGAAATTCTGTTTTTCTAGACGAAATAGTGATGAGTCAATATTTGATGGCAAGTTGAATTTGGAGTATGTAGTGGATCCAAATTATACAAGCTCTATCTTTATTAAGCTGAATCTTGATGCCCATGAGCAATTGATGAAAAATTGTTGAAAATTTGGTTTCATTTATTCCTTTAAATTAAATCCTAAGTGGTACCATTCGGTACCAGTTCGAATTTTTGAGGTAGTTATGAATCATAATTGGGAGCAGACTGGTGCAGTGTTTCTGAATTCTGATGGTACAGGTGCCTGTTTTGCAAATTTCGTTTGCAGCTGTTGTTTAGACTTAGTTGGATATCGATAAATTTCAGTTTCGGGTGAAAATTTAGAGAAGCTGATACTCTTTGTATTCAGATGCTCGAGTTTAGATCCTTATGGAGGTGTCAATTGTGGTCTCATTAACAGGTGACCAGGTGGATTTTCAAACTACTTCAAGATGAAAAATGCGTAGTTGACTTATTAACTGCTTTGTTGAACTACTCTGAAGAAATGCAAAACAGTTTTGTAGTGAACTTTTTTAAGATGCTCATGTCTCATGCGCTGTTGCTTTTTATGCTAATTTTTGTTTTTGGATTTCGATCTGTTCGTTTATCAAATATAAATTTCTGTAGATGAGCTGTAGACATTTATATTAAAAGGCTCTTTTTATGAAAAAAAAAATGGTATCATAAAATTATATCAGACATGCCGTGGAGTGTGGGCCCAAACCCTAGTTATAATAATTGTCAATGAGGCATTTTGCAACCAAGTAATGAAAAAATTATTTATTCTTAATTTATTAACACAATATTTCTCTTTTCTTTTTTGATGTTGCTGAACATCAATATTTTCTCAAACTTTTATAATTTTCTTAGTTTATCATGCCACTTAGTAGATCAAAACTTGCATCACCGACCATAGTTTCATAATTTTTAAAGAGGCATCTTGCAACCAAATAAAGAAAAAAAAATACTGATTCGTAATTATTAACACAATCTCTCTCTCTTCTTTTATGATGTTGCTGAACTCCAATCTTTTCTCAAGCTTTTATAATTTTCTTTGTTTATCATGCGACTTATTTAGATCAAAACTTGCATCAACTGTTGAAATGCAATTCATGGAGACGTCAGACGTGGTTATGTGAGTTCCTACATCACCTTAATTTATTTCCTTAGTTGAAAATTTTCAAAGATGTAATATTTTAATTCGGTTAATATGGTTGCATTTTCTGTTTTTTGTATTATTTTAATTCGGTTTATTTCTTTAGTCGAGGTATTGTCTTGAGTAAATGAAATTTTAGAGCATGTGGACTACTATCAGTTCAGTGTTTATCAACTTGTTAGGTTAGCTTTATAAGCAAATACGAAAAGGGGAAATCAATCAATCATGCTGTGAATATTGGAAAATAAGGAAGTATTGTACGGTAATTGATTTGGTCATGTTGTTTCTCCTCTTTAACCCTTCGTCTACTTCCTCTCAGCACCAAATGGAGGCTACGCAACATGCAGCGAAGAGATTTGTTTTAGTATCTACTGAGTACTGTTTTTCTTCTCCATTTCAATATCGTTCGTTATCTTTTTCTTTTCTCCATTATTGCTTAGTTGTGGCTAAGATTTTCCGGTTATTGATTTCTCCTTGTGTTGATCTTACTTTTTGAAGATAACTAGAATTTAATTTCAAATTGTTTCCATTGACTCTGTTCAATTAAATTTTTATTGTAGTGCTATACCGATTAGAGAGTATATTTGTCATATCTATAACATTATGTTGATATGTTCCTCTGTTCATTGAAGAAAAAACAAGTATACGAACCATCGCTCGAGTCTGGATGCCCTAAAGTAACTCAAATTTTGAGTTTACATCCAGACATTCAGATCAGAATACGTTTCAAGGTAGAATGCGCATGGCAGCTTTAATATTTGTGCAAAAGCAGATTAAACGGTCCGGATCTATATCAAAATTTAAGTTGCCTTGGGTGAAATGAATTCCCATTCGGATGGGCATCTTACTCATATTGGTTTGATGCTTGCAGGAAATTATCCGATTCGCTTTGTGAAGCGTGCGCCTTTGATCGCCGATTTTTTTTAAAAACCATAATTAAAAAAATTAAAATTAGCAAACCAACATTATTAGCTCGGTTTTTTCAAAAACCACAAGAACCGAGATGCCAATTCGGTCTCCATTTTTTTTTCCCCTGAGACCAAATTGGCATTTCGGTCCCCCCTTTTCACACTTTTTTCACAGAAAACTGTGTTGCCTTCCGTGTAGCTCCGTGTAGCACCCTGGGACCGAGATCCCAATTCGGTCCAGGGTATTTTCAGTGGGGACCGAATTGGGATTTCGGTCCCCTTTTTTTTTTTTTTTTTTTAGACAAATAGCTAAAATGATCAAATATAATACTAAAAAAATTGAATTTTTTTCTCTTTGTCAAATTACTTTTTGATAGCATATTTATATTAAAATACGCTAAATTACTTGAAATTATGTTAATTTATGCTGATTTACACTAAATTACTTGAAATTATGTTAATTTTTTTTAAGAGACAAATAGCTAAAATGCTGAAATATAACACTAAAAAATCGATTTTTTTTTAAATATTTGTTAGATTACTTTTTTGATATATAATTAGCATGTTTATACTAAAATACGCTAAATTACTTGAAATTATATTAATTATGTAGAATTATGCTAAAATACGGTAAATTACGCTAAATTACGTATGAATAAGGATGATATCTTCACTGAGAAGGCGAAAAACAACAACGAAACTACGTAGCTCAGTAAATTATATTGATTAAGATTTTCATTTTTATTGTTCAATCTACGTAGCTCAGTAAATTAGTTATATAATGAACTTGTAGAATACCAATTTTTATTATTTTTGAAATTTTTTTACTATTTTTTATGATTTATGAAAGATGGTACAAAATAGGCCCTATTCATACGTAATTTAGTGTAATTTAGCGTATTTTAGCATAATTCTACATAATTATTGTAATTTCAAGTAATTTAGTGTAATTCAGCATAAATTAACATAATTTGAAGTAATTTAGCGTATTTTAGTATAAATATGCTATCAAAAAAGTAATTTGAAAAAGGGAAAAAAAATTCGATTTTTTAGTGTTATATTTTATCTTCTCTTTAAAAAAAAAAGAAAAAAAACGGGGGGGGGGGGGGGGGGGGCGAAATGGCAATTTGGTCCCCATCCCATTTTGATTTTCTATGGCAGCTCTGTGGAAAAATTGTGAAATGGGGAGGGGGACCGAAATGCCAATTCGGTCCCAGGGGAAAAAAAAATGAGGACCGAATTAGCATCTCGGTTCTTATGGTTTTTGAAAAAAACTAGCTAATCATGTTGGTTTGCTAATTTTATTTATTTTTAATTATGGTTTTAAAAAAAAATCCTTTGATCGCAGCACACATGCATCGTGAATTGAGTTGACAATTCTGAGCTTGGATCGGACCATTTTGATCCGATACCTGTTGGACGCGTTTCTCCACAACCGGTGAATTGAAGAGCAAGCGCAAATTCTGTCATTTAAGTTTTCTTAACTACGGGCTGAATTTAACGGGCTTTTTCCATGGGCCAGTACTATTCTAAAAATCTGTACGCCGAAAACAGGTTTTATTCTCTACCCGGTGTGTAGTTCTATTTGTGAGGCGTTGGTTTTTTCGTGATCAGATCCAGACCCTTGATTGTAGACCCAGCCTCTTTTTAAAACCCTAGCACTGGTTATATACTCTTCCCACAAATCTCTCTCTCCTGTTACTTCGCGGCGCGCGAGCAAAAGAGCGAGGTCTACAGCGAGAGAGAAGTTTCTCGATCTTAACTATGAGGGCGAAGGTTTGTATTGATCTGTTCATTTAGCGTCGCTATCATTTCTGTTTCAATTTTATTTATTATGGATTAGACGCTGAATTGCTGATATAACCTATAGATTCGTCAGTTTAGTCGTACTTCACAACATCTTTCTTTACGATTAGATTATGTTTAGAGGCTTCCTGATTAGATCATACAATTTAAAATGGGTGATTAAACACTTGTACTTATAAACCTAGAGAGAGGGTAATCATTACTTATAAACCTAGAGAGAGGGTAATCATTGCATGTGGTTAAGATAAGTTTTTCGGATGTGTAATTGTTGATTAGGCACCAATTATTGTTTTCCTAGGATGCTGATTATCAGCACTGTTAGATTTTTGCGCATTCCTACTGAATTGAAAAAATGATAATATTCTGCTTTCTGAAACGTTTGTTGTTATGTGATAGTCATGTCTGAAACAGTCTACTCAATAATTTGTTAACGTTGGTTCTTTCTATAATGAAAGTTTTACCTATTTTCTAGAAATTTATATCAGAAATGAAGTAATACTTGGGTTTTATGAAGTGCTGGTTCTGTCTCACCTGAATTAATTTTTATACTGTATATTATTGAACTCATTGTTTTTCCAACCATTTGACAATTAAGCTTGGATATGATTTATGAATTGGAAAGAGAACTAAGATTATGGCGCAAAATTATATTGTTAGTTTTGATTATGCTTTCTTGGTCCGAATAATTTGACCATTACTTCTTCTCTAGCAAAGTAAAAGTCTTTACTTACTACGCTGTGTTATATTGTTCTTGGTAAATATTTTATATTCAACTGCTAAACTTAATGTTTTGATATTTGCAAATAATACCAGTGGAAGAAGAAGAGAATGAGGAGGTTGAAAAGGAAGCGCCGAAAGATGAGGCAGCGATCCAAGTAGATGCCTGCACTGCTTTTAGCTGTTCTTGATCAGTATATCAAACTTGGGTTTTGTTTTTCTTGTTAGTATGACCCTGTTGTTGCAATTGAACTGGATTTTTAAATTTGTGTTTTATGTAAGATCCTTGTTTGAATTAAGTTGAACAATGCGTAATATTGTTTCTTGTGTTTGTGTTACCATGTTATAATTAGGTTTACCATGTGATGATTTGCTGGTTTGCCAAATATTTAATTTTGTTTGGTGCGTACCCAAATGTATTATTCTCTGGTGCTCGGGTTTCTTTTGTAGTACAACTAGTTTAAGCCTAAGCTTATCAACGTGATGGTGAGCTCAATTCTAAATTTTGTTGAATAGGTTTCAAATGATGAATTTACTATTGGAATTGATTTACTTTATGAGGATATAGTTGTGTTTATATTTAGTAGAAAGTCAAGCTGTAATACAATTATCCTTTATTTTTTAGGGGGAATTTCACGTATACCCCTCAAAAACATTAAAATTACGTTTTTCCTCTTCTAAACGTCATAATTTCTTATTTGTCTTTTTAAACTTTAAAAACTCACAAATTTATCCATTTTACAATCTTTTATATAAAAACTCATTTTAAATTTATAAAATACCTATTTTACCCTTTGTATATAACTTAGGAACAGACCTTACAGGCTTACAGCCCGTGGCGTTTAGATTGCTTAAATTTTGAAACATTTGAGTACATCAGACCTTATAGCAAAATAATAGAAAACAACTAACATGAAAACTTCATTTTAAATTACATAATCATCATAAAGAATACTAATTTAAACTAAAATAAGTGTGGCCAATCTCCATTTCAATGTTTAGGCCATCAGTGATGGTACTGGGGCTATCAATACTAGTACCAGTAACCTCCTTTTGAGCAGCCTGTACAGATGTTCGCGTCCAATTGGCCAGTCGATGAGGTGTTTGCAGTACTTCTCATGGCACATGCCAGATATGCAGTCGGCTCTGATTGGATTGGTATATTTGCACACACCTCACCACTGTTTAAATATAATTGTTCTTGCAAGATCGAACAGAGTATGTGTTATGTCTTAGACGTAACGAAGCAACAAAGAACACGAATTGAACATGAATAGTGAAAAAATCAAATTAATTTAATGAAATTCAAAGAAATGGGATACCACGGCCTTAGGCCAAACCTTAGTTCAAACTACAAAATTACAGTATGATAGTCTGATTTGAATCCATAAATCTATTTGCCATTTATAGGCGAAGCTAATACCAAAGAAATTATCTAAAATCACTATGTAGATTGCTGTATTCGTTTTACCGACGGCACGTCAGCCTCCAGGTCAGACTTTGGCCCAGCAGTTTTTTTTGGAGAACTTTATCATTTTGTCTCCAGTTCGTGAGTCGTGACTTCATTACTGAACCCAGCTGATCCACACGTTAGCATCCGTAACCTTCCCACAGTCATGGGCAGATCATTAAAAGAGGAGCCCAGTCGCAATGTTATGTCTTTTAAACAATTTCCTTAGCGTGCATCTGCCCCGCCTACCCAAGAGCTTCTCTTACTCTCTTTCAATCAGAACTTTGACTGAGTGAAAATCATAGCCTAAACGGGTCGATCGCAACCCAGGTCGTGACAGTATATACCACTGATCTTATCAGAAACAGGTATTCAGACAAACCCAACCCAAGAGAGCTCGGTGATAGCTTCTATACATTTAAGACATGGGCTGATCAATTCAACGGCTTCTGCTTCTGTTCTGACGCGCTAAGAGAAATACCTGTGACTGTGGAATACCTGAGATATTTTATTATTAGTTTTTTTAAGAAATAAATTCCCTTTTGGACGAAGCTCCTCAGGGAGAGGTCCATCAGAGTAGCAAACGAACTTAACAAACACATTAGCTGCATACATTAGCAACTGCAATGAATAAACTTCCCAAGAGGTCTGTCCCCGAGTTATATACAAAGGGTAAAAATAGATATTTTACAAATTTAAAATGACTAATAATAAAAAGAATAATAAGATGGGTAAATCCGTGAGTTTTTGAAGATTAGAAGGGTAAATATGATATTATGAAGTTTAGAGGGGGAAATACGTAATTTTGATGTTTTTGAGGGCTATACATGAAATTCCCCAATTTTTTTATTGATTGATTTAAATATTCAAAACTTCACACTATATTTAAGTTCGTGTGTTTAGCTCCTTTTTATGCTATGCATGCTTCGATACATTCAGCTCATACCCCTTAAACACCGGCCTTGTCCATTATGAAATAAAGCTCTCACAAATCTCCTTAATACTCGAAGGACTTGCTATGCAATTGTTACATTTTCTAATAAGTTAGCCTCACAACAAGAACTCAGAAGGGTTAGATCATTAACAGTCAAAATTGAAATGCAGGGGGCGCTGGCTTCACTCAACCTGTCTAGTTTGAACTGTTATGACCTTGAAACTTTAAAGGCTGGTTGAGGTTCAGAAATCGAACAAGAATAACGTGTCATGTGATCTGTATTTTGTAGATATTTTCGTTCAGAGATAAAATTCAATTTTTCTTTCTCAACTTAACAGTAAAAATGGTATAATTATCACAATAGAAGGGCACCAATTATGATATATGAATCAGTATGTCTACTTGTTCATTCTAGGTCATGCTGATTTCAAACAATGTATGTGTTGAAAAATACCAGATATGAAGTACTCAAAACGGCCTTCTGGCTAGTGTCTTTGATATTTTGCAGAAGGAAGTTTCGTTTCATAAATAGGACATCCATGTTTTTGTAGATAATTTCAAAAGAGATGGACTTAGCTACTTCATGGAGTAAAACGACTTTGTACTTCACGCCATATCTTCATTTTCAAAGTTCAAATAGTCGATTCGAACCTTCCAACATGTTCTTCATATTGAAATGTACTTGGAGACCAAATTTTACATTTTTTTGAATTTTTTTACTATTTATTAAGCCACTTTGAAAATCTGAAAATCCTTATGAACAGTAAAAAACAGTAAAAATTTCTGGACCGCCGGATCAGTGATTTTCAAAGTGGCTTAATAAATAGTAAAAAAATTTCAAAAAATGTAAAATTTGGTCTCCAAGCACATATCAATATGGAGAACAACTTGAGCGGTTCGGATCGGTCGTTTGGATTTTCAAAATGAAAATAATGAGGCGTGGAGCACCAAGTCGTTTTACTCCATGAAGTAGCTAAGCCCAGCACATTTCAGAATGGTTTTAACATTTTTCAGTTTCATATCGGGCAACAATTTTGGCTACAAAATTTCTAAAATAAAACTAAAAGGACAACCGCATGTCATTCAATCAAATCTTCAAAGCTAGGTTTTTCTTCATCCTTCGCGTCATCATGACGGATATTGACAAACCCAATACAAGAAGACGAGAACTTCATAGACAGATTTAGCACCATTTTTGCAAACTAAAATCCAACATTATCCAAGCAAAACTTCAAGCTAATTATCTCCACACTCTCTTGGCTCACTTCCCCTCTTGCATACAACTCCCTCAACAACTCCCCTACTAAATCTTTCCTCTCTAGGTTCCCAACCGCTTCAATAATGATCACATATGTGCTCTCCGTCGGCTCATAACCCTTCATTACCATTTTTTCAAGAGCCATTATTGCCAGATCTATTCTCCCCCCCTTGCATAATTCTAAAACGAGCTTATTATAGTTGTCAATATTTGGCTGAACATTATACTTATCCATCACTTCAAACATCTCCACTGCCTCCTCGTGGAAGCATTCCATGCACAAACCGTTTACAAAATATAAGAAGGTTTGTAACTTGGGTGTAGACTGTACCTGTTCTAGCTTGGTCAGAATTTGCAATGCCTCGAAGGTGTTACCTCTACAACACAGGTAACCAAAGAGCTCTTTCCCATAAAAAGAGTGCAGCTCTTTACCCTGCTTTTGGCGCAATGACTCCAAAATTTTAACTGCCTCATCTAACATCCCTCTGTTGCAAAGGAGGGCGATAGCCCTATATGTGCCAAAGTTGAAAGGGCAGTTCCAACTTTCCATATTTTTCAAACATTTGTGGACCATGTTCAGCTGGCCCTCTGAACAAAACCGCATGATTATTGGGTTGAAGCACCATGTGTCAATTTCGAACCCATTTATGCCAAGTTCTTCAACAATTTCCAACGTTTCCTGTGTGTACCCTTTGTTTGCTATAGCTAATATCAAACCTTTGTAAGTTACAATATCGGGCATGAATCCTCTCTCCATCATGTCATCTAAGAGTGCCTCTGCCTCACTCCACCGGCCTTGGTCACTCAATGCATGTAATAAAAGGTTATAGGTTTTCAAATGATACTTTAAACAAGGGGGCAATACCAAAAATAGCTCCAAAGCCTCGTTAACCAGGTTGTCTTCCTTGTATGCTGCTAGAACCCTGTTGTAACATCTAAAGTCTGGTTCTCCACCTCTTAACAAGATTTGGGTTAACACAGAAACAGTCAAGTAGGTGCCTCCCTGTAGATAAGCAGCATTTATCAATCTATTAATAGTGTCTGGGTCAGTTGGTGCAAGTCCTTTCTGAATTAGTTTATCCAAACAGTGCCAACCCCGGCATGGGTTTAATGTGTCCGCTTTCCGGCAAAGTGACTTTGTCAATTGGTCGTACACTTCTGGATCGAGAGTGCAGCCTCTTTGCTCCATTTCATCGAGCAGTTGGATGGCATACTCGTATGCTCCTATGGTAGTGAGATTTTTTATAATAAGCATGCAAACCTCGTCAAGCAACATACCACTACGGAGCATGAACTCCACAATCTGAACAGCTTTTCTGAACATGCCATGATCGCAAAGCGTGAAAACTAAGGTATTGCACGTAGAAGGCGTGGGTTTATGCCCTTGATCCGTCATTTTTTCGAATAATTGATAGGCCTCAAGGATCCTCTTTTTGCTGCCATTCTTCCTGTCCGGATGGTTAATGGTTGTAATTTTAGGGGACATCTCATCTTTTAATGTTGAAGAAGTTGCGCATACTTGTTTCTTCAGGGACAAAGTCGGGTTCTTTGTGAGATGAGAGAGGAAGGATGCCTTTGGTTTGGTTCGGCTGGTTTCAAACACAGATTTACCAGTGCTTGGGAAAGAACAAATTGAGTGGAGAAGAGGAGGCATTGATTCTATTGACAAGAGCAACAGGTTTAGAAAGGCAAATTGGAGAAGGACGAATTTATGTTAACGGAATCGATGAATTTTACCTTTCGACCTTTCGTGAATTGAATTGGAGAGGTTCAGAGTGGAAAATTAGCGATATGAGAAAATGGGAAGAGCAAGAGTATACCCCATTTAGAAAAGTTCGAGAGCGCGAGAGAGAGCGATCGCCTTATCCACGCCGTTAGCATTCGGCTGCTGGTTCTTTGCCTAGGGTATCCTCTTGCTTACCGACTGATGAAATAAAAAAAGTTAATTTCCCTTTTAATTAATTTTCTTATTTCTCCATCCCACTTTGATTTTTAATATATGCCTCTCAAACTCTTAAAAAAAAAATTATCCTTTCTGCTAGGACATTTAAGTTAACACTTATATAACATAGGACTAATTCATAATATATTCTCAATTAAGGAGAAATTTAGATATAACCCATCACAACTTCATCAATTATAGATATTTACCCATCAAAATTTTAAATTTAGTTATTTCTCCATTCAACCTCATTTATTTTATTTATATCTCCATTTAGTAGTTTAAGCAATTAAAAGTACTAATTAATAGAGAACTAGCATTTGGTCTATGTGAGTTGTGAGAGGTCATGAGTTCGAAATCCAGATGGAAAAAATCATTTGTTATAATAAACATGAGTATTAAATAGTTAGTGGCTTGATCTCTAACCTTTACTAAAAAAAAAGTACTAATTAATACTGATACAAAAATAAATGACATTTTTGTCCCTATGTGTGCCCTCCCCTTCCCTTCTCTTCTTCCATCTCTCAACTTGTCTATATCTGATATGACGGCTTGAACGACTCACACTCTAAAAGGTTGATCTTCTTTTTTGCAGGGCAATCAAACATGACCCGTCAGGGAGGTGTCAACGAAAACAAGTGGGACCACATTGTTCTCAATAAGTGTGGGCCCCACTCAGAAGCAGAACTAGAAAATTTTAATAGGAATGACTGAAAATTAAAATGTACAATTGTGGTAAATGGGATTTGAACACAAGACCCTCAACCATAAAATAAAGCTTTAACCACTAGGCTACAACTAAACATATGTCATTTATTGAAGGTGACTAGACTATATAAAAAGTTTAAAAAATGATAATATTCAATTAAATTCCTATACGCATAATTAAAATTTTAAAATCATAGGGTTGGCTAAGCCTTAGATCCACCCCTGGCCCCACCCGACTATTCTATGACTGAATGCTAGCTGGGTGGAGGCCAGTGAGTCTTTGCACATCGATGTTTGTAGAACTGCGGCGTGGGGAACAACATGTCTTTCGTTAACTGGATTAGGTACTGACTCAATGTTTAATTTGAAGTAATGTTGTATTTTTGTACTGGTAATAGGTACCGGTTTAAGTATCTATCTGGCATTATACCAGAAACATGAAGATGCATATTCATATGGTTTACGGCTGGAGAAGCTTATCATTGACCTCAGGGGCTGTGATCTTGACTTGCCACGTCTGCTATTTATTCATTCATTCATTTAATTATTTTGTTGAAGAAAAAGTGTATTTCGATTTTTGGTCACTATTTTGGGTACTTAAGCGGCGAAGACTTCTGTAGTTAATTTGAGAAAAGAAGCATTGTACCTGCTAAATCCAGTATGTACCAGTAGATTTTTCAATTAGACAACAAATAAAATAATTAGTATATGCATAGACGTATGCAGTAATTCAGATTCAATCAAGAAAACTCAAATTAAAAGTCGTACAAATGATATGCTACATTGGGGGCACCGGTTTTACGGGAAGCGAACACACAAGGATAAAATTGACAATTTATTTGTTTTATTTATATCAATTTGTGATTTTAGTTGATTAAAACAAGTAATTGAGATATAATAAATTATGTAAGTTTAGATGAGAAATAACTGAATTTAAAGTTTTGATGGGTAAATATCTAATTGATGAAGTTACGATGGATATATATCTAGATTTCTCTTAATTAAGAAAGATAATGACCGCAAAAATAATCTATACATAACTAAACTCCAATCCAACCACAATTTGCATCTGAAATAGTTGATCGTTTGATTTTGTATCCACATTTCATATCTAGTGAGCATATAAGTATGAGTGAGGCTATGGTACTTCGGCTAGTGTACTATGGCTAGTGTACTACGGCTCAATATGGTACTTTTTAAAATTCTAACGGTCGATCCGAACCGTTCAATGTGATATCCATATGAATATATACTTGCAAATTAAATTTTATATTTTTTTGAATTTTGTTACTATTTTTTTAGATAGGTAGCATTTTCAGTGTTTTATACAAATTATGGACCATTAAAATTCTACCTATCTAAAAAAAATAGTAGAAAAATTTGAAAAAAATATAAAATTTAGTTTGCAAGTACATATTCATATGGATATCACATTGAATGGTTCGGATCGACCGTTAGGATTTTAAAAAGTACCATATTGAGCCGTAGTACACTAGCCATAGTACACTAGCCGAAGTACCTTAGCCTCACTCTACAAGTATTAATATAAACTCCAAATCTAACTACAAGTATGTTTGATTTGACATGACAGAAAAATAAAATAAAAAATAAACATGTAGTCATTATCTAAGCACACACAAGAGATAAAATCAGAGATGAAATTCAAAGAAAGAAGAGAGAAGATGAGTATAACAGAGATATTAGATTTGCTCGACTTGTAGTTAATTAAATGGATATATAAGAAAAAAAATATAATAGTTAAGAAGTAAACATGATAAATTAAAGTGTTGAGGGAAAAATAGAAAAATCAATTGTAATTGAAGGGCATATAAAAAATTAAGCCAAAATAATCGATTGCAATTAAAGGGCATATAAGCAATTAATCCAAAAAAAAGACACAAATAACACTTGATGAAACCAATCCCAAATTCTAAGAATGACTGGCATCATTGAATTATTTATGGTTGTTCAATTCTTAAGAACGTTGAATTGCTTTGAGTTATTTTTTTTTTTCTCGAATCAGCATTTTAGTTGTAAAATTCAGTCAAAATAATTTATGAGTGAAAAAATAATTATGTCCACACCTTTCAATTACAATAAGAATGAATTTAGATCAAACAAGAGACCAAGTCTATTATTGAACTCAACTAAAAATAAGAATTAGTTCAAATTAAACAAGGCGATAAATCTATTGGTTTTTTTAAAACCTTCGCAGAGAATAAATCTATTGTTCAACTCTTTGAAATCCAAATGGAATGAGCTTGGTAAATTGCAAATATTTGGTGATGCGAAGGAGATCGTGCCAAAGGAGATTGCTGATGGAGAAGAAGATCGCGCCAAAGAAGCAGCAAACTGTGCTACGCGAGAAATGGAGAGGAGAGAGACTGAGGAAGAGGCAAAGAGGGATCGACTCAGTCAAGAGATAGATAAATAGACACATCCCGTTGTACTTTTTGATTTGAGCTAATTTTTGTTTAAATTGAAAATATATAATTTATTTTGTTGTTCATACATTGTTTCGACTTGATTTAGAAAAAGCAAATAATTCAGCAATTTGAGGTTTATGGAATTAAGTGACATGAGTACTCTCTTTGCAGAAGGAACCGCAAAAAAAAAAAAAGTCCTTTTTAATTGCAGCTAAGAGTGTGAAACTGAGTATTATTTACTGCATATCAGACAATTATATGTACAAATTAGGCATTAGAAATAAAATCAACTTAACTTAAGTTTCAGATTCTCTCCATTATTTAACTCATGAACTAACATTTGATCTAGTGACAAAAATACATGACATTTATGTAGAAGGTTATAGATTTGAAATTCAGATAAGAAAAATTCTTATTGTAATAATAAATATATAAAATTTGAAGACTTAACTTTCATCTTTCTTTCAAAAAAAAAAAAAAAAAAACTCATGGACTGATAATTGTTCCCACTGGAATCGTTTGGATATCAATCGGTTGGTTAAAGTTTGCTCAAAGATACATATACAAGGTAAGATTAGATCCCATGTTCGAATTCTTCAATGGCACAACCATGAATCGTAAACACTATTTTTTATTAATACATCACCTTAAAAAATTTAGATGTATGGATAATTTTTTTTTTAAGACTAGACTTATGTAATGTATGGATAATTTTAGTTCTCTTTAATATATTTTCATAATGTAACTAATATTGTAATTACTTATTAATTATATGATCTTCATAATTGTGAGATATTCTTTCCTTTTCTTCCGGTTTTACGTAAAAAATCTCTTTTAAAAAACATATAATAATTCAAAAGCTCATGGAATAGTGGAGCATAAATAAATTTACAAGAGAACAGCTTACTTCAATCCTAAAAAATGTGGAGGTTTTTGTGATTAATCCGAGATATTAACGGAAGGCCTTTGCACCTGCTGGAAGATTAAGGATTCACAAACAAAAACAAGCTCCCGTGTGAATGTGCATTCCTCATTGTTTTTATCTTCGTCCAAAGAGCATACATCGAGTATCCTGAAGCGCAAAGGTCTTATCACATGCGATGTCTGAACAACACCTGAAAGGACCGCACTTGATACATCTCCCATGAAAATGAACAAGATTCAATGATTTCGATTCAAATTTTGAAATATAAATAAAAAATAAGGTTGCAGCATTTGGTGACATCAAAATCCCGTGGCATTGGAATATTCTCGAATTCATATCACCTGAGGTAACCAAATATTTCCATTTAGATCTGGACCGTCGGATCAGAATCCACACAATATTAAAGAGGCGCATTCCATCTCGGAACCGAATTGGCCTGATCAGATGGTCCGGATCTTAACAGACATATTCTGTTACCTCGGAGGATATGGACTCAAATCTCCTCCACCAATACCATTAGTTTTGTGGCGACAAATAATCAAAATATCTTTGAACACCATTAGCCATTCACAAAGTATTGCAAGACGCAGAATAATACTTCAACCACTGGCTTAAAATTACTAAACCTACATTATGTCGTCGTGAAACATCAAGAATTATGCAATTATTTTTTTAAAAACCAATACAAGTTGCTTTATACAGAACTGATGCATAAATATAGCATAATTTAAATTTATAATGCATTACAACAACAACAATAATAAAGCTTTTTAGTCCCAAACAAGTTGGATAGGCTAGAAATGAAACTCAACCGAGTTACAAAGTCAAAGTATATAGTAATAAAATAATAATAAAGTATATGTAAATCATGCAGATAGTAGATTAATCAGAATTCCATTTTCTGAGTTCGCCTTATTGTGTGCATTATGTGCGCTGCATCAACTAGAATAAGAGGCATGTTACTACTTTGGTTTCCAGGTGGAAAGGCCATAGAGTGTTCTTCCTCTCCAACCCTGAAGAAACCAATTACTTTCTTCTTCTACAAAAAACCTCTTGTCATCATAAAATTTTCCAAAGGTCTTCTTACATTTCTTCACAATGATTGGATCCAGTGGTAGTTGTTCAAACCCGGCCCGCACTATCCTCTGGTGCCACCTTTTGTAGGTCTCGGGTCTCTCTATCCGAGTTGTCCCCTCACATGCAATTAAATTTATAGCATCACGAGCAAACATATCTCTTTCTATGATTTGCCTTACCTTATCATCCCGTGGAACTAATGTGTCCAGTAAATCAAACATTGTTTCGTACAGTGACATGGCCTGTTTGAAGCGTGTGACAAAGAATGGACCAAACGTCCAATTAAAGTTTCCAAAAATGAAAATGTGTGGTCTAACGTGCCTTATGAGTCTAAGAACTTTATCCCTTGGGCAATCTAAGCCAACTGTTTCGTCTCCAAGCTGCCTGAAGCGGTATATGCTATTAACTATCAGCACTTCATCTGTTTCAATTTTGAAATCATTTACGCCAATGGTCTCCCATTGGGATGCTATACCATGGTACTCAAAAGGAACATTGAACATTCTAGCATACTCAATCAACCTCCGCCCAGTCTCTTCTACCAATTCAGCAGGACGGAATCCTGGCCGAGGGAATTCTATGCCGGTAATCCGAAGTTTTATGGCCCCACCCTTTCGGTTAGACAAAATTTGGATTAGAGACGGCCACTGATAACCAATATAGATACCAAAATCAATTATATGCAGCTTTGAAGCTTTCTCTACTGCTTTGAGGATAGTTTGATTAGCAAAATACAAAGAAATTCCCAAAAACGGAGCTGCTGTCATATATAGGCGATGAACCCTTAAATGGTCGGTGGTGGAAATCCGTTTTGCAACAAATCTATTGTAGGATTCACTCCCAGTAACTGTCAATCGGGCCTCAAGCGCATCAGCAAGCACATGGGCAAGCCTTTGATTCCCGTTTCCATCAAGAGAAGATTGCTTTCTTATATCTTTTAGGAGTCCTTCTGCAGTTCGTCGGTCATTAGCAGCTATTGAATGAGAACAACGGATTAGAAGATCTTCAACATCAGGAATTTTCTCTTGGATTTTCTTTCCATTGCATGCGTTTGTTTGCATGATCTCTCTTAGACCAACAACTTCTTTTCTGTAAAAATCAGGGCAAAGGAGCACTTCATTGAAAATTGCATCTTTGGCTGGTTCCTCTAAATTAGGTGTTGAGATTTTGCAGTTGTGCCCCTCTATGAGGTCTAAATCCTGGTCATTGGATTTCATTTTACCCCTGGACCTGTTTATCATTGAAAATTGATTTTCGTTCTCTTCATTGTCTAAATTGACCTTAACCCTATCAACACTTCCCTTGTGCACAGAAGGACAGAAGTTCATGTTAGGTTGAAAATTAATCGCCATATTATCAGCACTTGGAAGAACGTTTGTTCCTTTTTCCACTACTTGGTTGAACCCCGAAACAGATACTTCTGTGGAAGAACCAATTTGATATTGCCAAGGGGAATAGCTACAAGTAGGGTCTGCTTCTGGTTGGTCAGAACATAACAAGTTATTCAAAAGAAATGGATATTCCTGGCCAAGAATATTATAAAAATCTTTTTCCATGGCCCATAGAGCAGGGTTCATATTATTCTTTTCATGAATTTCTTCTTCCAGCAGTACTTTGCTCAAGTAGTCCAAGGTCGCATCAATCATACCGTTAGAATTTTCCTTCAAAACAAAGTCGTTGTTTGTGTTGTTATCCGAGACGCTGGGCAATGCATTTTTGTTCTTTAAAACTGCATCATTCGAAGTATTCTCCATTGGTTTAATTAGAGGATGAGACAACCTACATACAGAATTGAACAAAGATATTAACAAATACATTGTTTACAAAATTAATTGATATCCTGCTTCATCCATATTGATGATGATTGATGCTGCTGATGATGATAATAATTTAATATTAGTAACAAGATGTACTATCCAGCATCTGTATGCAGATCAATAATTCAGAAATTTTATTATTGCTATTCAATATCCTAAAATATCTAATTTGAATTCTCATAATCATATTCTTTCAAAAGGGTACAATCTTCTTTTGTTGACCATAAAACTGGATGATCAAATTAATCTTTTTAAGACTTTTCCATTATATGTTCTATTCTATAAAAAAAATCCATCAAAATTCTTTAAGCTCTTAGTTTCATTTGTATATCAGCAAAATCAAGCTGTAGTTTATCCGGTTCGCAACAACTGGCTTGGTGAAGTGCAGCTAAGTTTGCCAAAAGTTAAAAGTCCATAACCCCAATATATATTTGAAATTAGAGTGAGGCTATAGTACTATGCATAGAGCACATTGGCCCGCACTATGGACTCAAATCTTTGGTTTGAAAGTCCTAACGATCGATCCGAACCTTTCAACATGGTCTCCATATGAATATGTACTTGTAAACTAAATTTACATTTTTTTTAGAATTTTTTTACTATTTTTTTAGATGGGTAGAAAATCACTTGATCTAAAAATTCCGGACCATCCAAAAACAGTGATTTTATACTGTTGAAAATAATAAAGAATTGAAGGATTGATCTCAGTCGTTCATCATCGACCAACGGTACAATAACGGCAATATTAGCCTCTGTAATATAAATAGGATAACACTATGTACAAAAGAAGACTGAATGAAATTACTTCACTTTTCATCACTGTTTTCACATATTTTCTTTCAATCTCACAAATACTCATATGAGAGTCTAAAAATCAACATCTACCCATCTAAAAAATAGTAAAAATATTCTAAAAAATGTCAAATTTAGTTTACAGTTTACGAGTACATATTCATATGGAGACTATGTTGAACAGTTCGGATCGACCGTTAGGATTTTGAAAACAAAAATATTGATCCGTAGTACAAACCAATCCGCACTATGCATAGTACCATAGCCTCGCTCTTGAAATTATTGTGAAGAACTTGAAGTTAAGAGTGTTTTCCTTCTTAAAAAAGAGCCTGGAACGCAAGAAGGAAACAAGAAGCTAACCAAAAGTTATTCACCTACAACAATTGGTATCAGCAGAAACCTGATTGAGGCATAAATGTAGTCAAATTTTAAATCAGTATGGGTAGAAATCCGACTTGGGGCATGAATCAAGTAATATTTGACAAAATTAAAGATAATTGGACACAATTTTTACAGAACGGGGACAGATTTTAATAGTTACTATTAAATTACGTTTCCGGAAAAAAGCACCTGAAGTGATTTCTATGGTGAAACAAAATTACATGTTTAAGAATAAATGAACTTATAAATGCAAGAGAACACGCTCTTAATCCTTTCAGGCAAACGATCTCACCTACGCAGATAGCACCATAGAAAGAGATAATTAGAGGAAAAAAGAGAGGAGAGGTACCTTTTAGAGCTAGAAAGAAATTAGGTAAGCCTGATAACTTCTCAGAACCAGAGCAAGGAATCACAATGAGATTTTAAAGGAAAAACGAAAGGAATGGTCTCTAGACTCTAGTACTTGGTCTTTACTTTTTTTTATTGGAGTCCTTGGTCTTTACGGGTCTTGTCAAATTTAGTCAGTACAATCAAATCCGGTTTCTATTTCCTTATCAATTTCAAGATAAGGAAAAACGAAAGGAATGGTCTCCCCTCTTTGATTTTTCTATAATTTTGCAATTTCTATGCTGGATCTTCTGTGACAAAAACACGCAGACTAAAGTGTAACGGCGTAGTAGCAGAGCAAATGATATTATGATAACATTGAAGTTACCCAATACCAGTGTTGTAAAAAAGGCCTTAACGGTCGATTAAATGGCTGTTTAATCGTTAACGGTGATTAAATTGTTACGAATATACTAATTGGAGACATGTTAATAGAATTTTTTTATTAATCGGCCGATTATTCCCGATTATTCCGTTTATTTCCGTTTATTCTAGTGAATATTTATTTTTACATTGTTTTTTTATGACTGCGTGTGATAATAAGTTTCATAAATCCTATATTGTAATTTTATTTGTGCTTGAATATACATCTAATATTTTTTATATATGTATTTTCTTCTTACTTTGAAATTGATTAATTCTTCTATTATTTATATACCATACATTTTGCTTACTTACTGATGTAATTTTTTCAATTAGTACAACATATTCATATATGAAATTAAGTTGTAATCATAAACTAAATTAAGTGATTTTATTGGAATGTTTCATTTCTTTCAAATAATATGTTATTAGTATTTGAAAAAGCTTAATTTTCGAATTTATTTTTTCATTAAATATGTCACACCCCAAATCCGGAGGTGCGACGATTCTTACCGCGTCTATCCTACCATTCAATATACTTAACCTAAGGCATGGATCTTTTTATGCATTGCCAATAGCATCCATTATTTTTCCCACATCTCAATTTAATTACAATAATTATCTGACATTTTACAGTGGATGATGCTAGAGATATATTCTCTGCACCCTGTCAGATATAATAACCCAAATCCCAAACCTTTAGATGGCCCTGCTGTCAATTTGAACCCCAAAAGCGTTTCTCTGTCTTCGTCTAACAAACCTGCGAATCCCACAAGGGGAAACGGGTGAGAAATAATAAAATTATCCCTCAGTGCGAATTTGCCACAGTTTGGATTATTGGACTTGCAATCAAAATCTATATTCAGAAATGAAACCATACAAAAGCAGTTCAGACAGATGCATATTCATAAATAAAGCAAGTGCATATGATCGACAACAATTTACCAAATGAAACACAAATTTCGGAATTTCCAAGAGGAATCTCAAACACGCACGTTTTTGGCTTAACTCAGTTTATTACAACTGGTAGCACCTACGGATGTCCCACCGAGCTGGATCCTTTATCAAACCCACATCTGTAGGGTCACTGACACCTACAGATGGCCCACCAAGCTGGACCCTTTATCTGACACCCATCCGCGGTGCTTTGGCTTAACCGTAAACCAAGGTCTGGTTCATAATCAGATAATAATTCGTATGCAATCAGCTCAGAATCGTCAATTCACAACACGTCAAACCAAACTGTCATTCCTGTCCCAGACTGGATATGACACCATTCCATCGTTTCCTCACAGTCACCCAAAGTCTCCGTCACGATCAGTCATTGCCCAGCATTGACTGATCTCAATCAATCACTGCCCAGCAGTGATTAACTATACCCATATGCGCATATGGTTTCGAGTCATCGCCCAGCGTTGACTTCGAAACGTTACCGACCATCCCAGATAGTCACAAATTGTTGGGGACTTTCGACCGTAATTCCAAAACAAAAGAACACAAACAAACGATATACCATTCAACATGCAATTACAACTGTGATATTCATTTCGGACCGAAATGGGGTTATTGCGGCCCGCAGCTTAATTACCAGACAATTTCCAGCTCCTATTGGAATTTTTCAGGCTCTCATTGCGGCCCGCAATGGCTGTGGTTGCGGCCCGCAACAAAGCATTCAGAGAGTATTTTACTCTGCTCCATCCATTGCGGCCCGCAACAAAGCATTCAGAGAGTATTTTACTCTACTCCATTCATTGCGGCCCGCAATGAATTTATTGCGGCCCGCAACAAAGCATTCAGAGACTATATTTTAAGCTGCTCTGTTGATTTCGGCCCGTAATGGGGGTTGTTGCGGCCCGCAATAAGGCAATTTCAGTGCATATCAGTTCTAATTTAATACGGTTATGCATATGATTCAAACAATTCGATTATGCAATCAATCAAGCAGTTCAACATGACAATTGGAAGCAGTTTAATTCATGAATATAAATTATCAAACAAGTCCAAGAATCCCGCACCTAATATCGTAGGGCACTAAATAAGGTCACCATTAGTCTGTTCCTCCTGAACGTTCTATCTCGTCTGTCTTTATCGTAATTATGCCTATAGTAGAATAATATATATATTATGATCAATATTTATAATAATCATCAATCCTTGTTTAATTAACAAAGTGCTCATTTTAAATCAATGGTATATTTAGATTAACTAGTTTGCCAATTCATTAACCATTTCTAATTAAACTCAAATTCGGTCAAACAATCCGTATCCAGACCAAGTCCCAGCCATTTTCATTATCTATTAAATCTTCTCAAATCTTCAAGAGCCTTATAGATTAACAAGTCCATCTATTCTTTCTTAATTTATTATTCAGCCTCTAATCCAAATCAATTCCCATTCATCAACTTTCGGCCAACAACTTATTATATATGTAACTTTGCACTAAGGCCCCTCTAATAGGTATTAATTCAATTCATGGAAAATTTCCCAATTCAACCTTCTACTTTATATTTCTTCATATATTAGTAATCCAATAATTCTTTACATTTCTTTCAACACGTAGAGCAAGCTTAAACTTGCTAAATTTCAGAATTTTACTAAAACCCTAATCGAGTTTGAAAAGAGAACAATTTAGAGGAAGAGAAGAAATACCCAATAATCGTGCTAGTTGCGTCTAGAGAGACAAAGTGCACAGAGTCATCGATTCAATCGCATCACAGTCCGCAAGAGAGAGAGATGGAGGAAAACCCCTCCGTTGTTTTCTTTTCTTTTTCACGTTTTCATTTCATTTTTTTTTTGTTCTTTATTTTCCTTCACATATGAAAGAGGGAGAAGGCCCATAAGGAAAGTAAGGGGGAAGCATCCAGTGCTGGCCACGTGGCCTTTGTGCCACGTTGGCCATTTTCTTCAATTTTTAAAGTTTGCACTTTCATTAATAACCTTTAAATTTTCAAATTTCACAAATCAGTCCAAGATAATTAAAAGAGGTTCATATATTTATTTTGCATAGTGTTACAAAATAAATATGTTACTTATAATAATATAACTAAGTTAAATTATGTTTATTTGATAAGTTTGATGAGTTAAATAAATAATTTTTAATAAATTATGAATAAATACACATAATTTTAATAAAAACGATTAATCGTCCGCATAATACCGATTAATGCAGTTACATACTAAAATAATGCGTGAAAAGGTATCTTTTTATTTTCTCCCTCTTATGTTATTTCAATCTTTTATACAAAAATATTTCCGATTTTTTTAATGCCCTCAATTAAAAAAAATAAAAAATATGCCCTAGATTTTCTAAAATTTTGAAAATTGCCCCCAACCGCTTCATAATGGGGTGCTTCTCTCATTTTTTTTGAAAAATCTCAAAATGAAAATAGTAAAATAAAGTTTCGGTAAAACACTAAACTAAATATCATCCATTGTCTTTTTTTTTTTTAAACATATCTTAGATCTGAATACCAAAAACACTAAACTAAATTTCAAAATGAAAACATTTACATGGATACATTTGAACTAATAAAAATAAAAATATAACAAAAAAAACTCTAGATTTGATACTTTATACACTTAAATGAATAATGTCTAAGAAAAAATATCACATATTATTAGTTACATGAATAACATTCTAACTAAAAAAATTGAAAATATAACAAAAACCTCTAGATCTGAGACTTCATACATATACATGAACAATGCCTAAAAAGAAGCATGGTAAAAGACAAAAAAAAAATTAGATTTGAAAAACTTAATCGGAAACTTCAACTCAAGTTTTGAGGCTCTTTCCTTTGTTTTTTGCTATTCTAAATTTCATAAAACGTCATAGCCATTAGCAACGCATGCATCTTCTCGCAAGCTTTCCAAAAAGTGGTCATTTACTGAAATTGGACACACTAGCGCCGTTTTGTGACCGTTTGAAGTTTCGTCATTATTTTTTGCCTTCTTAGTGAATATATCGTCTCTCTTACCTTATCCCTTGCCCTTACTCGCCTAATTATGAGAGATGCATTAGATAAATACATGTACTTTAGAAATGAGAGAAATAACTTACAAAAAATAGATAGAGATGCATTATAACAGGAAGACACGGATCGATGACGTGGGAAAATATTATATTTCTTTTATCACACACAATTCATACAATAAAACTGTGTATAATTGTTGGAGCATTCGTATACATCCATCTGAAAGAATGATGTTCCTCATTTTTTTTAATTGAACTAATACAATATTTATGTTTTGTTCTGTCATTTAGTCAAGATTTTATATTATCAATTTGATATTAATCATTAAAAAAATTAATTGATGAACAATTTTACTACTTAATTACTCCTCTATTTTAGTAATAAAAAAAGAGAACCGTCCTACTGTGGAGCGGTCGTCTATGGGAGTGGACAGCCCCATAGCGGAGCAGTCAAGGCATTTTTCCAAAATTTTAAAATCAGAGGGCATTTTTGTTATTTTTTTTAGGGGATTAAAAAATAAGTTTATATTTAAAATAATCAAACAATGAGTGGTGTCCATGGAATAGCTATGAAAATTGCTATTCAGAATAAAACAATGTGCATCCAAACAACATTTTTGCTATTCGAAATAACTAGAATAGTTGCTATTCTTTATTTCTTGTAAATGTTGAAATAGCTACTATTCGAAAGTTTGAAGAGAGAGAAATAAATGTTTCATTTTCAGATTTCCGCCAACAGTCCCGAAATGACACTACTTCCGCTATCTCCACGTCATGACAATTCGTTTGAGATCCCACTTACCTATCTTTCCTCTTAATTAGCACATTGTTAATACTATTCTTTATTGGTAAAAGCTATTCACTATTTCACATGTACAATTAAAATAACATTTTTAATAATCCGAATAGCACCATTTTCACACTAATCTGAAAATCACTATTTTTTCTCTATTCTCATTTACTATTTTCAAATTTCACTATTCTAGCTATTCTAGCTCACAACCAAACGTACCCAATAGTGTGAAAATATGAAAATTGCTACTCAGAATAATTCTTAAAGAAAATATGTTTGACTACGTAAAATAAAATAGTTCGTGAAAAGGTTTTTTTTTTTCTCTCTTATGTTATTTCAATATATTCAACAAAAGTTTTCTGAATAACAAATTTGTATTTAAAAGTGAAATAGTGTTAGAAATAATGTTAGAAATAAGAGAAAGTTTCCGGTATGCCCACTTAAACCTTCAAAATAGTGTTAGAAATAAGGAAAAGTTTCCGGTATGCCCACTTAAACTTTCAAAATAACTAGAAATGGAGATATCCCTTTAATTTCTAACAGAATTGAACAACAGAGAAAAAAAAGAGGAGACGCTTTCATGTCTAACTAATCGTCTTCTTTCTTCTTGCAGCGGTAAAAAATGTCTTTCCAGTATCACTCAACTCAAGCTGGTTTTGATGATTCGATTGACATCCACGTGTGCTCCCGCTCCACTCTCTCTCCTTCTCCTTTGTAGTTTGGACTGTGACGAAATAAACAAGTTGAAAGTCGAACAATTTATTGGACTGGAGGGTGAAGTTAGATAATTTCTGTATGATTCATGATGCTGAGGAGAAATTAAAGGATTAAAAGAAAGAGACACTTCGTTTTCTTTTTATCCTTTAGAGTTCATTTCTCTTTTAAATAAAATGAAATAAAAGTATACTATATTGGATTAAAGTGAAAAATAGATGAGAGAGTTCAGTTTTTTGTGGAAATATATTGGATTAAAGGATTAAAGGGTACTGACTGGTACTGCAAAATCACAGTGCATTTCCAAAAATTGCTAATGTCAAGAGTATGCAAAATCATATATATCCCAGCTTTTGATTTCCACGTACTTACTGGTACTGGCTTTTGATGACTGACTGATTTTCATAACTTTTGATTACTGACTGGTACTGGTACTCACTGGTACTTGGTACGTGAAATCCAGTCGAGCAATATATACCTTACATTTAGACTCTCGTCACATATCAGATTTTCAGAAAAAATAAATCCAGCATAACAGAACCAGCAAAGTTTCTCAAATTTATTGAAACTAGCAACAAAATTTTAATCCAGGAACAAAAAAATAAATCCAAATTTAAATTTGCAATGTTAATTCAACATAACTTTTAGTATAACCATTGAAATTTCACAAAAATAAAGCAAAGTGCCATTGGAATTTCAACATACCTTCAAACTACCATTCAATTGCACTATCAATCAAATAGGAATTAAAAGAAAAAAAATGAGTCTTTTAGCGATCAAAGATAATTTTGACTATTTTTAGCAATGAAAGTATTGCGAAAATTCATTTTAGCATTACCATGAGACACCTTTTTAGCACTTTATTGTCAGTTAGAATGAATAAAAGACTAATTTAAGACTTAAGAGCCATGAGACACCTTTTTAGCAATTTTAATTTCTTGGTCAAAATCTTTGAGCTTCAATTTGATCCAGTGTATTTAGTAGGGCCAAAGCTTCTGCTTGCAAAAAATTGAAGGAGAAAAGGGGTATAGAGCGAGAGAGACACGAGGGACTAAAAATCTTTCTGATGTGTTCTACTCCGAAAAAAAGCAGGAGGAAGTATCAAGTGTGAGGTACAGGGAAGGGAAGGAGATGATTTAAAGTACATGACACTTCCATTTTAAGCAGAAGGGTAAATTTGTCAGTTTGGTTTTTGAATTAATTAAATAAACAGTTAAACAAATGAAAAGAGATAGAAAAAAGAAAGTTAAATTTATATAGGAATATTGGATATTATGATATATTCATGGAGGTATTGGCTCACCGGAAATTTTCCCTAGAAATAAAGAGGTGTCAAACAGCCACTGCAATTGGAGGAGTTGAACCTGAGTTAGTTACGCTTGTGATATTACGCAGAAATAAATTCACGATCCAATGTTGCTCAAGATCTCCAAATATAAGGTAAAATCATGATTGAACCATCGATTTTGAAATGAATGGAAAATAGAAAGGAGCCGAATAGCAAAATTGTCTTGGTCTTTTTTTTTTTTGGGAAAGAACTCAACTGATTTGAGTGAGAACGTAAGATAGGTTTATGTGGGGAAACAAAATTTATGCCGCCTATCTCTGTTTGGTTACCTGAATTTTATGAGAATTAGATCTTTTGTTGTCATCATCGCTAGAAAGAATTGTGTACATAGTCAAGAATCTTATTTCAAAATTCTTTTTCTATATATATTTTTTAAATGCAAGTACATGTTCAGAGCTTATCTTCACTGTGGTCTTAAGTATATGATTACTATCCATATCTTCACTGTGATCTAAGTATGAAAGTATATGTTCAGAGCTTAAGTGCGAATGCTTCACAACCATTATAAAACTTCAATAATAGTATTGTCGTTAGTTGATTTCCATATACGAATATTGAATTTAGAAATGAAGAATGAATTTTATTGATTTGTTCTTATAAGTACATAAGAATTTATAGTCTAATTATGTATAGTCGTTTGTTGCTTTCTTAAATTGCTGAATTTTGCATCTGCCTAATTACAAGGATTAAGTTAGATACCTAATTAAGCATTAATGGCTAGATATTTTGGATGCTAGCTTGCCTTCCTAAATAAGCCTATGATGATTTTTGAGATAATTTTTCTAATTCTCAACACTCCCTTTCAAGCATGTGATTATTTTTTGCTAACTCTTTTCTTAAGCTAACTAGCGTTTTCACATTTTGCTGCTTAGATGTCATTCTTTGACTTTTTCTCAATCTAGCTGGTGTCTCTGCATCTATACTGTTTGATTATACTCTTCCTTAAGATGGTTAGTGTTTTTTTTTTTTCTTTTTTTTGAAACATTCTAGCAGTGGCTGCTAGATTTTAGTGTTTTTTTTTTTTCACTCAGCTGTTTGGATGGTCAGATTAAAAAAAAAAAAAAGAGCAGAATACTTTATTTTGTCTGCTCAACAATTCAACAATTCGTGGTGTTTTGATCTGGACTTGACCTGTACCTAAACTTCATTCCTCTTTTTTTTTTTCTCCGTTCGGCCCAAATCTCATTCTGATTCTCATTCGACCCTTTTTCCGATCTGCTTTTTTTTTATTTCGTTGCTTTTAATCCAGAGATTACAGCCCAACAATCAACTTCGGCCCACTTAAACTCCTCACTTTGATTATTTCATTCAGTTATCCAACTTTTTTTTTATTTGGGTCGACAAGTAATCTTTCTCCTTTCGATTTCGGTCCTCTCCAATATTTCTTTGAGGGAGGGAAAGATCAAAAAAAGGGGAAAAACAAGGGAGAGAGACGAGTGAGAACATAAATATCAGAATTTTTTTTATAAACCATCCTTAAAAAAAAAATTTGAAACCAATTTGATTGCTTAATTTTCTAAGAAAATTATCAATACCGAAAATGATTTTCAGTATCACTTTTGGATTCCAAATTTGAATTTCGGTACCCAAATTTCTATCTGTTTCTTCTATGATTCTCTCAACCAGCCATAGAAAATCAATAACTTTAGAAACCAAAATTGAATTCCGATACGAGAGTTAGATCCAAAATTCATTTTCGGTATGAATTTTTTATTCAAGTGGTGATTATTTTGCATAGCTTTTCAGGTGTTTTCTGATGTTGACTAGGAAACATAGTTTTTTTTTTTTTTTTTTAAGGTTGGTTGCCGAGGCTCCAACATTTGTATTGGTAATAGAAAAAAATATATACAAAGTGCTAAATTTGGCTGCCTTGGCCATTTGTACACTGTCTCTAATCACATTGCCAGTGTCCTAGTATCCCGACTCCACCAGTGCCCTAATTTACCCAAATGCAGTCCAATTATGGACGTGCATCGCCATATCACTAATTAAACGGTGCACTGGACTGAACTGATCAGAGAACGGTCTTCTGTTTCGTTTCCTCCATAATGCCCAGACTAGATAACATAGTTATGCCTCAGTGAATGTTGTACCTGTTTGTGAGATGAGTTTGAAATCCTAGTCAAGTCATCGGCCAATAATTTATATGTTAATAGCTTCTCAATACTTGAGATGATTGTGAAATGAATTTTATTGATTTGGATTACATGGGTATTTATAACCAAAATTATATATAGTCGTTTGTTGCTTTCCTAGATAGCTGGAATTTGTCTCTGCCTAATTACAAGGATTAAGCTAGATACCTAAATATCTATGATGATTTTCTGAGACATCCCTATTTTTCAACAACGAATGAGGCAGTACATAATAAAAACAAAATGAGTGGTATGTTAGTGATATGTTTGTAAGCTAACGTCAAGATATAACACAACGGAAGTTTCATCAATTGTTTTGTTTTCGTTGTTATCCCCTAGAATTGTGAAATTGCATCACATTCTTCTTGGTTTAAGACCTTGCTAGCCATTGTCAAATTAGCACAAGTACAAACACATTCATATTGCAGGCATACTCATAAACACATTTAAACAAGAAATATTGAATTTTTTTTTTTTTAAAGGCATGGTAGAAGCGAAATATTGAAATTATCAAACATAATATGTTTTTGTTTCAATAAAAAAAAAAAACTCGCTAGTGAGAATAACAAGAAACTCAACTGAAAGGTACAAATAAAACATGAGCAAGCCCCAAGCAATTTCTAAATTAAATCTGCCCCAAATTAGTGCCAAACTACATCTATCCAAAGCTAGATTTAATCTACATCTACCCAAAGCTTGACATAGCATATCATTTTTTTTTTGCTAAATGAGTAATCTAAAAGTTGTACAATCCACCCAACACATACATGAAGGCCAACGAGGAAAACCAGAAGGATAATTTTCCTAAGAGATTTTACCAATTCTTATGCACCATGTGAGGCAAATACTTACTCTTCTTCTTGCTTTGGTTTCCACATAGAAAGGGCGTGCAGTGTCTTCCCTCTCCAGCCTAGAAGAAACCAATTGCTATCTTCTTCAATGAAGTATCGGTTGTCAAATATTGACTTTAATTTCTTCTGGGCATACTCCAATAGGGCTGATTCGATTGGTATCTGTTGAAACCCGGCCCGCAAGTTCCTGAGATGCCACTGTTTGTAGGTCTCTGGCCTCTCTACCGAAGCGGCCCCCTCACATGCTATCAGATTAATGACTTCACGAGCCAACATTTCACTCTCTATTAGGTGTCTCACCTTGTTGTCCCGAGGGATAGATGCATCTAATATATCAAACATTGAGGCATAGTGTAACATAACCTGTCTAAATCGCGTGACAAAGAAGGGGCTAAATGATGCACTAACGACTCCAAGGAGAAACAGTTTTGGTTTAAGCTGCCTTATCAAATTCAGAACTTGGTTCCGCTGGCTATCCAAACCAATTGATTCATCACCAAGCTGCCTGAAACGGTACATGCTGTTAACTATTAGCAGTTCATCTTTTTCAATTTTGAGATCTTCAATACAAATCTCCTCCCATTTCAACGCTATCCCATTGTACTCGAAAGGAACATTGAAACTTTTGGCATACTCTTCCAACCTCCGCCCGGTCTCATCTACCCGTTCAGTCGGGCGAAATCCTGGCTGTGGGAAATCTATGCCAGTAATTTTAAGTTTTACGGCCCCGCCCTTCTGTTCAGAGAGGTCTTGAATTAGAGACGGCCATTGAAAACCAAAACCAATCCCGAAATCAATTATATGCAATTTTGATGCTTTATCCACCAAATTAAGAACCCTATCTTTCACAATGCAGTACGTGGCTCTCAGGAAAGGAGTTACTGTCATTAGTAGGTACTGAATCTTCAAAATGTCTGAGGTGGAAAACCGTTTTGCAACAGATCGATTATATGCCTGGCTCCCGGTGCCAGTCAATCGAGCCTCTAGTGCATCAGCAAGCACGAGAGCAAGCCTACTGGTACTGCCTCTGTCAGGAGCGGATTGCTTTCTTATCTGCTTTATCATTTCTTCGGCGGCTTGACGGTCACTTGTGGCTACCGAATGAGAGCAATGAATGAGTAGATCCTCAACATACGGGAAATTCTCTCTGACATTCTTTTTGATACGCATGCTTGCTTTCATGGCTTCATTTAGACTGGCAACATTATCAATATAGTCATCATCATTGTAGAGGATCACTTCATCCAGCTTGTGATCTCTAATGGGTTCCTCAAAATAAGGCTGGGATATTTTACATTTTCGTCTCTCTGAGAGCTCTAGATCCTCATTATTCAATTTCTTTTTACTGTTAGACCCATTTAAGCTGTTCAAATTGCGAGGGGAAGGAATTGAAAGGTTGTTCCCTTGGAAGTCAATCCTCAATTTTTCAACATTGGGAAGAAATTTCATTCCTTCTTCCAACCCTTTACTGTATTCCAAAGCCGGTATATTTACCAAACCAGGAGCAATTTGATACTGCACAAGGTGATTGGTAGAAGTGGGATACACTTGTTCCTCGTTCGAAGGTGCCGAGGTATTTGGAAAAGGAGAGTATTTTTGGCCGATAATATCTAAAAGAATTTTCTCCGTGGCCGCTAGAGCCACTCCTTCATACAAAATTTGATTTTCATCTATGTTTTCTTCCAACAGTATCTTGCTCAGGTAGCTCAAGGTTGCATCCAATGGTTCACCCGAAACAGCATTTTGTGCACTGTTAGTATTTTGATGGTCCTTCTCATTTGTTAGCAAAAGCTCACATGAAGTTCTTCCCACCATTAATTAAAATCAAATTGACCTGTGAGTAAATAAATTAAGCTGATGCATCAGTTAAATGTAAGGTGATATGCAAAAAGAACTGTCAGACTAACAAAACTCTGCCAAAAATATTCGAAGAGTGGCACAGTAATATTAAGTGTTCCAATCGGAATAAGAAAAAGCACCTCCACTAGACATTTGTGATGATTAGCTGAAGTTTGAATTTTTTTTATTGTAACAGCTCGCCACCAACAGGTTAGCTATTCTGTAGAGAATTTTTTGCATTACTATGCTAACAATACAATTCATCATTTGCATCTAAAAATAATTATATTGAATTTGCTAGGATTGATAATTCAGGCCTTTATTACACAAGATTCTCAAAATAATCAGGAGCTGAACTACAAAAAAAACTGGCCTAAAACTCGGAATTACGAACTCATAAAATAAGGAAAAATAAATTGGGACAAAGGTCCCAACACTGTATTGGCAGCTGGTAAGGAGTCGACTAATTGAACACTCTCCTAGTTCAGAAGTAATCTGATAAAAATTAGACTTATTTAGTCGAATTCATAAAATTGACTCTTACCATAACCCCCCTCCTATTTGATACTGCCGATAAGGATTAGTTTGATTTCAATCGGATTGTAGAAAGTGTTGACCAAAACTAGCTGAAAGGAGGCACTTACATTTACATTCTTTACACACAACCCAATCTCAACGTAAATATGGCTGAAACTGTAAAATAACTAACGCATTGTTGTATAAGCTATAAAATTTGTTTTCATATCTAACTTTCTTTTCTGGAAAAATGAGTTTACTTGCAATTGAGCAGATGTACTAAGCTATTTGGAAAGTATATTCTTAAATCAACATCTGAAAGACCAGATAAAACCATGAAAAATTTCCAAGTCAAAAAAGAAGAAAAGTAGAGAGAAAGAAAAGAATTGTACTTGCCGAGGATGGAGAAGAGATCGGTTTTGGAGGGATGATGAGTTGTCAATGCTACTAATGTGATGCGAAACGATCGAGGTTGGAAGTTGTCTCTTCCCTGAAGACGAGGAAGCACAAAAGATCAAATTCCGATAATGCATATATAAACAAATATTTTATTTTCTTGAAAAAATAAATCAATCTCATTATCTTAACCGTAATTTTTATTAATATCCAAAATTATTAATTAATTTCATAATCTGCACCTTCTTCGCTCGGATTTCCAAAAAATAACTAAACCGAAAATTTTGTTTTCGGTTTCAAGCTCTCTTTCTGCAAACAAAGATTCCGGTCTCAGACTCTCTTAAAAAGGAGACAAAATTTCCATTTTCAAAAATCGGAGACTAAATTCCCGTCGATAGAAACCGAGAACAAAATTTGCGGTCTCGGAGTGGGTTGGTTGGCTACTTCGCTTTTTATACACCATTTAAATTCTGACAATAGATATCCGATAGCTAGCCATCATTTTTATTAATATCCAAAGTTATTTACAAATTAATAAATATACCTAGCTCAAATGAGTTTTGTTAATAGTCGGTTCCCGATTTTTTTTTAAGAGACTATGAAGAGCAAGATGCTAAAAAAGTTGGCTAGAAGAAAAAGTCATACGAAACTCAGATTGAAGTTTGCACTCGGTTTGGCCAAGATTAAACAAATACATTTGATTGGATGCGTGTGTTACATCGGTTGCATGTATTGGTGCATCATCGATATTTTTGCAATGAAACATCCATGTTTAATGAGCTTTAGCATTGACAATTAAGTAGGGTAGTGCTAAAAAAACATCAGTGCGTTGCTGATGTTTTTGTAATTAAACATCGATATTTTATTAGCGTTAGCATTAGCAATTAAGCATGGTAGTGCTAAAAAAACATCGGTGCGTCGCTGATGTTTTTGTAATGAAACATTGATGCACTTATGCTGTCGTTAAACCGTACATAAAGCATCGGTGCATCATCGGTGTTTTTGCATGAAAACATCGTTTTTTTTAACTTTAAACGACCATAACTTTGGCTAGAAAACTCGGATTTGCGCGTACGACCCCAATTCGTAAATGCCATACAAAATGCTCGCATCAGCATCGAGACCTCTCAGACGCTCAGCTTTTCCAAGATCTCCTCCATCGAATTCTTGCCCTTGCTCGAACTATCCTCTGCCATCGATATGACTCAAATCTGATCATCTCCCACCAATCCAAGTTCAGATCCTCATTCTTCCTCCTTTAGAACCAATCTTGTACCTACAAGATCTAGATATTCCTCATCTCAACCCTCGCTTCCCTTTTCTTTACCCGATCTTGATCTATCTACTCATTAAAGATCAAGATCCAAACCCGATCAACCCTCCAACGGGTATCTTGGGGCATAGCCCCCCCCCCCCCCCCCCCCCCCCCCCCCCCGCGCCGGCCTACCTCAATCAAACAACAAACCTAGGTGATGGCCAGCTTGGAGAGAAGGGAGGGCTCGGCTAGAAAAAGGAGGAAGAGGCGGCGGGAGGAGGTTTGGAAATGGTGGCGGTTGGTTTGGCTGGCTGGTGGCTACTGTAGCGATCACTGTAGCAGCACGGCTATTGTAGCGCGATTTTGGAAGTGGCTAATCCTAACCCTAGCTCTGATGCCTACTTGAAATTGAGCCAAAAAATGAATTCTTACTTAATTAATGACCCATTGAGTTTATATAGAGATTACATCTTACATTCAAATCCCTCGACTTTCTCAATATTCCTATTTTACGGATAGGTCCCTAAACTAGATACAAAATACCAACAAAAGCAAAATTTGAAAGAAAGCAAAAATGGAAGAAAATAAAATATAAAATTAAAATAACTAAATACTGGTAATAATTAAGAAAGTAATGAAACGAAAAAATGTAAAGCAGATACTTCTGATTTCCCAAGAGCTTGTTGTTTGTTTGTTTGCTTGATTGCTTGCTCTCTAGATTAGAAGAGATACTTATTGCTCTTTATTCAAGGTAGAAGCACTAGGTAATAGGTAACCAATTAGTTTCAACAAAATCCCCTACATTTGATATATTTTGCATATTGAATGTTACTTGTACAGTTTTTGGTAGGATAATTTTAGGTTTATGAAATCGGACCTAAGAAATGAATCATGATTACCCAGGAGAGAAAATGTTTTAATTTATTTTATGTACTTCTCTCAGAATTGAAAGAAAGAAATGACTCAAACCAAAACCCGAAACCTATAATTTGTATACTAAAAATTCAAATAAGCTTAAACCTCTAGGCAAAATTGGGCAAAAGAGCAGTACGAATTTGTAAATTGTGCAAAGATCAAATTTTGGAAAGGAGATGCCAAGAGTTAGTTGAATTTTCAATATTTCTACACAAAATAGAACACGTGCAACACGATTTCAAGAGCAAATCTAGTGGAGATTAACAGCTAGAGGAAAAATTTGCACCACCAACTTTAACCAAAATAATAGGGGCAAAAAAGTACCTCCAATTAATTATGAAGAAGTGATGGTCTTCAAATGGGATGATAAATTTACTATTCAAAGCTTCAGCAGATTCGATCGAAGTTGGATCTTTATCTCTTCCCAGTTCCCACAGATTCTGGTTAGAGACGAGAGATAGAAATATGAAACGGTTACAAACTCGAGCACACATTTCTATCTCTTAAGACTTTATATAATTCATTATTTTGTTGCGTAGACTGGTAGTCAAAGGTAATCCACAAAATGAAAAAGCCACTTCTCCACTGGCTGCTCGGTATGGAGACTAAATGAATGAAGACGCCAACCAGATTTAATCCTTGAGTAGCCCACTGGTTGAACAAGCATTTCTGAAGTCAATTTGAAACCGACGGTATGAAAATAAACAGGTTTTCTAATACTTGCTATACTGTTGGAGAGGAACTCACTTTTGTCTGTGGTAGATAGGGGCTAGAGGGAAAAAAAACGTACTGTACTGTGTCGTGCCGTGCTGCGACTTTGATCTCATGCCATGCCGTGCCGTGACCAAGTTAATTTTTTACGTGCCATGTCGTGTCGTGACCAAAATGTCAAGAGGTGGTCACGCCACGTGAGTCACGTCGTGCCTAATGTGTCGTGATCATACGTGACTCGCGTGACCATTTAATCATAATTTATGTTAGTTTATTCAAGATTCACCATTAAATCAATATCTAATAGTCCTAATTACACGTGACTCGTGTGACTACATGTCGTGCCGTACGTGCAAAAGTTTCAAAAAATAGACACGGCATGCGAATGGTCATGGCACGTAACTAACACGCGTGCCGTGCCGTTCCGTGACGGAGCCGGCTCCGCCGTGCCATTTTTCCCACTCTAATGGCACTTGTAAAGATATAGAGGCTGCAATTTGTCGGCAAACATGAATAGTGCTAGTGGACTTGTGAATTTTAGTTTGCAAATCTTTTAGCTTTTTTGTAATTGGAGTAGAACTAGGGTGTTCTTAAGCTTATCATCCCTTTGTGAGCTTAATTTAAAAACCTATTGAATTGGCTTCAAACGATGGATTCAAACTATTGAAACCGATCTACTTCACGAGTGATGCATTTATATGTCAAATTCATAAAATTTCAAACTAATTTAGTATAAAGTCAAGCAGTAAAAAAAAGATGATTTATAAGTTAATTTTAATGTGTTCATTTTTCATCATTTTTTAACCACTTGATTTTATATTAAATTAGTTTAAAATTTTATAAATTTGACATGTAAACTCATCACTCGTGAAGTAGATCGGTTTCAACGGTTTGAATGCGTCACTTGAAATCAATCCAATAGATTTTTTAGTTAAGCTCAAAAAAGTTGGTGAGCTTAAGAACACCCTAGTTCTACTCTTGTAACTCTGCTAGACTTAACTCTACCTTTTGAAACTTGTATTTGGATGGATTGGTATGTACTTGAACATATTGGCAGGGCTGTCAGCTATGTACCAGATGTTCGGTACCAGTGTCCTGTTTTGTATGGCTTCATGATGAATGAAATCGGCGATTTACATCCCACTAATTTGGATGTTACATATAAAAAGAGTACTAATTTTATATTATTCAAGAAGTGCAAATATTTTTTGAATTATATTAATTCTTCGTGCTAATTCAAAACGAGTTTATTCAATACTTTTATAACAAATATTAGGTTAGCAAAATAACATTAAGCAGACACTATTTTTCTAAAAAAAAATGCATCTATACTGTATCCGAATAAAATAACAACACTATTTGAGTTAATGTAATCCCTATGCACGAGAAAATACCTCATTCGTAGAATAGTAAAAGCACGGCTTTTCATGAAAAAAAAAGATTATTCGTGTATATTGCATTGTAGAATATTATACTTGATATTTGAAAGATATTTAATTTAGAATTGTTTGAAAGGTATAGTGAAATTCCGTGTTTATTAATAATTTCATATATATCATAATGTTAGGAATTTACATGAAGAAAGTTCAAGTAGGTTACAGAACCGGTGCTCTACTCAAAGCCAGATTAAAATCAATTATTTGTGGGTAAAATCACTGAACAATGTTCATAAAAAATTATAATTCGTTGCTGCTTTGGTCTACCATCCAGTCATCAAGCACTATATATTGAAGACGATTAGTTCCAAAATTTTATTAATATAAAAAAAATATATTAAATTTCAAAATCTCCACCATATTTGACAAGATTTCAAAAACTGTCCAAACTGCAAATTTATTTTTCGGTTTTAAGCTGAATTATCACCGCACTATTTTACAGAACCGGAAAATAAATTTTCAATTTTAGTTTTGCAATTCCAAAATCAGAAAATAAATTTCCAGTTTTAAGTTTTTGCCAGCTGTACATAAAATTTGTTAGTTGAGCTGGGAAATGAACCGCAGGTACAGCTGTAAATTGCAAGCAAATTACAATTAGACTTAAAAATCTGTTAGTTGTAGGTACTAGGTACTAGAGAATGTACTAAGTTTTTGGAAAGTTAAATCTAGCAAGGGAAAAAGAAGTATCTTTTTTTGGGACAGGAGCCGCAGGTACAGCTGGCAAGGAACAGCTGGTTTTCTGTTTAATTAAAAAAAAAAATCGGAAATTTATTTTTCGGATTTGGAATTCTAAAACCAAAATCGGAAATTTATTTTCCGGTTCTAGAATTTCGAAACTGGAAAATAAATTTGGGATAATTTGATCTAAAACCGGAAAATAAATATGCGGTTTGGACAGTTTTCGAAATCTTGTCAAACAAGATGTAGATTTTGAAATTTAATATTTTTTTGAGATATTAATAAAATTTTGGCGATTAGTTGATGTTAAAACATGAAAATTATAATTCGTTGCTGCTTTGGTCTACCATCTAGTCATCAAGTACTGTATCTTGAAGACGATTAGTTGATGTTAAAACATGAAAATTATAATTCGTTGCTGCTTTGGTCTACCATTTAGTCATCAAGTACTGTATCCTGAAGACGATTAGTTGATGTTAAAACATAAAAGAACTTCTTGTTAAAACATTTTTTTTTTTAAATAAGAGTTTTTGTTAGTTTTTTTTTTCTGAAATTTGAACCTGCATCTTTTTGTAGAAAGAAGAAATCCGTTGCTATCTGTGTTAATTTTATGGTTCATAATTTAGTGTAGATGTGTTGTGCATTAAATGCGTCACTCTTCTAATCTGTTTTCCTACTCATACTATGGATATATGTAGCTTTCAAAATCTTCTATCAAGATGAGGTCAATGACTCTGTTTTCCCAAAAAAAAAAAAATGAAAAGGTAAAATAAGTTCCGCTGTTTAACAACTTTATATGAATTGACAGTAAACATGAGTCATCACCGATTTCTTTATTAGTAATTGAAAACTAGTAATAGAATGACTACGTCGGTACTAGTAGTGAGAAATCACCATTCTCTGGACATTCTGCTAACTAAAATAGCATCCCTAGCCGCCAACAAAAATAATGTTTTTATGAACTTTCAATTTTGACCATCATATTTCTTTTCTCTTTCATCTAAATTATACAACTTGGGATAATAATTCTTCTGTAGTTAATTTATTATTTAATGATAAACTTTCAGAGCGAAATGATCAAAATACACTTACATATTTATACTATTATTTACAATATTCATGATCTATAGCCTTTTAAATTGTAGAACGTTGGTAAAATTTTGTAGTCTGTTTCGAAATTCAGAGAACTTTTTGTGGTCTGTTTTAGGAGTCCGCATGGTCTGCATTAACTCAAAAAGAATATTTTTTTTAGTTAATGCATCTGGGCTGTTTGATTTTAAACGGAGTCAATCCGGCTTCTGCTTATGATGCAGGGGTCCTTTAATATTAATGCGGATTTAGTCTGTATGGATCTTAAAGCGGATCGAACGGTCCAGATGCATTAACTAAAAAAAATTTCAAGTTAATGCAAAGAATATGAATTCCTAATTTAAAATAGAAGTTTTAATATGTGGCTAGACCAGCACGTGGTCCGATAGGACCAACCAACAGTGGACAAATATCCTCTTAGGTATTGGACAGTGGGGTTCACAATTTTACGGTCAAGATTTACTCAATCCGATGCCAAACTCAATCTGATGCTTATTAAAGATGTAGGGGTCTCTTTTAAAATTTGTGTCATGTTAAAAGAACAATCCAGATCTACTAATTCGAAAAGTTTCCCTTTTACGTACCGAGAGGATATGAATTCACCAACAGCTCTTGCTCTCCCTATATTTCTCCATGTTTCATTTTTTAGAGCAACGCATTTTTTATAATATTTTTTAATAAGAATTTGGCTAGTGTGCTATTGGTATGGTGTATAACGACAAGCGCACCGTGTTATCTACTAAAAAATCTATAATGCGAGATCTTACATTTCAACTAATGCGAGAAATGAATAGAAATATATTGAGAACACAAAATTTATTTACTTAAATGATAACTGACATAAAAAGTTGTTAAAGCAAGCACCCTCCTGATCTGATCTGCATGCCATTGAAGAGTCTTTTTATTACCTTATTTGCTGTAATGCCTTACTTCGAAGGGACATAAGCTCGCTGAACTGAAGACCTAGGGCGCTGTTACTGATCTCAGAGTTGCGACTCTCACTGAGAAAATGCTTCCCACCCACGCACGGACTTACCTTACTAAAGCACCATTAGAAACCTAAAAAAACAAAAAAGTCTTTTATATTTTTTTTCATGTGTATTAACGAATTAATTTTAGGAAATATTCAATGAATATCCAATTAATTTTTGGGGTAATTTCAGGTATACCCCTCAAAAACTTCAAAATTACGTATTTCCTCCTCCAAAGTTTGAAATTATGTATTTCCCTCTCTAAACTTCAAAAACTCACAAATTTACCCATTTATTGTCTTTTATGTTAAAACTCATTCTTAATTTATAAAATACTCATTTTACTCTTTATTAAAAGCATAAAATGTTCATTATACTCAAATTTGAATCTGAAGGGTTCATCTACTTTCCGAACTGCTTTAAATCCGTGCACGCTAGATCAGCATGAATCTTAAAGTGAACATGCACATATATTGAAGCTACACGCACAGATCTTAATGCGATGCACGTGGATAGGACGGTAGAGGGACTCTTCATATTCAAATTTGAGTCCGATGGCCTTTTTATGCTTTTAATAAAGGGTAAATGGGTATTTTATAAATTTAGAATGAGTTTTAATATGAAAAACAATAAAATGGATAAATTTGGGAGTTTTTGAAGTTTAGAGAGGAGAATACGTAATTTCAAAGTTTAAAGGGAGAAATATGTAATTTTGAAATTTTTGAGAGGTATATGTGAAATTCCCCCTTAATTGTTAAATTACATCAAAATGTAGTATATGAACTAAATAAATCACGAAGGTCAGTTACCACAATTGCAAATTAAGTCCACTGTGGCACTGTGAAAGATAATCTCTTACTACAAAAATATAAGAAGAAAAGATACCGAAATATTCTTATATAAAAATGGTTGTTTCTTTAAAGATAACCTTGAGAGAGTATACGTACCTGATAGTGTTGGTAAAAAAAAATTGAACAACAAGACATTGAGCATTGAGCCATGACAATCTATATAGCTGAAACAAAAGTTGGCAACTTCAATCGTTGACCCGTAATTAATTAGAGCTTGCGATCTGACCAGGCCCCAAATGGAGCTGACCCAATCCGGCCCATCCCAACTTAAAAACCCCAAGTTATTCCAATTCCTTTGATGGTAGATCATTCGCTGCATCTTAAACACTGGATGTTGCATCACATTTTCTACGACCAGCAGATATCATAATAATTATGTTTATTTTGGTTATTAAGCTGAATTGTTTCTTCTCTAGGCTCAACACCCTGTCTATAGTCTAAACTTGATGTTATCATACAGAATCAAAACACCATTACTATCAGCTTAAACATTTGGTAGATCTTATTATTACATGTAATAAATTATTTTACTTAAGATGACAAAAGGTTCTTATTCAGAAATTCAAGGCACTTGCTACTTTTCCTCTGTTTTGGTTTCTCCATGACCCACACATTGCATGACCTCTCTTGCTTCATAACCAACTTCGTTATTTCTAGCAGAGAACAGAAAACGGTTCATGAGGGTTGAAATTCGAGACACAAAGGTCAACATGACATAATCCTTTCCACCACAATTAATCAAATGACTCCGTTATACACGGCGAAGGGGTAGATGCTTTTTGAGAATAATACCATCCATCCAAATTCTAAAATTGCATTTACTTTTTCAGCTTGCTCGACATCCTTCAAGGTTTTAAAAGATGCACCGTTTTCATGACAGCCCAAATAGAAGTCAAATCCAGGGTGTGCGCGTTGCCACTTTAAATCAAGGCCGACATGAAGCCTCGTTAAGAAAATAAATTGTCGCCTGACCGCTACGGTATCAGCATTCTGCCAACTTGTTGATCCCAACCGGACATGCTTTCCAAACCTTTTTTATGAAAGACCTAAAAATTGTGTAATCACTGCAAAATTGAGACAATTTATCACATCATATAAATTATAGGGAGCAACTAATAGTCTCCTCCATTTTGTTCCCTAAACATTCCCTGACTAACTGATGCGTAAAGTACGACGGGACCACTAACTATCTGGAGTGGCACTAACTATTTGGGAGATCGCTTATATTTGAAAAAATTTACAACTGACGCGCACATGTATGGATACTTATGTGCGCAAACATTACTACTAGACATCAACTCTCTAGTACACCCATCTTTTACATGTTTTTAGAAGTATATTTTTTTTTCTCCGTTTAATTTCGTCAACATTTCTGACAATCTGTAAGGAATTTTGCGAATCTAAAACCACGAATGTCCTTTACGTAATTTTCTCTTTCAAATGAGATCCATGATGAAGGACTTTCGGGTTCTTCATTGTTCAAGTATTCATATCTCGAGATGCAAGTATTCATATCTCGTTGAACAAGCTAGTATTCATAACTTGTCAAGTATTCATCTCTAAAATGTAAGTATTATTCTCTAAAATGTCGAGTATTCATACTTACTATAATAAAGTATGAATATTTATGTTGTAAAGTATTTATAAAAAATTAACAGACTTATTTTAGATATTAACTACTTAGGAGGACTGTCTATATTTGAAAAAAATTACAATTAGCACATGCATGTATAGATACTTATGATTTGCCTCGTTGTGCGTGCTCAATTGGCAAGTTTGTGATGGCCTTGCAGTTTCCCGATAAAAAAATTGTGACGCATGTACTATTTGAAGATTTCATCTTTCTTTTTCCAATAAAAAATGTAGGGCTCGGACTTCTCCGATTCGACTGAAGATCAACTGTTCAAATTAGAGCCTCAGATCTGTGGTTTCTACCTTTTCATCTGATATACAAGATCAAATTAGAGTCTCAGATTCGACGACGAAGACCAGGCCGCGCCGGAGTCCAGACCGGAAAGGGTGAGGAAGAGGAGAATCGTCATGGGTCTTCGCCGCCATCGCAATCGTCGGCGTGGGCAGTCAGTGGCGACGAGTGATGAGCAGTAGAGGACAAGAACAGGGTTTTGTAGAGGGTTTTGAGCTGTGCTGAAATTTCCATTTTTTTTCTTTCTAAGAGGAGATCGAACTGGGAGCATAGTCGATTTCTTTTTAAAGTTAGTGAGGGGGACGTTTAGAAGACCAGATAGAGGGAGACGAAATCTTTACTCTAAATTATATACACAATTTTAAAATTTTCTTTTATAGATTATGGCTTGTATTTGTTGTTAGCTCTCCATTCATGCATGTCACCATAAATTCCAATTTCATTACGTTAGCATTATTAAGTGCTTTTGCTCTCTGGACCCCAATTTGAGTAAACCACACGGACGAGCTGCTGAATGTAACCAATTTTATTTCACGAGCAGGTTATTAATTCAAGTCCTTGTACGCCTAATTCTGTTTTTTGCAATCATGAGTCAGCCTAACTGAAACCACAAAATTTAAAATAATAAGCCTGAAGAAGGTACTCCTTTCTCAAGTAATGAAAATTATAATTCTGTTCAAATCAACCTTTTTTTTGTTTGTATATACACTTGCTTTGCAACAGATGTCCCCTTGGAATTATTCAGTACGTAGTCGTAATGAATTGACATTAAGATTAGTGTCTTTTTGATAGAATACTATTTATGCTATTTTGATTTGAAGATATATATTACTTGAGAAAGGAGTCTAAAGAAGTTGTTGGAATTTTTCTGTGAAAATAATGTGACGAGATGCTCACAGAGATATTTAGATATTTTTCAAGATTTGAATCTATAGATTTGATTAAAAATCATGAGTATTGGATCTAATATCGGGAAATTGGTGTGATGGCATGCCAATGCTAGTTTAAACCCAGCTATGCTAATCTGTTTTGGTTCGGCATGACTTGTGTAGTCCAATTTTTTAACAATGGCTATAGTTTATATTATTTTATATGAATCATACAATTTTAGTTGTTCTGGATTTGATTTTGTAATGCCCAATTTTCTATTAGGAATTGAATAATTTCCATTGAAGAAATTAGGTCTGTATTCTTATGCAATTCGGACCATAAAAACTTATCCACATAGCTGAATTTTTTTTTTAAAGAAAGATGGAGTCAAACTTCTAAATTTCATACATTGCTATTATAACAAAAGATTTACTTTCATCTGAATTTCAAACTAATGACCTCCTACATGAGAAATCATGAGTAGCAATCACCAAATATTAGTTCACCTCATAGTTGAAATTTAGTAACATTAGAGTAGTGAACCACGCTATATGTATGGTTATTTATTACATTAAACATTTGTGATAGACCATATTTTTTTTTTTGTGCAATTTAATGTTCTGAAAGACGATGTATTTTTTTTTTCAAAAAAATGATGTGCTTAAAAATTTAGGACAAAAAAATTTATTCAAAGAGGGTGCTACTGTAATTTTGATGGTCAAAAGGGCCTCAATTATTTGTCAGAAAATATATTGTTAAACAAATGAACAGATTAATATATGTCTCCACAAAACTGCCTATGATTTCATTCATATATAGATGAGTCGATACAATTGCACAAGGTTATTTTTTTTTTTAGAATTTTTGTTGTCCCAATTCAAGCAGAATGAAGTTTATTTTTGCTACTTGTCCTATTAGTTTTAAATTTAAAAAACACAAAGTTTGCATGTTAAATCCGATTATAATTTTTTTTTTTTTTATTCCCGCTAGTCTTATGTATATATCATGAATTTAGGAAGCCAGATGATCCTTTTTATGTTAAAAATCTTTAAAAAAATTCTATAGTCTCCAATAAGCTGCAAAAAGCATGACAAGGAATTCAAGTTTATTTTGAGCAATGCATTCAAATTAATTTAGGATAATCAGATCCATCACACGTGTTCTCAAATTAATTTTAGATTACACTTGCTGACAGGTTTTAAAACTACCAATTATAAACTAATGAGGAAGGAATTGTACTTTGAAGCCATCAGTTTCTGTTAATTACTAAAGTTGATATAATCTAGCATATTGAAAAAATTAGTTTATACTTTATGAAATTAAATTCCATGATAAAAACAATCAATCTAATTTTAGATAAAAAAAAAAAAAACAATTAAGCAGTGAGAAGAAATACCCTAATCTAAACCTTCTTGGGAGTAGACCATATCAATTGCAATACAGATATTTCTAAACAGCAAATTAAGACAAAAGACAACTTGTTTAAATAAATTTCAATTAGCCTTCAATTAATTTTCCACCACAAGTACTGTGTCATTAAACTAATGACAAGAAATGGTCTGGTCTATGATATAACAATGCTTTAACAAAAGAAGCCAGACAGCTACATAAATTCTTTCTGATGCCAGCTCCCTTCACTTTACAGTTTAGACCCCAATTTGCACTAGTTAGTTCATTTGTTAATTTCTACGTGTTTGTGGACCTGAATGTAGTCATGATGAACTCAGGACCATACGCATTGGATTTTGATATATGCTCTCCATTGTAAAAGCAAGGGACACATCCATTCTCAAGCCTCAAGCAAGAATTGTGGTCGATCAATATATAGCGCAAAAGACGAGCACAGATTCAATTCTTTACATACAACTAATGTATAAATACAAATCCTTGTGCTGAATTGCTAAACATGGTTTTCAATTCAATATTCTATTCAGTATCTGTGAACAACCACAATTCATCAACTGGTTTGCATGAAACAGTTGAAATTCACCTACAAATGGACATATATGAGTATTGTAGATAATGGAGAGAAGAAAAATCTTTTTTGGATTATTTATGTTAGGTCTTAAGGATGGGTCCAATCTCCAATTAACTTGAATAAACTGACACGGTACCAACCATCACAAGTTCAGATTAAAGCATACTATAAGGAGAGCGCTCATTAAGCCAAGAGTGTTTATTAAGTCAAAGATTGTACCTCTTGTAAGCTACAAACCAATTCTCTCCTGCCATGAAGAAAATTAATGTGATATTGAGGAAATGCAAGACCCTCTCAAGGCTAGGCAGGTCAAATTCCTACACTAGCCTAAGATCCAAATCCAACAGAGAACAAGACCTAATTTGGGAAGAGCGGGAGAATCAAATTACAATGAAGGAAAGAGATGAGGAGGCGGTGGTATTTGTTGGCAGCTCGAGGCGGCCATATGTGATTAGTTCGAAGCATTTGAAACATCCTCTCATATCAGCACTGATCGACCGGTCGAGGTTGAATACAGAAGAAGAGATTTCGGTGAAATGCGAGGTTGTGTTGTTCGATCATCTTCTCTGGATGCTAGATAATGCTGATCTCGAGGTGGATGCGGATGAGAGTGCTTTGAAGGAACTCACCGAGCTTTATGTTTACTAATGAAGGTTGTTAGCTAATTTTCATTTTCTTTTCGGTTTTTTTTAGTTATCCAGATTTGTGAATTACTAAATTCACCTGTATTGGATTATAAGTTTTTTCCCTCTACTTTTGACCGAGTCGACTTAATTTGTCATGGTCGATGTTTTAATTTCTCATTTGTGGCTTCAATTTCACAATGTAATCACACTTGCCTTATCAAATGTACTTGATAAAACATGATTTCATTAATGTAATAACAGAGGATATTTCTCATTATTGTACTTGAGTTCCTGCTCTTTGCTATTTAATTATTTCCATGAATGCATGATGTAATTAACCATCTAATTATAAATTAGGCAATTTTTATAATATTATGTCATTAATAGGTAGATCAAACGTTAGCTACCCAGCCAACTAAACAAAAAAGATTTCTCATTGGAATATAGCTATGTTCACGTACAGAGAGAAAAGAGTTTATATCTTGAAAAACAAAATAAATGAACAAAATAGGAAATAAAGTTTGGGCCATTGAAAAAACATTTTAATACGACTTCGCAGTTTTCATAAAAGAAAAAACTTTTAATGCACACTTCTTGTCAAATTAATGTTTATGTCCTCTCCTGTGTAATGCACACACGCCTCAGCCTAAATAATGCACATTAATTGATATATGATATGATTTTGTAGAAAATAATTTTCTCTGTTTTCAACACTAGCTTCTTTATGAGAAAATTGATGGTATATCTTTATTTTTTATCTTTACACATATTTTTTTACTACTGCATATTTATGATAGAGAGAAGGATAATATCCTTTTCTTAAATATAAGAAAGAAAAGGCACCAACCATCACAGTTCACCTTTCTACAATTCTTAATAATTTATAATTAGTCATATATAAGCTACTTAGTATATCATGAAGTCCATAATGTGAAACTAAAATTGATGTTTTTAAACTTCAGCCTTTCAATATCCAATAAATTTATTTGGTTTTCAGAACTTCATGAAAATTTTCCGGTAGTGAATGCCAACAAAAAGTGTATCTCATTGCAAAGAGACAAAATAGGAAATCAATTATGGAACCTTTTATTTTCTTAAATCCATGAACGTGTGAGGATTTAATTCTGTGTTTTGGTTCGTTGTATGCTTGCACGATCTGCTTTTTAGCCTTTTTTGGTCAGCGTAGGCCAACAAATGTTGCGAGATTAAAAAAAAATCCAAACAACAGGTACCATAGAAGGAGACACGCTACCAAACTATTAGATTTTATACGAAGGATTTTTGTGAAAATCTCAACACGTGCACGGATTTCAATGGGAATGTCATCTTGAATTAGGGGTGGACAAAATAGCTCGAACTCGTAACTCGCTCATTTACAGCTCGCTTTAACTCGCTCATTTATAACTCGAGTTCGCTCCAACTCGAGTTGGCTAGCTCGTTTAATAAATGAGCTGAGTTTGAGCTCACCCCAACTCGCTCATTTATAACTCGAGTTACACAGTATTGATCACAATAAATCTCAGAAATCCAGACCCTGTAACTAAATCCAAATCCCTCAGACCCTCATGGAACCGATTAGTTTTTGTTAAGCTGTTTTTTATGCATATGAAGTTATTGGATACTACTCCCTTTGACCACATAAAAAAGAATTCATATCACCTAAAGTAACTCAAATTTCAATTTTAGATCAGCACCTATTAAACTGGTTAAATGAGTTATAAACGAGTTGTGAGCCAACTCGAGTTGATAACGAGCTGAGTTCGAGTTGGCTCTATAGCTCGTGATTACCATCCCAACTCGAGTTGGCTCGCTCATTTATTTAATGAGCTGAGTTCGATTTGGGAGTAACTCGCTCAAACTCGGCTCATTTACAGCCCTATCTTGAATTACTCGTTGGTATATAATATAAGAGGAGTGACCGCATTACACTACTTTTGAGTTACCACAGAGTTACCATCTTTATTTTTTACATTTTCAAAGTCCAAATTGTCGACCCAAACCATTCAACATAATTATCTAAAAAAAATGTGCTTGCAAATCAAATTTTACATTTTTTTTGAATTTTTTTACTATTTATTAAGTATTTTACAAAAACTAGTCAAATTTAGATCATTGAATTTTGTACCATCTTAATAAATAGTAAAAAAATTCAAAAAAATGTAAAATTTGATCTGCAAGCACATTTTATTTAAATAATCATGTTGAACAGTTTGAATTGATAATTTGGACTTTGAAAATGTAAAAAATAAAAAAGATAACTTTATAGTAACTCAAAAGTGGTGTAATCGGATTCCTCCTCATAATATAATTGTTGCGGTAGGTTGATTCATAGTTTGGGAAATGAAAATTCAGATATATTTTTTATGAAATTTAAGATCTTTGAGTTTTTCAGTGAAGAGTTCGAACCGTTCGATACGAATTTTAAAGCTATCTCTATTAATATGCTCTGTAAATTTTCAAACAAGTTCGGATTCTTAGAGAACGGACCGAATTTCAAACTCAAACTAGTAGTGTGTATTGAAGCCATACCGTGGCGTGTTCGGAACACAAGATGTAGAATGCAAATATGTCGAAATTTCTAGACGTGTTGTGCCGCATAATATCGGACGTGTTTTGATGTGCCGTGCCATTTTTTTTATTAGATCGATTTTGATAATTTGTTACTTTAAAAATGAGTACTAATGTCTGAAGAAATCTGAAAAAAATACTAACAAAATCGGAAATAAAATAAGCTGCATTTTATGTAAGTTCTATTTTTTTCAATATATTTTTGTAGTATTTTTGTGTTTTTTATATAATTTGAGAAAATATTTGTAAGTAGTTTAAAAATTAAAAAAGTTTAAAAATAGGAAAATTAGGCGTGTTGTATCCGTGTTGTGCCGTACTGTGCCTGTATATAGATGTGACATGTTTCAACGTTCCGATTTAAGAAAAAAAAAAAGATACAACACAAACACATCTTGAGTCTCTTGACACGGCACGTCTTAAGACATATCGTATTGTGTTTTGTCCTTAGCCGTGTGTGCCAGCACATGCAGGGGCGAAGCCATACGTTCATACTATATGGGCCAAATGTAAATGAGAGTTAAGCATATAAAAAAAAAATTATGTGCGAATGAGGGTTAATTTGACAGTTCCATGCATTTTCTACTAAACTATATAAAAATTTACCAATAAATACAAAAAATATTGAAAATAAATGGAGGTCAATTGACTGCCATTTACATTGTGTACCTCTGCCTCTGAGCACATGCTCACACAGTGTGTTTTTGCAATACACTACTTCAGAGAATATGTACTCCATAACTCCACATGTATCTCACTAAAGAATCTAATAATAAACCTAATAAAAAAAAATTGAGAAGTGAGACACATGTGAGAACCAGTCTTTGGTCTAGTGGCAAAGACAATGCTTTCCGTGTGGGAGGTCGCAGGTTTGAAGCCCGAAAAGGATAATTATTTGTGGATATTAAACTAGTTGTGTGATTTGACCTTCAATCTTTATTAAGAAGAAGAAGTAGTAGTGAGATACATATTCAATTTTTTAAGAAATATTAAAAATAAATAAATAATAGATGTATGAATTAATAAAATTCCTTGTATAAAACAAATACATATATATATAGAGTAAAAGAAATGGAATGTATCGATTGTCAATATCTAAATGACTATGTGTCAATATGAAAGTTAGAAAAATTGTTAACCTACTACTAACTATATATGCATAAATATTTGTTAAACAACTTCTAGCTATATGTCAACTAATTTAATTACTTATATCTATCAGCATATAGAAACTCATTTAGTCAATTGTCGACCTATCATATCATTTGAAACTAAACTAAGTACAAGTTACTCGCCTAGCTACATATATACCTACAACAAAAGATCCCAAAACTTTGAATACCCAAACTTGACGTAGTCACGTAGACCTTCTTTACAACTGAGAGCACTTTTCATCATACTGTGGATAAGTAAGATTCATCCACTTAGAGGTGCATGCAAGATTTCTCTAAGAGGACTGAAATTGGGTTTAAATAATTTATTGGATTCAAACTCATTAGTTAATAAGATACTATATAAATATAGCAACCATAGATTTTGAGTATGTAAATTCCAAAATTAATGTACTAAGTTAGTAATATTCATTAATAAGAAGGATTGATATATAATCTTTCATATTTGAACTAGACAACAGCAACAGGATCTGTGATAAACATGTTGGTTATCTGTCTCCGCTGCTATATACCCATTAACAGTAGGTTTCATTAAATAAAAGGCCCTCTAAAAATCCAGCCCATAACTCACAAGAGAAAAAAAAAAAAACAGAGTTGTTTTTCACCTGCTTTCTTTCCTCTTCAATTCTCTTCCAGCCGCTGCAATGATTTCAGAGAGGGACAAGTTCATTTTCAGAAGGGAGCAAAATAGAATCTGACCCATTTTTTCTGTTAAATTTCAAAAGGCAAGAAGGACAGTTGCCCCCTCCCCCGGCAACGTGGGTCCGCCCTTGCATCCAGTTATCTTTCTGTGTTTATTTATGTCGAACTATAGTGTCGAAATAGAGGTCAAAATTTCAATAAACTAGCTCGAGTCATTATGACAAATTAGGAAACTGAAAAAGATTTTAAATAGTTTAAAGTTCGTAATTTGAATATAAAATAACTTGTTTTTCAGAAGAAGAGGAGGAATTTAATTACACTATTTTATGTTGATATATCTTGACACTATATGTTTATAAGTTATTTTATAATTTCAAAATCCAAATAGTCGATTCGAACCATTCAACATGATCTCCATATTAAAATGTACTTGAACGCCAAAATTTACATTTTTTGGAAATTATTTACTATTTATTTCGAATTTTTTAATATGGTCGTTTTTCAATTATCCATAATTGTCTAAAAATAGCAATTTTGTACACATCTTAATAAATACTAAAAACAATTAAAAAAATATAAAATTTGGTTTCCATGCACATTTTAATATGGAGATCATGTTGAACGGTTCGGATCGACTGTTTGGACTTTGAAAACGCAAAAATAACTTATAAACATACGGTGTCAAGATGTGTCACTAGGGTGGGAAAAATGGCACGGCAGAGCTGGCTCCGTCATGGAACGGCACGGTTACAATACGGAACGGCATGCATTGTTGGCTGCAATGTTTTAAAATGTGGTTTTGTTCATGCATGCGGAAGGCTACTGCATACCGCATATGCGGATTTTAAAATGAGAATTCATATATATACATATTCATATGCGTGTATTTAAATTTATTTCTACATAAACAACATGAAGTGTGTCTTATTGTTTGTGAAAAATACAATAAATTTTTGCATAATAATCAAACTTTCTTGCTGCTTCACAATTATAATTAAACTTGATTTCCGCATAAATAACAAATTATGTATGCAACAATTATAAAGCCACATAACGCATATTAAATTTGAGATTTTGGGTTGGATCAGTATAACACATATTAAATTTTGGCTCCATGTGCCGCATATTTAATTTTGCACCCATATGCAGTCCACATATGCAGCCGCATATTCGAAACCACATGAGAGGGACTGCATGACGTTCTGAGCACGGCTGCCAACTGCATAAGCATATGCGGTCCATGCGGCCGCATTTTTAAACATTGGTTGTTGTATGCAAACTTTTAATATTTTGTTTGACTAGATTTGCAAAGCATACACTAATTGAATTTAACCTTTTACACGATTTAGTGAGTTGTAGGACTTTATTCTTTTTTTTTAATAATATCAATATTTATATATATATTTAATAAACATCTGATCTGATCAGTATCCGTATATGTATCCATATTATCCGATTCGTATTTGTATTCAGAGAATTAAAAAAGTGATATAGATATGATTTTATCACTATCCGCTCCGCGTCCCTCCGTTTTCACTTCTAGTTTAACATGATCTCCATGTGAAAATATACTTGTAAACAAATTTTTTTTTTTTTAAATTACTATTTTTTCTAGATATGTAGAAATCACTACTTTTTGAATGGTCTATAATTTTTAGATTAACTGATTTTCTACCTATTTAAAAATAGTAAAATAATATAAAAATTGATCATTCAAAAAGTAGAAAATCAGTTAATCTAAAAAAATCAGTTCACTGATTTTCAACGATTCATATTTACTATTTGGACTTCAAAAAATAAATATATTAATCTATAATACGTATACACCAATCTGTACTATGCATAGTACCATAGTCTCACTCTAGAAAAAAAATATTATATTTATTGTGCTTCATTAGCTTGTCGATTTTAGAATACGAAAGAAAATTATTGTAATTTAAGCAGCTTTACATGAAAACCATTTTTTAACAAAAATATATTATGCATGATAATGAATAGTGATACACGAAATTCATTTAATGCATTGAATTCATGAAAATAACGTGTTCAATTATCACTCCATCGGAACAAATTTTGGAAGAAAAAAAAAACAGAGTGTCAATATTTTTTAATATTTTGTAAATGATATATAAAACTAACTAAAAAGTAAGTAAAAAAAAAAAATTCGAACAGGTTGATTTTCTCTTCAATTGATTTCCTCTTTCAATGATACTAATTTCACTGATAATTTGTCAATCCCTCTTTCAATAAGAATTTATACTTATGACAAAATTGTTCATACTTGTTCTGTTAGAAATAAGTAAATTTTGAAAGTTATATTTCTATATATTTGACAAAGTTGTATTCAAAGTTATTTTATTTGTTTATTTGACAAAGTTGTATTTAGAAAAGAAAAATCACTCAATGCTTTGCATTTAGACTAAATACTTGTAAATTAATATATAAACAAACAATTATAAATACTTTGAGATACCTGCAAAACCGGAAATGCATTAATCAATAAAGAATTTTTATTTTTTCAATTATAAATAAAATAAAATATACCACTACAAAATAATTAAAATAAGGGACCAACTAACTATCCCCCGGCTCTTATCCCCCATTCATCTCCCAGTCAATAACTGCCTTTGTTGACCACTAATTAAGAGTATACCACAAATTTCAGCGCTAAAAAACAAAACAAAACGCGTCATTATCGCGGCAAGTGCAAGTATTCATATGTAATACATCAAGTATTCATATGTAATACATCAAGTATTCATATATAATACATCAAGTATTCATATCTAAGATATTAAGTATTTAAAAAAAAAAAATTGGACACATCATTTACCCATCTTTTACATGTTTTTAGAGGTGGTATTTTTTCTCCGTTCACTCTAACCAATATTTATGATAATCTATGAGGAATTTTGCAAATCTAAAATTACGAATGTCTTCTACGCAATTTTCTTTTTCAAATGAGATCCATGATGACATACTTTCGAGTTGTCCGTTGCACAAGTATTCATACCTTATCATTCAAATATTTATACCTCATCAAGTAAGTATTCATACCTCATCAGTATTTAACAAAAAAAAGACTGGACACATCATTCACTCATTTTTTATCGATTGAAATTTCATTACCACTCAATCATTTTTTACTTGATATCTTAGATATGAATACTTGTTCAACGAGGTATGAATACTTGCTCGACGTGGTATGAATACTTGCACGACGAGATATAAATAATTTTACGAGGTATGAATACTTACGCGACGGATAACTCAAAAGTACTTCATCATGTATCTCATTTGAAAGAGAAAATTGCATAGAAGAAGTTTGTGATTTTAGATTCACAAAATTCTTCATAGATTGTCAGAAATATTGGTTAGAGTGAATGGAGAAAAAAAAACCACCTCTAAAAACGTGTAAAAAATGGATGAGTATTGTGTCCAGTTTTTTTTTAAATACTTTATATCTTATATATGAATACTTGATGTATTATATATGAATATCTGTGTGCGTTAGTTGTAAAAATTTCAAATATAAGCGGTCTCCCACGTAATTAATGATTGATACACGTTTTCTTTTGTCTTTTTGTGTGTGAAGTTGTGGTCCCCTAGATAAATAATGATTGGAGAATGAATGAGGGATAGGAGCCGGGAGAAAAAAATCTTTATCCTTAAAATAATTATATAAATAAATGAGGAAGGGAGTGCGAAGGAATTTGTATCCTCTGCATTAACTCAAAAGGAAATCTTTTGAGTTAATGAATCTCGACCGTCCAATTTGTTTTAAAATTCGTGTAAACTAGATCTGCACTTATATTAAAGGCTCCTATGTTACATACACGAGCCGAATTGGCTCTGTTTCAAATCAAACGGTTGAAATTCATTAACTCAAAAATTTCCTTTTTGGTTAATGCAGAGGATACGGATCCAGTGCGAAGCGTGAAGCTATGAGTCCGAATAGTTCTAAAAAAAAAAGTTGCTAGTCCTGGAGCAATTCCAGATGATAATATCATTACACGTAGCGCATCTCCGCGCCAGAAGGATTTGCCCACTTAGTCATTATGAATCCATTTATGGAGACTGGAGAGAGAGAGGAATCGACGGTATCTCGTGAGGCCAAGTAATGATGAAGGCAGCGTTGTATCCAACTTACATTATGCGAACAATGGCGAAGAGGGTTTTCTTCTCCACTTCTGCGGCTAAATTGGAAGGAGGTGTTTCTCTGGTACAAGGCGCCTCCAGAGGAATTGGCCTCGAATTCGTCAGTTCCTTTTGCTATTTTACCGTTTCTCTATCTTGTTATTATCACTCTATGGTATTTTCTTGGAGTCCTCTAGAGGAATTGGCCTCCTGTTTTATCTGTCTTGTTTTTAAAGCCCAGTAAATTACTGTTAATGCAGACAATTTACATATTTTAAAGGATCATATATTTAAAAGTGGCAATAACTCGAAATCGGAATTACCTTGAACCCCAAAAATAATTGCAAACCTGAAAAACCTGAATCAGAAGGACCTGACATGGGATGACCTGAAACCAAAACCTGAATTACCAGAGAGCAGAAACAACCGAAACCGAACTGATCCAAAATGTGAATTTGACCCAGCTTGCTCTGCCTGCGCAATTGCTCACTTTAGTTGTATCCTCTTTTGTCGTATTTGTAACAGATGCTGTAAATCCAGAATGAAAGGATCAAGTGCCATCACTGGAAATTATAGTATTGTAATTTTCAAGTATCACTTGCCAAGTTGTTGCATGTATTGTTATGGAGAATGGAATGCTCCATAGTCACACATCTCAATATCTCCACACATTATGGGTTTTCATAGGGAGTTCGTTAAAAAAAAATTACATTTTGAGTCTATAGAAATTTTAACACCAACAAAGTACTTGAGCATCGATGCTAGACCTTCAAATCATCTTGCATGATTTCTACAAAAGTTAAAGATATCCAATATATTCATCAGTTTTATGATATGTTGCAGGTTTTACAAGGCAGTAGAAGGAAATTTATTCATAAATTTGATTAACAATGCTGGGTCCCAGAAAATAGTGATTCTTATTGATCATTAATTTTGTTGTCAGTAGGTGAGGCAATTACTGCAGACAAGGGAAACGGGGCATGTGGTCGCGACTTGTCGGAATCCGGACAGTGCAACTGATCTTCTAAAACTGAAAAGGGATTATGCTAACCGGCTGAACATTTTGCCGTTGGATGTCACCAATGAAAGCACCATAGAGGTACCATTTAAAGTTGTTATGTAATTTTTTTTTTTTTTTTTTTGCATTAGGCTTTGTTTTATAAGGAAAATATCTGCCTCCAGTTGAAATTCTTTTCTTTTCTTTTTGGCATTCTATTTGGAAATAGGCAGTGTAAAGCTGTATGCAATATTAACTGTTATAATTTCAGGCAGCAGCAACTGCCATTAGAGACACCTATGGAGGTCTCAACCTTCTTATAAATGCTTCTGGAATTTTATCTATCCCTAATTTACTACAACCTGGTGAGTATTATACGATTACTTTTGTTTCTAGTCTGAGGCTTAAGCACGGTAATATTAAAGAGTTTGTCCAATTTAGTTGTCATATCTTGATTCAAATTTAAAGTCAAATTCATACCCATTGAATTGTCAGACAAAAACTGAGGGCCTAAAGATCTTGTAGCGCTTCTATAATTTTTGTTTTTGAAGTTCTTTATGATGAAAACAATTGACCTTACAATATGAATATAGGATAAATAAGTCTCTCAGTGATCCTTGTAGGACTGTCCCCAGTCAAAATGGTAAGATTTGAAATGGTCTCATTTTGTTGGTGCAGAAACTACATTAAGCAAAGTTGAGAAGTCTTCATTGTTGCTGACATATGAGGTCAATGCCATTGGCCCAATTTTAGTTGTCAAGGTATGCCATCCTAATTTTATGATAAAATAGTCTGGCAATTAAACATCAAAATTTGATAGAAAGAGACCTTATCATTAGTTTTTAAATCAAGCATTTCTGTTGATACTCAAATTGGAAATCTTTTTGTACGTCCTAGTTTACTCACAATAAAACTGGTGCCATACGGAGATCCAAGATTGCTCTACCTGGCAGAAGCTAATCCATCATTCAATATACAATGAGAGAGTATATTACTGATAACCAGCTGTTAAAACAAAATTCAGCCTTTTGTTGCAGAAACCTAACTCGATCATAGAATTCTGATTTAATGATTACTGTTTAAACCATGACCAGATAGATTTGTGTGCTTATGTGTTATTCTCTTGAAAAATCAAATGCATTGATCCAAATCCCTAATTTCCACCTTTAATAAAGCACTTGTTCCATGCAACCAAGCAGAACCAAATCAGGGTTGGGTTTTCCCATTACTTATCTACAACCAATAGGACATGTTTGTAATTTGTTTGAGCTTTAAGTGTTTAAGTGCCTTGCCACTACTGTGTCAATATCATAACCAGCTCATACAGTACCATAATTATGAAGTGGTTGAGCTTGCATTAAGATGATATCTGTACTTAAGCAGATATTGTGGTACCGACCATTTAAGTTATTAATAGTAATCAGGGTTATAATTTTTGGTACGTAGCATATGTGGCCATTTCTTAAAGTGGGAGGAGGCACTGGTACTGAAAGAGAGGTTGCTGTGGTTGCAAATATAAGTGCCCGTGTCAGTTCTATTGGAGACAATGGGTTAGGTGGTTGGCACTCCTACCGTGCATCAAAAACTGCACTAAATCAATGTATGGTTTTTTTTTTTCTGTCTATTTGTACTTAGTTTTGTTGTTATCCTTTGTTTTTGGCTGGTTAGTTTACATATCTTACCTCAAGATCCCCATCAGCAGTATTATCATTATTTTATTTTTATTTTGTAAGAGGCATATTCAGTGATTTTTAAGCAAAGAACAATCATGTCATATTAATACTCAATTTGTTTGTGATTGTTGTCCGGTCGCTTTTCTGTTAAGAGCTATGAACTAGTACTCACAAGTGTTTGAGATATGTTAAACAAAAGTTAGAAAATAGCATCATTATATCTAATTCATTAACCTATGTTACAATCCAATAGTCCCACTTAAAGAACTGAATATAGGTAGCAAGCAGCTGAACAGATTTAAATTAACAGAGGAGACCACTTGTGCACAAGATGCAACAATGTTCCACTTCCACCTCTTGAACTTAATAACCTAATACAACACAGATTATATTGCAAAAAATGTGCTTAGTTAATGTGATGCATCATTGGTTGGCTTGAGCAGAACAAGTCAAAATTCAGTGGCTACCGAGAATCAAATTAAACTTGAGTGATCTATTCATGAGAAATACCCAAGTTGAGTGACCTCTGATGAAATGCGTTAATATGACCCTATGAGGACTCGATTCTATATTTTCTTTGAAAAATAGATTCTAGTTTACATTATTGAATCAAGCTATGATTCTTCTAAATTTTATACCAGATAGATCTCAATTCCACAGTTATGCACTGGAAAAACCATAAAACAAAACAAATGAGGATATCTGTTTATTTCGGTCACTCGGTATAATTATCTCACTGCTGGTTACACTCATATGAACAGCATAATTGTCCAACATGGCAGAAATCTGAGAGATTACTATTTTTCTTTTATGTATCTTTCTATTACAGTGACAAAAACTATATCAGTGGAATTTGCTCGGAAAAAGGACCCAATATCTTGCATTTTGTTGCATCCTGGTACTGTAGACACCGACCTCTCAAAGCCATTTCAGAGAAATGTGCCTCCTGAGAAACTCTTTACCAGAGAATTCTCCGTGCAAAAGCTTCTGAACATTATTGACAATACCAAAAGGAGTGACAATGGCAAATTCTTCGCCTGGGACTCTACTGAAATTCCATGGTGATCTTTTTCTTAGCTATTGGCATTTCTGAAAAGGTTTAATTTTCCTTTCATATAAATTATTTTGTTTAATTATCTGTAGAAGCATCCATTTTATTCTAGCATTGTGTAATTCAGTAATGTGTTCTTGTACTAAAGCTATAAAAATTAGATTAATTCTACCAATTGTTTTGTTATTTTTTGTCATTTCTTATACTAAATCCAAATTATATCTCATCATTGCATCCCATGTTTTTTTGCCGTCAATCACTCAATCTTATGTTTTGTTCTCACTTTCTATGATTTTTGTTGTAGTTGTTAATGACCTAAATTCCATGTTGAAAATTATATAATCTAAATTGAATATTAGCTGTTCTCCATGGCTTTCTGACTGAATCAGATGTTATACTTTGTTCATAATTAGTCGTAATTGGTCCTTTAAACTTTGCTACATGTTTAACATTTGCCTTTTCTGTTCTTTACCAAAGATAGCTACGGCTGGTAGAATCCTGCTGAAATCAAATTAGTACAACTTAAAAAAATCCTTGCACTGACTCAGAATACAAGCCACCTAAATACATGTATCGAACGAGTTATAATGCTGAAATCTTTGTGCATCTCAACTCTTTTGTTTTATTGATAACTTATCTTTCAATTATACATTTTTAACCCTTATATGAAATGCTTATAAAGAATATTTTTGAATAAAAACTTTGTATTAGGGTTTTTACTCGTGACCTTGACCTTGTCTTTATGAATCAATTCTCATTGGGCTTTTTTTCCTAAACTCCTTTAAAGAGCATGTCAAGTGATAGAATGGAGGAGCATCAGTTTTCTCAGAACTGAGTGTCTGAGCATAAATAATCCATGGTCAGATTTTTATCAGTTTCTGATTGCACTGTCTGGATCTGAAAACAGATCAGGTTTTGCAATCCAAGTCGGTGATATACCTGAGCCGGCCAGTCTCATATAATAATAGTTATTTTTAATAGCTTTCAACCTTTCAACTAAATCACATATTATGCTTAGAGACTTAGGTAGCTATTATTCTAGTATATATCACAGGTGACAATTGGGTTTGGGTGTCAGGTTATTCAAATTCAGGTTTTTATTATCATCATCTCGGGTCTTGGCATTTGGGTTCTGTGTTAGGCATTTTCAGGTACCATGTCTAAACCAGGTTTGACACTCCTGAATTGATTTTTGGACTGCAGACTGGAGTGAGTTTTTGCAGAGGGTCTGGTCAATTGGGGTCAAGGACTCAAGGTGTGGGTTATTGGTTTTGGATCTGATCAGGTTTATGGGGAATTCTTCTAATCGGGTTAAATTTTTCCACCTCTGCTATTTATCAACCCTTGTACTTGCCCGGTATAAATTGGCTAGTACTGAGTTGTTCGAGTATTGCAAAAACGAGCATGATGCATGACTTTTTTATAAGATGGTAAAGAAACGAGGCAATTTAAACTTTATGTAGAGCAAAAGTCACTTTATATTATGAAATGTGAGGGATTACACAGTAGAATATTGCATTCAAAATAGCCTGAAAATTGCTATGTATTAATGCCAGCTTATTATTCAATTTTCCTGCAGGAGTTCCATTCTTGTTTTTCTTCTTTAATTGATCCTGCAAACATGAAAAGTAATGGTATTTAGTGTAAATGGCAAAAGCGACTTTAGTTACACATAATAAGTAAAAGTTTCTTTATTGAAGGAAATCAAGAAAAGGGCCTATTTGTTTTGCCTTCTGTAGTGCCTGTCTTGTCATATATCTATTGTACGTGTTGTTAATTTAGAAGGCATCAATTATCGAGTATAATGTTAATTAAATGACATATCTATGTAGATTAGCAGTATTGGAGAACTAACGAGCAAAAAATATCGCCCGCATATGTCAGAGCATTTTATTATAACAGTCATATCTGAGTATTTTAACGAGGACTTCCAATTTTGTATTAGTGATTACGAAGAAGATATGTTTTACATAAAATTGGGTAGAAATAACACATTCAATAAACAATTATCTTAATTTATGATCTAGGAACCAATTGTGCATTAATTGTTATTTATCCGGTATGAAAAGAGTTAAATCTCTTATCATTAATAGAATGAGTTCCAGGTTCTGGTATTCTTCTTTAAAGACATAAAGAGGAAACAACATGGATAGGATATGTACATCCACTAATGAACTTGCAAAATTAGCATATGTCGCTGTAACAATCAATAATTACCTGTTGCAGTTGGTGTTAAGGGAAACAGGAAACGGGATCCTGATGCCGCAGAGGCGGGGAATTTGGCTTAGATATTTGTCCTTTACCCCGGGGAAGGCATTGACACCTTCCTTCAAGCACCGGCATATGGCCCGCTTGTCATTCACAGTTTTTGCACTGCTGGCCAGCATTTTCAGATTGTTGCAGCACACTGGAGTTGGTTTCGGCTGTTTGCCTGTCACGAATGCCACGCAGGAGAGTGCCTTGGTTGCCACATTGCCACATGTCATGGCAGCATTGGATGTGTGGGAAAAGAGGAGAGATGTAAGTAGCAGAGACAAGATGAAGAGTGTGGTGGTTTTCATGTTTGTTATTCTTTGTTCTGATGAGCGATGGTGCATTGCGGTATTGGGGGGTTTTATATAGGGTTGGATATGGTGCTTTAAAATTCGGGAAATTGTGCTACTCAATGCAATAAATGATCGGATAGTAGCACTATCATGTATCATCTCCGATGCATCCGTGGTGCATGGGGAATGATGAATGGATCAAAGACCATCCTAGTAGAGTTCGGTTCTTTGTGGTAAGATATATTAAAAAATTCATCTAACGCGCGTGTTGAGCCCACTAATTTACATATGTAGTATTTTGTTTAGTAGTTTAATCTTTAATCTATTACCAGTAGAACTAAATATTACGTGTTAAAGTGTCTATGTTTTTATTAGAAAAATCATCGTTGCCTTAATTTTAAATATCTGAATTCTGAAGGTTCAAGGGCAATTAATGGTGCACACACTTATATATCCGAGTTGGTAACGTGCATTTTAAATGAGTTGAACAATTCATCAGAAATCTCTACGAGATAATATCGTCAATTAATTTGGATACCAAAGGATAAGAGTTAAAATAGGCTATTCGTATAGAACTAGTATAGTAAATAAATGGTACCATTCTGATAAGAGTTGGACCAGCAGTATTCTTGCACTTCAGGAGAATAAAAAAAAATTATTTGGTAAAAATATTAGTTGAAATCGTACAACAACAATAATAATAAGAGGGTTCAATGTCTCATCATGCCTCATATCTTATATCTCTGATTTTAAAGTCCAAAGAGTCTATCCAAACAGCTTAAAATGATATTCATATTAAAATATGCTTGAAGACCAAATTTTATATTTAATAATAATAATAATAATAATAATATAAATAATTAAAAATAATATTAACAATAACAATCAGCGATTATATAATAAATCTAATAATAACGATAATTATTATGATAATAATTTAACAATATAACAATGATTATACGATGATAACGGTGATGCTAAATAATAATAATAATTATTATTATTTCATGCATCTCTAGTCCAGAGGTGGATTTAAGGACTACTAGTCAATTGACCTTTTTTTTTTTTTTGTATTTATGTATAATTTTTTATATAATTTAAAGTAAAATGTTATGGTATTGTAAAATTGATTTCCAATTTTCACAGGAAAATTTTGTATGATTGATTTCATGTGTTTGACTTCTATAATTCAAAAGTTTGGCTCTTCCCCCGTCTAGTACACCACGCGACTAATTCGTTAGAATAACATCTTAGCCTATACTGACGTTATTTTGAAGTTCCTAATCTGTGTTTATTGACAACCATTTTCGGCCAAAATAGCATAATCTTTCACTATTCGAACGGTTGCGAAACGAGCTCGAGTTCGAGAGACTTACAATAATGACCCCTACGATGTATCATGACTGATAAATAAATTATTTGTTGATGTTTTCACTATCAAGTTAATATATGTATTTATAACATGAAATAAAGACCAAAGTCCTCAAACCACCTCCAACAATATGCACTAGATTTTGAACTGCAATCTCTCACGCGTATAGTGATAGTGTTAGCCAACTTTATTAGACATAATTATCATTGTGATAGCGTGTGTGTGTTTTTTTTTTAACAATGGTACTTATACCACTCAAGCTTTTCATCAATCAAAGCTTTTTAATATATAATCCAACAATGCGATAGTAAGTATTAATGAGCTAACTTTTAATATATCCAAAAAAAAGATTGCAAAAAAAATGTACAATTGAACACAATACAATCCTCATCCTAATAAGTTTGTTTCCAATTGTTTCCTCAAAAACAAAAACAAAAACAAAAATTGTTCCCAATTAGCCCCAATAATATCCTAGGCGACTATCTCTCACAGTACGCGTACCCTCTTAGGAAAGCACAAGCAGTCGAGCACTCTTCTTAAATACAAAAATAAGATAGAAGTTGAAATGTAAACCCTGATGAATTTCCAGCATGGACCAATTTGGGCTTCATTGGGCTTCATTTGACTTGATCTTGGGAAGCCCAAACAAAAATAGCAATTTCAAGCAATGTATTATTGCCTGGATAGTCAGTAACAGATTAACTGATAATGCATGAAATACATTTGGAATCATGAACGAATTTGTTGGATCATGGACATAAAGAGCAAATCAGCAAAGTTAGACAATGGCTCCTTTTTGTTGCACGTAAACTGTTTGACGAAATACCCATCCAAGTACCTTCCTGTTCAACACTCTTCTTCAAGCCGATTGCTACTCCCAGTCTCCCATAGTAGCGTAATCTCTCTCCTGACCTCCTTCAATCAATCAATCAATGACCTGCTCCAATTCTTGACCAACAAGCTCGCTATTTGTATTGTGGTCAAATTATGTACCGGTCTATTTGTGATTCAGCAGGGCCATTAAAGGAGTACATGCCATGGCCCTGAGAAACCAGTCTGTGTTCTCAGATGTATTTGTAGGTACGGCTTTCACATAGTAGTATGCAAATTAAACGTGGTGATGTGATCAGCGCACTCAAGATGTTCAACATGGTTTCATGAACCAGAAGTAGTGTTTTCATGTCCCCGATAGTCAATGCCCCCATGTATCGGCCTCCTCCCTCACTGATAAAAGCCAACCCCCCACCCCCCCACCCACCAAGTTTCACCGCATTGGTCCCAGGTGTAAGGACAGCAGGTGAAATAAAGGGGGCAATGTCAGGGGTGCCCTAGCAAAGCTTCATTGAGTTTTCCCAAAATGGTTTCGCAAATGAGATAGTTTCTTTCTTCACGCATAATGTGTGTTTGGGTCAATCATGCCTTCCAATAACCCATGCTTGTAGCGTATATGAGCAATGGACCTCCATTTAGTCGCATGCACCGCATGCCTTTCTGTCAGGCTGTAGGGGCCGCAACAATGTGAACTTGAAGAGTGGTGCGAAAGAAGAAATTTGCTCTTGAGATTCATCATAACACCCATTTTGTATGGCTTATGTTCTGGAGCTGCCTCTTAACACATAATAACCTAGATAAAAGAGGACGGTCCTACTGGGATTGTTGTGTGTCTCTCACAGCTATTCTTTAAAATAATTTTTTATAGAACAACCAAAAGAATATGTCCACTTACACGCTCAATGATGCGATCAAGGATGAGCTCACTTGGAGGTGGGATAGTAAAGGGGAATTTACAGTTAAAAGTGCTTACCGAGCATTGATCCGAGGCCCCACAATCGGGTCAGAAATTGCAAAAATATGGAAACTGCGAGTACCTCCGAGAATGAGAGTCTTCGGTTGGCTCATGAGACTCAACAGAATTCTTACATTGGATAATCTCATTAAGAGAGGATGGATTATGCCAAACTGGTGTGTTCTATGTAAAAGAAAGGCCGAGTCAGTCAATCACATGTTCAACCAATGCCCATTCGCTATGGCGCTGTACCAGCAAGTAAAGGCCACCACTGAGTTCAATAGAGGAGGAAATCGGTTATTGGTAAGCTACACAGAGGCTATAACTGATGGCAAGTATAGTACAAAGTCAAAGGAAATACTCCTTGTCACACAATTCATTCTATGGAGGGAGAGAGGGGCAAGAATATTCAGAGACTCGGACAAAGATATACAACAGTTGGCGCAAGAAGTATCAACTCAGCTGATGTATATGGAGATGAAGAATTTCAAGTAAAAGAGCAACAGAACAACGCCTAAAGCAGCGGCATCTTCTTCTTTTGATTTTGTTTTGTTTTCTACAGCTTTCAACCTTGTTTTCCAAGTTTTTTTTTTTTTTTTTCCTTTTTTACCCTCTGGTTTTAATGCTCAACCGTTTGAGCAATCTCATTGTGTTTTTAAGTGGTGGTTACCGCTCTTGTGTAACTGAATCTTATATTTCAATACAAATGAGGGCATGACCCCCATTTCTTATTCAAAAAAAAAAGAACAACCAAAAGAAAATTACCTTTTGGATACATCTTTGGATTGGGTACAATATTTTAACTTGAATAGAAAGACCAAACATAATTAAAAGAACTAAAAGTACTACACAAAATAGCAAATGCTAACATGGGCCAATAGATACACATTAATAAAATCTCCAAGCATTTATATCAGAATGTAGAACTGAATATTTGGAATGCTAAATTTTGTCCTCATACTTACTAGGCTGACTGTCCTTGAGATTCTTCTCTGATTCGGAGTATACATGAAAATGCCCTAGTAATTGCGAAAATAGCAAGTGAAAAGATATACCTTCAATACAAAGAGATATGAATCAGAGAGTATTTCCCGACCATTGCAATTCGGACATGATAATTTTAAAAATGCAATAATTACTTGTTTAATATATTTGAATATCAGTAAATTAAAAATGACTAACAAAACTTAGAGACTGTGACTTACTGATTCGTGCAAATTGTCACAGATTTGAGCTCTTTTGATCCACTCATCCAACCTAGGTTCTGATGAAATACAACACAAAACAAATAAGGAATTCACAAAATATCTAAGTTTCCTCGTGGTATTCATAAAAAAAATGCAACATAGAATATACTTTTGTTAGTCGGTGTCCTTACCTTGAAGGTTTCAACCGCTTTAAGATTGCTTCATGAACCTTCTGCTCCTGAATACAAACAAAATGATGCATAATTTTAAAAAATAGAAAAAGGATTTTCCAAACACAAGGAAAGTAATATAAGAAAGAACATTTTCAATTAGACTGACCCTGAGTAGAATTGGAATTTGCCTAATATTTGAGACATCAAAAAGGCTTATGATACTATTTGTCTGAAAAAAAAACATTCTCATTTAATATCATCTATCTGTTCAAATAACAAACTAAAATAATTCATATGAACATCAATTGAGTGTAGTTACCGGGACATGACAGAACTTTGATCATTTCTCATTGACAAATAAGGAGTGCCTTATAAGGTTTGTCATGATTAGACCAGGATGAACTGAGTTCACTGTAATATTTGCACATTCTTCCTGATTCACAACAGTACACAGAAAATGTGTGTTTGGATCGCCAAGGGTTAGCATGGAGTTAGCACTGTTCCTTTCTTATAGGTATGGTGATGTGCAATGGATGACAAATTTACGATCCTGCCTTCAATTCCTGTGCTCTTTGAGGTGCTCTTCATTTTCTCGAGAAGCAAGTTAGTCAGTAAGAAATGACCTGTTTGAGTAGAAATAATTAATCAGAAAGATTTTTGTTTAGTTATCCATTTCCCCTTATCCTTTTAAATAGTCAAACTATATATAGCAAAAAAAATTAGTATTATTTATTTATATTTTCATTGATTCTTATGATTGTGTGATTCTAATTCTATGATAATAACTGATCTCATTACCTAGGTGATTGGTGGCGAACTGCAACTCAATTCCATCTTTGGAGAGTTGAAAGGGACAGAACATAACTCATGCGTTGTTTCTGTACCAAAGATTGTAGAATGCCAATGTGAAATGAAATGACAAAAATGCCAACACATAAAAACACAACTGAAAGGTAATAGTGGTTATTTGGGAGATTCTAACCCTTCTGGAATGATTAATCCGTTACTTGCAGATTCGTGAGCCTCTGAAAATGTCTCAATCGCAAAAAATTGGAAATTCAAGCAGAGCCTAGCAGTTGGTAGAAATATACTTCTTTTTCATGAGATAGGAGTAGGTCCGATGGGCATTGGACCTACATTTAGATTCAATTAGCTCTAGGACCGTACGATTAGCATCAAGATCTATGTGTACGGAAATTGATAGATTTGCACGGATTTTGATACAGATAACACGAATCTTGATGCAGATCGAATGGTCATCACACCCATCGAACCAAGGTAGGTCCGATGGGCATCGGACCTACTCTGATTCCCTTTTTCATAACAAAAGAAAACAGAGAGAGATAGAGATAGAGAAAGAGTGGGGGTGGCGCATTTTGTGTTTACGAACCATTAGAATAGTGATGATACTGCGACTTCATAAAGTTATTGTTTCCATGGTGCCCCTTCGCGTTTGATTGTCTTCAGAGTTGATAAGAGATTTCTTAGCTTCAATGACTCTATTTTATACTTATTTTATTAATATATGTACTTCCTGGCTTGAATCTTAATTATTCTTTCGTATTGCGAGACATTTAATTGAGACTTCAAATTGGTAATTCACTTTAATGCAGGAATTAATACGCTGAATTCGTGAAAATGGGAAATCCTTGAAAAAAAATTAATCCTAAAAGAAAAACTGAAAACGAAAATGAACCCACCCCCACCACACACGCGCACAAAAAAAAAAAAAAAAAAAAAAAACAGAATCATTAAAAAAGAAAAGTCACAATTAGATGATACAACCATTCGATATTCATTTATTTTTGTCTAATCAAATATATTTGTTCCCGTATACTTTATGCAACTATGTGGAATCAAGTAAAATTATCATATTATTAATTAGTCCTGATGTGCAAGAGCAAAACCAAACATTAAACCTATGAGATGCATAGCCCTTATTCCCGATCATTCCACATCAAAACTACATCAAGCTCTTTGCACATGTCATAACAAGCATGTACCGATCATTCTCCGACGCATTCTTGTTCATCAAGTACTTCCAGCACTCAGGGTGGTATGTGTCCAGGGCAACCGTTGCGTTGCAGCAATCACGGCTGACATGACAATAATCGCCACAGCCTTCACGGGGTATCGCTCCGATAAATTTCAAGACATCGTTTGGACAGTCATCATTCTTGTTCTTCACATCTAGCAGATCAAAACAAGATTGATTATTTAATTGTGCAGGGTATGGTGCTGGGGCTGTGACCTGATCAGTTTGATTTGTTTGATCGGCTTGTGAAGGTATGATGGTGAGAAGGAGAAGCACTGCGGCCACATTTGCAAAGTTGAGCTTTACCATGATATATATGATGCCTTGATTGTCGAAGTTTAGTTTGTTTGTTAAACAAAGAGAAGGGAAAATGGTTTATATAGGCAAATTAAAGCACTTATTTGAGGAATGAATGAAGGTCGAATGTAAGTTAAATACTGTGAGCGTTTCATTTCGTGTGATATAAATTGAACATAAAAAGTTCCGTTTTTATTATAGAGTTTAAAACTTTAAATTAAGGAAGGTTTTTTTTTTAGAAATGTTAATCTGATGGCTGTAGCTTGTATGTAATCCGGTAAAATAATGTACTAGATGTCTAGATGTATGTGTTGGGCTTATATTATTGAGAGAATCGTTGACGACCCGCTTCACGGATTGCTGGTCGGACACCGAAACAGTTCTTTAAAATAATTAAGAGCAAAGGCGTTTTCCTTTTCAGCAAGGAAGTTTTAAGAAAAAAAAAAAAAAAACTTCCCCGGAAAATTGAAAAGAAAAATAAATAGGTGTTATCAGAAAAAATAAAACAAAGAAAAAGCACAAAAGGCAAAATGTGTCAGGTTTATCTAACACTCAATTATTGTCAAATACCAACCCAATTTGCACCAATGCATGGTTTTGTTTTGTTTTTTTAGGAGAATGCATGGTTTTGTTGCCGTTGTTGTCATGGTATTGCCGACATTTTTATTAATATCCAAAATTAATTATAAAATATTAATTGTTGGATTTTTTTTTTAAATGTCCAAACCGACAAAAAAATGGCCAGTTGGATTAAAAATTAGAACCGGTTATTTTTTGGTTGGTCAGGATGGTTTTTTTTTTAAATATTTGTCAGATTACTTCTTTTGATATATAATAGCATAATTATACTAAAATACGCTAAATTACTTGAAATTATGTTAAACTAAACTAAAATATGGTAATTACTCTAAATTAAGCTAATCTACGCTAAAATTACGCTAAATTACGCTAATTATACTGAAATATGCTAAATTACGCCGATTTTTGTGCCATCTTTCATAAATTATAAAAATAGTAAAAAAATTCCAAAAATAGTAAAAATTGAAATTCTACAACTTCATTATATAACCAATTTACTAAGCTACTTAGATCGAAAAATAGAAATGAAAATCTTAATCAGAAACTTCAACTCAAATTTTGAGGCTCTTCCCTTTGTTTTTTTGGCAATTATGAATTTTGAAAAACACAAAGCAGTCACCGACGCATGCATATTTTCTCAAGCTTTCCAAAAAGTGGTCATTTGTTGAAATCTGACACTCGAGCACCGTTTAATGGCCGTTTGAAGTTTCGTCGTCGTTTTTCGTCTTCTCAGTGAAGATATCGTCTCTCTTAGCGTAATTCAGCGTAATTTAACGTAATTTAACATAATTTAACATAATTTCAAATAATTTAGCGTATTTTAGTATAATTATACCAATTATACATTAAAAGAAGTAATCTAATTAATTTGGTAAAAAAAAAAAAGAAAACATCCTGACCAGTCAAAAAATGATCGGTCCTAATTTTTAATCCAACTTGCCATTTTTGACCGGTTTGGACATTTTTTTTAAAACTCAGCTAAGCTAGATATAATTAATATTTTATAATTAATTTTGAATATTAATAAAAATGTCGGTGGCATTGCAACATGTGGGCTCTTCGTCAATGTTCTCAAAAGTTGGAAGAAATTGCATATTTCCTCCCTAAACTTTATGGCCTTTTTGTTTTACTGACTTAATTATCCGTACCAATTAATGAATTGTCTATTGCGCTTAAATCTCAATTGTCATCGTCTGCCATAAAAAGAATTTTTTGTTCTTTTTGTTAAGCTGTCCGTAGGCTTGTATTAAACAAGTTAATTTTGTATAGTGTCAAGAGTCAAAAAATATTTGAAAAATAAACATATAAAAATTAATTTATAAACTTTCTATTTTGACCATTTGACTCTATATAAAATTAATTTCAAAATTTAAAATTTTCTCATACAAATACATTACTCGTAAAGTAGATGGATTTCAACTGTTCTAATTCGTTATTTGAAGTCAATTTTATATATTTTAGAGTTAGTTAACAAAAAACTGTGAACTTAAGAACACCCTTAGACAATTTAACTGAAACCTTTAGATCTGCCATAGAAAGTTATGTTGCCCACGGCATAGCATAAATCTAAGAATTCATATCGTCAAACTAAAATTTTGAACGAATCTGGATTATCTGATTCACATTGACGGAATATTAAAGAGACCTCGTATACTCACTGGCGGACTCAAATGAAGTCAGGGTAGGCACTTGCCTACTCTGGATTCGAATTTTTTTTAAATTCAGTGTTATTGTTGAAAATAACTAGTGTATATATTCGTTGGAGATGCACTTCTTGGGAACATTTATCAGAACATGAAGGAACTTTGCATCTTGCCTCCTAATTTCCTTTCCTGGCGCCATGAGCTCTCTCATATCAATACTAATTGGCAACAACTGCTCCAACTATTTGTGCTGCTCCAGAAGATTGCACTCTATCTATAATCAGCACCATAATCTATTAGTTCCAGTGTTCTAAATAGCACGCTATAGCGTTTTTGGACCCCAAACGCTACGCTATGACATCAAAATGCGCTATTTGCGTTACGGCCGCTACAGCGCTATAGCGGTCCGCTATTTGCGCTATATAATATGTTTTTTTTTTAAAGCAATTTATATGGGTTTTAAATAAAGGTAAAAAAAATCTCAAACCGAAATTGAATTTGTTGCTACTTGCTACAGATAAATCAATTTGAAATTGGGAATAGAAATTGAAATTTGAATAGAAAAAAAGTCCAAACCGAAATTAAAATTTGAATAGAAAAAAAAATAGATTATGTCATGAATCATGATGCTTAAGATATTTTTAATAGAAAAAATAGATAGTTTATGATATTACTATGGATATTTTGAACCGCAATTTGGACTTTGTACGGGTTCAATATGAATATTATAATTTATTAATTACTTTGGTGTTATTTATTGTTCTATGAGACTTTAGATAATGTTGATATTTAGTACAAATATTGAATATACGAAATGTAAAAAAAAAAAAAACGCTATTTGGAATAACTTCCGCTATAGCGACGCTATTCGCTATAACTTTTTTTTTAGCCTTCCCGCTACGATGCTATAAACGCTATTTAGAACCTTGATTAGTTCCAATAACTATTTAGCCTATGTGTGTATAAATAGGATAACTTATGTACATTGTAAAGCATGATTCATAATCAATAAAATATAGAAATTCCTCTTATCAGAAATTTCAGTTATTTTATACTTGTATCTACTCTTGAATGAATGAATATAATGTTTATCTATGGATTTAATTCATGGTCCAGTAAAAGAAAATTACACGAAAAAGCAAGTCAGTCCAAACTGATTTGTGTAAAAGAAAAAAGAGAAAAAATATACAGTCTGATTCGCTATTCCACTTAAAAGAATCATTGATTCATTAGAAGAATAAAAATGTCAACTACTAAGAATATAAATATGTACTGTGAGTTGGATCACGTGTCGTGCCGTGGTTTTTTTAGATCCCTATCTACTACTCTACTCTAATTTGTCAAGAGAAAAAATTATACTCTTGTCAATATTTTGTGCCTACCTCTAATCAAAATCCTAAATCCACTCCTGGCGTATACTACAGGCATAGACCGAATTGTTATGATTGAACAATAGAAATTTCAAACTCAAATTATGAGGTAATGTAGAGAATACAGACCCATAAATCTATACCACCTCTGCAAATATATCTCAGTCACCTTCATATGGAATTTTTTTTATAAACCATAATTAAAATTTTATTTTTTACGAAACCAACATGATTACTTTTTTCTTTTTTTACAAAAATCATAAGAACCGAAATGCTATTTCGGTCCAAAATTTTTTTTTTTATTTCGGTACGGTTCTCTTTTTGGATTTTCTGTGGTACTTTTTCACAAATTTTCATATGAGCCGCTGCAGAAAATCCAAATAGGAGATCGGACCGAAATGGCATTTCGGTCCGGAATAAAAAAAATTTCAGATCGAAATGACATTTCGGTTCTTATGATTTTTGTAAAAAAAAATAATCATGTTGGTTTTGTAAAAATATTTTTCTAATTATAGTTTATAAAAAAAATTCCTGCATATGTATCTTTCCTGGAGATCTACATAGCCTATTTGGTTGTTTTAATAGATATGACTAAAACTTTAGGGGGAATTTCACGTATACCCCTCAAAAACTTCAAAATTACATATTTCCCCCTCTAACCTTTGAAATTACGTATTTTCCCTTCTAAACTTCAAAAACTCACAAATTTACCCATTTTATTGTCTTTTATATTAAAACTCATTCTAAAATTTTAAAATACCCATTTTACCCTTTATTAAAAGCATATAAAAGCCCATCAGACTCAAATTTGAATCTGAAGGGTTCCACCATCCAATCTGCACACATCGTATTAAGATCTGTGCGCATCGCTTCAATATTCGTGTTGATCTAACACGCACGGATCTTAAAGCAATTCCAATCCGCACTCATCGCATTAAGATCTGTGCATGTCACTTCAATATGCGTGTGTGTTCGCATCAAGATTTGTGCCGATCTTGTGCGTATAGATCTAAAAGCAATTCGGAAGGTAGATGAACTGTTCAGATTCAAATTTGAGTCTGATGGGTTTTATATGTTTTTAATAAAGGATAAAATGGGTATTTTATAAATTTAGAATGAGTTTTAATATAAAAGACAATAAAATGGGTAAATTTGTGAGTACTTGAAATTTAGAGGGAGAAATACGTAATTTCAAAGTTTAGAGGGGGAAATACGTAATTCTGAAGTTTTTGAGGGGTATACGTGAAATTCCCCCAAAATTTAAAGGATGCTTGTACGATTTAGACAAAAGTAATACTACAATCCAAAATGTGTACATATGATATTACAAGTTGGCCATGACGCCACTTGCAGACTATATCGTGAAATACTTTAGAATACTAAAACATTTGAATTAAATGCGAAAGTGTAATTTATATTTGTCTTTTTCGGCACACTCGTTGTTTCTTAAATAAACAAGTTGAACTGGTGTGTTTTGAACCTCACTAAATTTTTAGTGAGCTTAATTCAAAAATTTATTGAATTAGTTTAACATGATGAATTTAAACTATTTAAATCAATTTACTTTCCGAATAATATGTTTACATATAAAGAATATGAAACGAATTAATACATCAATATCTTCATTATTATTATTAATATTATTATTATCTTTAGAATTCAACTTATAGTTTTATATTCAATTTAATTAATAATTTTATAATTTATCAAGTACAGGACTGGAAAAAAAAATTAGGAGAAAAAATAGGAAAATGTAGTAGTGTAGAGTTTTGAACCAGTTCAAATGGAAGCAAACAATATACGTAATTTATTATTCAAATCAACAGCTTAAAGATTCAATTTATTTAATAATTTATTATAAATTAGTTCGCTTTAATGATCATTTCCATTAAGACGAGTAGAGATTTTTGTTATATTTCAGGATTTTGAGAAAAAGAAAACAAATCAACACTCCCGGCTCCCGGAATTCATATCATCTAAAATAACAGAATATTTATGTGTATATCTGGACCGTTCGATCAGAATACGCACGAATATTAATGAAACGCTGTGTATGTCATCCGTATCGGATTGTCCGGATTCTGATCGGACGATTCGGATCTAAAATGAAATATTGTTAAGTCAGAGAATATGGACTCCCTTTCCCCGGGGTTATCAGGAAACGGAGACGATAAAACCACGGCTTGGGGGGTTTTGCTTTCCAGTTTCCTGCCCACCGTCGATCAAAACCAGTTGCTGTCTGACTGTCTGAGTCTCTGAGAGCGCTCTCTCTCGCGCGCTCGCGCTCTATAATTCCCGAATCTTAAAGCAATCTTCTCTGTCTACTAACAAGGTTTCTCCCATGGCGACCTCTCTCCTCACAAGGGCTTTCACCGCTCTGCGCCCGATCCGACCTTCGTTTCCCTACTTTAACGAACTTTCTAGAAGCTTCCGCTCTGTTAGCCAAGCCACAAAGGAAACTCTCCTTCTCTTCTTCACCATTGTCGCTTTTCTCTACCCCTCCTCGGTCTCTGTCTAACGTTTTCTTTCCGACCCAATGTTCTTCTTTTTCAATCTCTTAGCTGATTGGTATTTTTCTTTTTCTCTGTGTTTTCTCCTTTTTTTCAGATTAGAGCTAATTATTTAGGCGAGAATGGGAATTGCAAATTGTTTGCTGTGCCATCGGCCGGATTTGGGAAGTGTAATTCAACAGCAACTTCGGGATTGGGTGTGGCCGCATCATCGGGTATCCATTCTCTGCCGAGTAGCGATCCTGTTGTCTCTGCTGATTGGCTGCATGCTAATTTGAAAGAACCTGATGTGAAGGTGATTCAATTGGGCCTAATCATTCTTCAGTAATTATTTGTATTAATGTTTGTTTGCTTGCGTCCGTATCAAAAGAAAATTTCCATAGCAATCTACTTTTGCTGTTTCAGCTCCATATTCTTTATGAAGTTGTAGAACTTAGAACTCACGATTAAGAGTACTCTTTTTGTATTTTATAGGTGCTTGATGCATCTTGGTACATGCCAAACGAGCAAAGGAACCCACTTCAAGAGTATCAGGTTTAAATTTTATGTTCAATTTTGTTCAAATTTTTGGGTTTTATATAAGCAGGTTCTTTGTAGTGACAATTATACATGGTAAATGTGCCCAACATTCATATGCACCTCTATTTATCCATAGGAAAGCACAGAAAATAATGTTTTCAAAAAAGGTTAGCAGGGTCTTTTAAGTCCATTTTAAAAATGAGCAGGTGGCCCACATTCCAGGTGCATTATTCTTCGATGTGGATGGAATTTCAGACAGAACATCAAATGTGAGTTACCTTCTAACCTTTTCTATTTGATGTTTTTTTTTTTGTCAAACTTTCACTGAAGTTACGCAACAGAGGAAGAACATAAAAACAGAAGCAGTTGATTCTGGTGTTTATCCTAGGCCAAATTAAAAAATAATTGAGGTCAATAATCTAAGTTCTTCAGTCAGACCAAAATGTATCTTAGTTTATTCTCAGTTTAATTTAACCTGGTTTATTCTCATTTGAAACTGAGCTTTGCATTTGCCTTAATTAAGCCAAGAGGGTTAGTGCAGCAGCATAGGTTGATTTATGAGGCTGATACTGGTAGGTGATCTCACTGATACGTTATTAGATTCTGGCATGATGCAAGTGTATCTCATTGTACCCTGAATTCAGCCTCAATTCATCTTAGTTTGGCCTCATTTCACTCTTCATTGTCCTCAGTTGTCTTTATTCTAAACCATCAACTTATGAGAAACAATAATTAGACAAGTAGAGAAAACTAAAGATCTGCAAAAGTTGGTCAAAAGTAGCGAAGCCAGCACTGCTAGAAATACCTGTTTACAATGTCTTTTTACATGTTGGAAGAAAGAAGGTTTTGTACTTAATATTTGTTTACTTCTCACATGTTACCTTCTTCTTAAATAGCTCCCACACATGTTGCCGTCGGAAGAAGCATTTTCAGCAGCTGTGTCGGCACTTGGCATATATAACAAGGATGGCATCATTGTTTATGATGGCATGGGTATTTTCAGTGCCGCTCGTGTTTGGTGGTATGTTGTCCTTTTCTCCTATGTAATTTACACACTATGTTTGCTTATTTACAAACAACACCCAACAGTTCTCATATTTGCAACCATCAATTGCTTAGCTCAATGCATGAGGGCAGAAATTTACTCTTGAGTCATGACAATTTTGCCCTTGACTTTAGTGAGCTCTTTTTTTTTTTGCCAACTGGAGCAAGTGCTTTGAATATTTGACTATATTGTTTCCTTCTTTTATATAACTTTAAAGAAAATTTCTTGTTGTAATGGACTACTGGTTTCTTAAATGAAACGGGCACAAAGCCTTTTATCAAAAAAAAAAAAAGAAAAAAAAGAAAATTTCTTACTATATAATTAGTTTTGACCTGGTAACAATATAAATATTGCTTGGACTGACTTTAGTTCAATTTGAACTTGGAGGAAAAATATTAACCTAGTAGGTTGTTTGCAGAGAGATGAAAAAGCTGCTGGTGTAATTTTCTTAAAAAAAAAATGAGACCGTGCTGGAAATCATTTTTAAGGAGTATTTAACAAGAGCAGATAATATACATGGTCATTTTTAACTTATTTACCTGTACATTCAATTTCTGGGAAAACAACAGTATGTTTAGGGTTTTTGGGCATGACAAAGTATGGGTGTTGGATGGTGGTCTACCTCAGTGGCGCTCTTCTGGATATGATGTTGAATCCAGCGCTTCTAGCGATGCTATTTTGAAGGCCAATGCTGCCAGAGAAGCCGTCGAGAAAGTCTATAGTGGCCAGCCTGTATGTTTCCCCAATTTGTATTGATCTTTTATACAAGATTGTTTTACCATGGGATAGTGGAGATAAGGTTGGCATGTACGGTCTATTTGAAGTTTGGAACTATCATTTGCGTTCAGATCCTCCTCCCTACTAGCCCCCATAACAAGTGCATAGACCACTGAATAGAAATTCTAACAGTACAATTTATTGTCATGAACCATATAAAAAATGTGGTGGCATCCCAGGTAGGGGTCAATAGGCCATTAGATCCTTGCTTCATGGTATTAGTTACTCTTGTATAACTTCTACAAGTTGCTGGCTTATGAATTTTTTCTTTCTCTAAAGACGGGCCCTACTACATTTGAAGCAAAGTTACAGCCTCATCTCCTGTGGAACTTAGATCAGGTTTGCTATTAATTCAATTAGTTTAATATGTGTGGGTTGTCATTTTCATTTTCTTTTTTAAACTAGTTTTTAACAGCAGCTCATACACCGTAATTCATGATTATGAGCAAGTTCGCTTACAAGAGAAACCACATATTTTAAATGTTATAACGTTTATTATAATTTTCAGATTAAAGAAAACATTGACCTCCAGTCTCATCAACATATAGATGCCCGCTCAAAAGCTAGGTAATTTTTTAGTTATCTTGTATATGATGACACTATGTTTCTGTGTCAATCCAATAGTTGTTGATGACTTACATATATTGACCAGTTTCATTAATTTTTCATTTGCTTATTTTTAGTTGTTTGAGATTTATCTTATGATACTATTATTTATGCCTCACATAATTGCGAAAAGGGTATTTTGGGTTCTTTTATTATGTTATTACATGAAACTACTTATGCCTTAGAATTGTTTCCAGACACTTGTAAAATCAGCTGATTCTTTCTTTATTCTTTCTTTAGATTTGATGGTGCAGCTCCAGAACCAAGGAAGGGATTACGAGCCGGCCACGTACCTAACAGCAAATGCATTCCTTTCACTCAGGCAACTTTATGTTTTCTATAACCAATTTATCAGTTGGAACCTTATTTATCTTTTTCATTTGCCATGCTTGTGTAGATCAATCTTGTTGAATAAGCTTTCTACGGTAATTTAATGGTCTCGGACACGTATGTTTTAGTTTTCCGTTATTACACTGAGATGTATTAATTTGTCTTGCAGGTGCTGGATAGTTCACAGATGTTATTACCTGCAAGTGAACTCCGTAAAAAGTTTGAGGATGAAGGTAAGTTACTGCCCCATAACCCCAGTCCACCCAACATAATTGTCTAAATATCATTTTGAGGTGCTATTTAATATCAAAAATCTAAAGAATATTTATCAATGTTGCCTTCAAAGATAAAAAGTAATAACTATAACATTTGTGTACGAATGTGTGCCTTCAAAGATAAAAAGTAACTATAACTAAGACATTTGTTTATGAATAAATAATAAAATACCCTGTATGGCTGTATACCTTACTTCCCCCAGTTTGAGATTTATGCAAGTTTTGGTCACATTTTGATATCTAAGTAGGATGTAGCGTTCATAAAATATATAAAGACAGTTTATGGAATCTAAAAAGAATGCACGAAAAATGACTAGGAAAATTAAAAAAAAATTGCTAGATCCAGAGGGCATTCTATGGAAGCTGGCATTGCGAGCATCCAGTAAATTTTAGAAATCATAATGTGATGAAAATTGCTTTAATTTTTATTGTTTCCCATGCTTAGATAAGAAAAAAATGGTTGCTTCCTATTATGATCAAAGATAAAGGTGAACTTTCTGATGTGTTAGACTGGCAATGTGAATTTGGGTCATAGATAGGCAATGTGGTGATAATTCCATTTTTAATAGGACCACATGGTGTATATACCTTTTCTGCTTAGCCTTAATTATATTCCACATTTTGGGGCATGTTCAAAATTTACTCTTTTTTTTTCTAGTCCTATATTGATAGTTCCTGATATAAGAAAATCAGTGTCTTATCTTTGTGCATTTTGATTTAATCTTTTTCCCAGCTAATATTTGGGCAAACTTTTCAAATGTATATTTTTGCTTGTGAATCTGATATACTACAGGTATCTCTTTGGATCGTCCAGTGGTTACTTCTTGTGGAACTGGTGTTACTGCTTGCGTCCTTGCTCTGGTAAAAGATTTTTACTACAGCGGAATAAACAAGATAACTTAGCTCATGCTCATCTTTATAATAACAACTGTAATTACATTTATAATTATTAACAAGTTACATGGTCACACCACTGCAGGGTCTTCACCGGCTTGGAAAGACTGATGTGCCGATATACGATGGATCATGGACTGAGTGGGGTGGCCATGCTGACGCCCCTGTTGCCGTAAATACTGCTTAAGTTTTGCATAAACTGTGCTTCTCCTGCGTATTCTTGAGGGGTCAAAACTCAAAAGGACGCATAGGATGTGTACTTTGAACATGCGTGGGGAAAATACAAGGCTGTACTTTTGATTATTTAAAAATGAAATTAGGTTTTGCTCTTGTTTTTTTTTATTTCTTTCTTTCTTTATTTTCTTTCTTATTTTTTAAACAAAGGATCTGTCGATCTTGTCAATAAGAAATTGAATCCTGAAATTCTGATTTTCATCACATGGGTTCATTGCACGAGGACGGGCTATTCTCAGTAGTCAAACTTACGATCATATCAGGTACGTGGTACCAGATTCTGGTAGATTCGGATCCGGGCTGTTTAACTTTGAAGTTTGCACGAATTTTAAAGCGGATCTCCTATATTCGGAATAGGTTCTGAAAAGACTTTAATTTGTGTATTTTGGGCTTTCTATGGTTTTATGGCTTGTAAGTGCCGCAGGAAGCCCATGGTTTTGGACCTAGTGACAGCCGAAACTATAAGTTTATTCTGATGGCTCTGGATGGTTTGGTCAAGGGAGGGAAATAATTTTGTTACTTGTTAGTGGAACTTATAGGTTGGTCATTAAAATATAATAAGAGAATATGTATCAAGTGAGACTTAATTTATGTATGTCAACATATATATACCTGAATGCCATGGTTTCAAAGTATGCTTACAGATGTAATAGGTGTTAGTTATGTGTTCTAAAAATTATTTTATGTTGATTACTTTTACATGTTATGTTTATAAATTGAATGTTATATATATTTTGTTTTATGAGTTTTATATTTATCTTTAGAAGTGTTCAAAAAGATAATTTTGGTCTTGAACCATAGAACTCTATGTGATAATAAATATAAATCTCTAAAATGTTCACAAACTTGATTATTAGCATGGAACACTAATATACCATGATAAGTTTGTCACGTTGATTAAAGTATATTGTATTTCTATAAATATTGATAAAGGTTTATCGTTTAATAATACGAGTTGTATATGAAAAATTTCATATATTGAATAGACCCAACAGATGAAAACATTATATGAATTATATTTGTATCATTAATGTTTTCATTATGTCTCAGAATTTCAAGATATGAGATACATTTCTTTTTCACATGAGAAGTATATAATGTGATTAATATTAAAAATTACTCATTAATAGTAGTGATAAAAATATTAGTTCTTTATATATAACTTGTGCGGGAGAAAGTTATTATGTATCAATAGTATCATTGCTTGTCCTTTATAATGAATAATTATATTTTATGGGCCCATTGATAAAGTAGAATTATGATGCATGCAATATAACTGAAGTGCAATTATATATTAATAATTTATTTAAGAGACCAAGAAACGAATATAATACAAAGATGACACAACCCTACTTTGTAAAATATTTATAATATCATGAGGCAAGGAATAGACACAAGTGATGTTATTTATAACATTACTTTAAGGGATCGTGTATTGTAAAATGATACTTTACATATGTGTCATTTGGGTAACTATAATGTATAGCTAGTACCGCTTATAGTTTATGTTAATAAAATGCTATTTTGTCATTGCCAACATGACATAGATTCCACATTGTCACATCAATAATGAATTAATTAGAAATGCTCATTGATTTATTTGACATATATGACATGACAAATAAATTGGTTTCTCTATCAAAACATGAGAAATATAATTATTTGAGATAATTATATATGATACTACAATTAATTAGATTAATTATAATTAATTAATTCAAAGAAGGAAAAATAGAACTTGGTCCAATAAACAAATCCTAATGACTGTTGTTCATTATGGTCCATGTTTATTTAAGAATTGTTTCCACAATTAAAAGTTTGCTCAAAATAATTTACCACGTTTTCTGAAAAAAAATATGTAATTATATTTCGAATAGCACTATTCTATCACTATGTAATTATTATAATTAATTTTAATAATAATTGCACTATTTTAATATTATCTAACTAGTCATTAATTAGATTTTGGAAATATTGGATTATCCAACAGTCATTAATTAGTCCCAGAAACTTTCTTTTAACAAATTTCGGTATTCACTGGAAGCAAACAGACATATCATGTTACTAAAAGCTTTTATTAAGGATAATTTTCACCTAAAGTCATTAAACTATGCACCTCGTGTCTTGAATCAATATGTCAGTTTTGATCTGTGTTTCAAAACCATTTTTTATTCGTGTTGTTCTAGTTAGATCAAAACGCCTCTCTACTCTCTAGAAATGAAAACATGGGACCCGGTAAATGCATTATTCCACGTGTTTGTTGAATGGTGGGGGGGCCATGGGGCAATAAAGTCATCTAATGCTTGACAAAATAAAGGTTTAGTTATGTCACACAATAAGAGCAGATGAAACACTGGGATCCACTGTTAATTACTATTTAGTGAATAAAACTATCCATTGTAATAGTGAGTATAGTACAAACAACGAACAACTGAATATGAAGATTCACCATTATATATAGAAGAATGCCATGTGAAAGAATCAAGCTCTAGTTAATAGGTGCCTGTTGTCTTTTGCTAGCAATGTACCTTTAAAAGTGACTAAAGCCAGCATATATCACTGAACCAACATGTGATAATGATACGACTTCTTGATGGATCGTGCATACACATCTCATGTGTTATTATGAACCCGACACAAGTCTTTCACTGTAAGCTCTAGGTGCTGCTTTGCTGTACAACTGGTTCCTGTAGACCTTCTTGCTTACATCTGATGTCATTGCATGGTGTGGTGAGTCCGGACACTGGACCGTCCGATCAGAATTCGGACCAATTCTGTTCGAGGTGGAATGCACGGGTTCCTTTAATATTTGTGTCAAAGTAGATCGGACGGTCCGGATCTAAACGTAAAATTGGAATTACCTTAGGTGATATGAATTCTGGTATAAATTAATATCAAACGGTTCGATTTGATCAATCAAGATTTGTTCCGGGCTGTCAGTTATTATTGACTGTTTGATTTTGGTTAGGAGGAAGAGCACGGAATTTTGGAATGGTCAATTTGAATTCTGCATCAAACTTTTATGGATGATTCAGAATACAAATATGAGTAGGTTGAATTTAAATATCTATAAAAAAATATGAGCTGTTTGAATTCGATCTGACTATTTTGAGTTAGATTGACCAAATTTGAATAGCAGTATCTTATTTATTTTATAACTTTAAAAAAAAAACCGGATCCAATCCTTAAGCTGATGCATGTTATTTAAGGAGGCTCATGCAGCTTGTTTGACGTTGGCAAAATATCAGATTTGGCACATTTGTGGCATCACAAAAAAAATGTTAATTACAATATGACCTATTTTACTTTAATAAACCATAATCAAGGGATATGTTATATTGATCCTTTTTACAAATTATTATATCTATAACAAATTTAGTTTAAGAAACTGCAATAACTGATATTAAAATCTAATTTGATGTATAAAAATAAGAAATATTTTCATGGTTTTTTTTGTCATTTTGTAGGCTTTTATCAAATTTGATGCAATTTTAAAAATGATTAATCATCCATCTACTTTTTTTTTCTAAAAGAAATTAATGACTAGTTTGATTTAATGTATTTTATTCATGACCAAAAAAATTTCGAATTATATCAAATTTGAATTGCGGTTTATTCAAATAATAAATTTTACATTCATTAGCTCTTATTACGTAACAAAACTGGTGGTTATTAATTAATTTGACACTTCTTTAGTTATTTTTTGTTTCTTGTTATTTTTTTAAGATAAATGTTCGGGTGCTAAAGTGTAGCTACCACCAGTAAATTTGCTCTAAACTGTAATTATATTATAATTTCAGTCGCATTCCTATTTATTCATAACTACTCTCCGTATATTGTGTATTTGTTTAAACAACAACGTTGCTTAAATATATTCAGAATACAATATTTGACTACTTACACCTTGTTTGGATGGAGAGTAGAGGAAGAGAAGGAATGAAAATAAAAGAAAACTTTCCGTCAAATTGTGTTTGGTTGACAAAATAATGTCGGAGGTGAAGGGTACAGGAGGTGAAAGGTTTAACCTTGTACCATTGTAATCAATATAATCGGTTTCCCTTCCTATTTGGGATGTAACGAATGGGAAAAAAATTTGTTGCAAATATTTTTGAAAAAAATAATACAAATGTTCAACCCTAGATCTTTCCTATATAATTCTCATACAAGTTTTTTGTCACAAACCTACAACAGCCATCAAATTTATCATTAATCTTTTAAATTTTAATCAATCAAACAAGAAATGAGAAGGAAAAAAAAATTAAATTTATTTTCCTTCATTAATCATCCAAACATAATGAGATTAAATATGTTAATCTTTCTTTCTATTTCATTTCATTCTCCTTTATTCTTCACCTTCCCTTCCTTCCTCTACTCTCTATCCAAACAAGGCCTTCCTCTACTCTCTATCCAAACAAGGTGTTAGTAATTGCAAGTACAAATATATTCTTGCCAATGGCCTGCTTCAAAGTCAGACAGCTATTTTCTAGCTGTTTTTAAAAATATAATTTTGAAGTACATTTTGTTTCTCACAGGCATGCTGAACTAGCCCAACAGCACAGGCAACAGCAATTAATAACATATTCCAAGCATCTAGACATGCTATAGGTGGATTTTTGTCTCATATCAGGCGCTGTCAACTAGATAAAGAATTTTAAAAGGTTGTTTACAGATAAGTTATGAAAATTTTCATATTGTTCAAATAATTGAGTTGCAATGTGCAAACTTCAATGGTTCAATAAATCATCAATCAATCCCACATGGGATTTTGAAGAACAGACAGCACATCACAGTTAAGTTGAAGAAATGAAGGCTGATTAGTTAAGCAAACAAGAAGGAATTTATAAAAATTCAGGCGGGTCCCACCAACCAATGACAGCAAATCATTATTTCCATGTTAGGACTTTCAAAACCACATCTCATGTGTAAAGCCGGCGCACCTAATTGCTATTTAATGCTTAGCGCCTCACCGGTATTTGCTTAAATTTAAAATTTTCTCATTTTTTTTTAAATATATATAATAATAAATTGATAGATAAGTATTTAACTATTATCAAATATGAGGGTTTCAGTATCAAATTTTTATGATGACTTCTCTTATACATTTGTATTATCATGAGTCATGACTTCTCATATACGTAACATTTGTAAATAAAATAGATTTTTATTCATCTTGGTGTTATTCTTACGTTGCAAATAATACTAACACAGTCGCGGGAACAATATATATGCACGCGGATATTAATATTATTAATTATTCACGACAGCATATATCAATTTAACGAATACGAGCATTGGCTTATGTATTTATTATTATGAACTAATTAAGATATAATTTCATGCATTCTTACCTTGGATATTGTTATGACCTAGATGGTAATGTCGATTTGTATTCTTCTTTAAAAGGTAATTGATAACCAATAGGATTGATTTGATATAAAATGAAAAATTTAAGGATTACGTATAAAATAAAAGATAGTCTGAGGAATGTGTAACTTATTCTCCAATTATTATTTTCTAAAGCTTCTCTCTGGGGCATACAATTATTCATAAATAATTTGTTTTTTTGTGATGACGAACCGAACGCTGAAATATTCGGTTGACTGAACTTTGACCGAATTATTCCCGAATTATTCCCGAATAATTCACAAATTTTACGAACTTTTTTCGAATTATTCGCAAATTTTTCTCAGAACATTTTTTTTTTGCTTCTTTGTAAAACTGAGATCTCTGGTCCGGATAATTCCGAATCATTTCCGAATTATACCCGAATTATTTCCGAATCACTAATTTTTTATCTCGCCGAACCGAACCCGAATAATTCATTTGTCACTATGCTTGAGGTACGTCCATGACATTTGAGAGATGGTTATCAGCTTCTTATAAAGTTTAGCCGCACTTTGTTTATTTGTTTGTTTGTTTTCTCTCTCAAAACAAGTGTCAGACTGGCAGCATTGACTGTGTGGAAAGGATGAACCAGATTAATTTACTTCTCTACTTTTAATTACGACTACAAACCGATATGATTAAATTATTAATTACCATACATCGATATGCATGCATTTGGATGCTCAATGTTTTAGTCCAAGCTAGCTGCCAACTCTCTGTCTAGAATAATTTTATTCAGACTCGTTTATTTGTAGAACGATGTTTCACATGTGAAATTGATACGAAGTACTGAAATAACTACAAAATTTTAGTACAACTCGAGTGTTTTTGAGCTCACCAAGTTATAACTTTAAAATTTGAATAGAACCAGTGTGTTCTTGAGTTCACCAAGTCTAACTCTAAAATCTATCATATTGACTTCTAATGAAAAATTTAAAACAGTTGAAACCGATCTACTTTATGAGTTATGCATTTACATATCAAATTTATAAAATTTTGAACTAATTTAGTATAAAGTCAAGTGGTAAAAAAAATAAGATTAATAAGTTAATTTTAATGCCTTTGTTTTCATCATTGTTTAACTGCTTAACTTTATATTAAATTAATTTGAAAAATGATAAATTTTACATTAAATTTGTTACTCGTGTTGTTGATCGGCTTCAATAGTTTGAATTTTTCGTTTAAAGTTTATTTAATAGATTTTTAAGTTAAACTCATCAAACTCTTAGTGAGCTTAAGAACACCCTAGTTCTACAATTTTCCATTATTCAGATATTATGTATATGGTGTATACATATAGCTTTACATTTTGGGATTCAAATATGCTGTTTTTCTCACTATGCTCTTAGAGAGAAAGTGAGAAAAGAGAAAATGAGATTGCTTGACAGTCTCTGTTAAGTTTTTTGTAATAATAATAAATTACGGAGTTTCGATTAATGATTCCTGAGCTTTAGCGAAATTTTTTCAAAAATAATATAGCAAATAAAACTATAAAAAATTACATATTTTTGTTTATTGTATTATTTTTTTAGTTTTTACGCTAGAGTTATTTTTAAGTTGACAAACTCATCATAATTATAGAAATATGCAATGATAATTATAAATATAAACTAAGAATTTAAAATATTACAATATTTCATTAAAATATTGTAGAACTTTTTAATATAAATAAATTACAAATGTGTTTGCATGATTCAAACACGATCTGTTGATATAATGTTTTCATAATATTCTAAAACTTTGAAATAATAATAATAATAATAAAAAGAATTATTTGTTATTATAATAATTATAAGACTTTCTCTAATAATATAGGATCGCTGGCAATTTTTTAAAATAATATAATAAACAACATAAAAATAATAAATAAAACAAGAGGAGGGGTGGGCTCCGTTTGTCCCTTATCCCAATGCGAATAAATTGGTCCAAAATTTCAAATTATTATATTCTTTCGTGATTTATTATGTATTTACTTAATTAATTATACTTTGTTTATAATTTAAGAAAAAGTTTCAATGATATAAATTGAACTAAAATCAAATTACGAAAGTTAAGTATAGAATTATTTTTAATTAATTTAGATTTACTTTGACAAAATGTAAATATTTAATTAATCTAGATTTACTTGGCAAAATGTAAATATGTAATTAATTTGGATTTATTTTAATTTTTCTTTTAATAAATGCAGATGAAATTTTATGCAAAGTAAATATAGCAGAGGCAACCGATTATAATAACGGACTTTAGATATGCAAAATTAATTCTTTTAAACTAACAACCAAACAAACGATTTTGCTATAATATTATGTTCGACAGATAATATAGCGGCTCTCGTAGAGCGAGAGAGGAATCTAAGAAACCCCCTGCCAACCTTTCACTCCTGCCCAACTACTTTCAAAGAATTATGCAATTAATTGAGAAAAGAAAATGTTTTATGCCTCAATAATTCCAACGCAAAGAATTAGGGAACCACTTTATTTATTTTCCTCTTTTCATTTTTTTTTCCTGAGAGAAGGTCCTTAGTGGGAAACCACCTTATTTGGTCCTCACTACTCTCATTTGTTTTACATTTTAGATAGTGTAATTTATGATATAGTATGAACTTTTTACAAAATAGACGTTTTACTATTTATTTTTGGATGTTTGTTTTGTTTGTGAAGTGCGGTCTTTGCAAGCTTACAACATTTATATATTACCAAGGTTCTAAATAGCAATTATCTCGTTATTGCGGAAATGCTAAAAAAATAGCTATATTGCATAGCTATTACGCAAATAGCTTTTGAGGTCTGAAAAACTATAATACAGTTATTACGCAAATATAACTAGCTATTTAGAACCCCGATTACAAGCAAAACACTATGTACGTAAGAGATTTACTGAGAAGAAGTATAAAAATAAAATAAAGAGAAAAGAGAGATAGCATAGTTGGCTATAAAAAAAATTATAAAACTGTTAGTTACTTAAAAGTCGAGAGTTTGATTCCCCCTTATGATTTCACAGTCTCTACGAAGGTTTAAAAAATAAAAAATAAAGAAAATAAATAGTAAGAAAGAAAAATAATAAAAGTGAACTTTTACCTAGTTTCTCTTCAAAAATTGAAAATTATATGTTATAGAATGTTATGCATTTACTACACGACTTTATGTTTAACAATCGTCTAAAATTTAATAATATTAGTATTAATGTTGACATTATTTCGATGAAATATAATTGCATAACAAATTGAAAATTACCATAACAGACGAGTAAATCAATAATATTTTTACATCACAATAGCTAACACCAGTGTTCTAAATAGCGCGCTATAGCGTTTTTGGACCCCAAACGCTACGCTACGACATCAACATGCGCTATTTGCGCTACGGCCGCTATAGCGGCCGCTACAGCGCTATAGCGGTCCGCTACAGCGCTATTTGCACTATACAATATGGGTTTTTTTTTTTTTTTTTTTAAGCAATTTATATGGGTTTTAAATAAAGATAAAAAAAATCTCAAACCGAAATTGAATTTGTTGCTACTTGCTACAAATAAATCAATTTGAAATTGGGAATAGAAATTGAAATTTGAATAGAAAAAAAGTCCAAACCGGAATTAAAATTTGAATAGAAAAAAAAATAGATTATGTCATGAATCATGATACTTGAGATATTTTTAATAGGAAAAATCGATAGTTTATGATATTACTATGGATATTTTGAACCGCAATTTGGACTTTGTACGGGTTCAATATGAATATTATAATTTCTTAATTACTTTGGTGTTATTTATTGTTCTATGAGACCTTAGATAATGTTGATATTTAGTACAAATATTGAATATACGAAATGTAAAAAAAAAAAACGCTATTTGGAATAGCTTCCGCTATAGCGACGCTATTCGCTATAGCTTTTTTTTTAGCCTTCCCGCTACGACGCTATAAACGCTATTTAGAACCTTGGCTAACACAATTAAACTCTTTTTTTTAGAGTGAATTAACCTTCAATAAAATTTCTAACTAGTTTTTTATGTGAAATTTTCGTAGAAGCTATGAACTATGAAGTGGTCAGAGGAGGTTCGAACTCTCGACCTTTAGGTAACCACAGTCTTAGGATATTTTTTTCTAGTTAACTGTGCTACCGCCCTTTCTCTTCTAATCAGAAAGTTAGAGGACATATTTGATGCAAATTAAAATTTAGAAACAAATATTATTAAAATTTATAAGTTAAAGACTAATTTATATTTATAAAAAATGTTAGAAATTAACTTTACGCTGATGAAATTTAGAGACTATGCTGGTGTTCTCAAAAGTTAGCTTAAAAGTTTTTCTATTACAGGAAGCAAATATCTCATCGAAGCATCCACAACGGAATATCTAGATTTTCAGGGAGTCAATTAGAAAGAAGTACATTTTTGTTATTTAAATTACTGTTTTATATACCCGCAAAACCCTTCGCTCTCTTCGTCTCTCGTCGTCCCTCCACGGCTCCACCCCAGCCACTCTCTCTCCCTCTCTCTCACTCTTCGCCATGACCGCAGAAGTACAATCCAACGGCTCGCAATTCACCGACCCGGTCTCAGGCGCACCGCATGAGATGGTCAAGTCGGTGGCCTCAGAAACAGAACCCGACTCCGCCACCGAAACGCATAAACCAAAAGAAGAAGATGAGAAAACAAAAGAATCGATCACATTGGGCTCCATCATGGAGAAGAACTCGTCATTTCGAGAAGAGAGCAACTTTCTCTCTGATTTGACGGAGCCCGAGAAGAAAGCTCTGTTCGAGTTGAGGTCACTTGTAGAAACGAAATTGTTGAACCCGAAGGAAGGAGAGGAAGGAGAAATGAAAGAGATGAGTTTGTGGAGTGTGCCATTGCTCCCTAGTAAATGTCCTGAGAGTAACAATGTTATTCTTCTCAAATTTCTCCGTGCGCGAGAATTCAAGGTATTGAATGGTTCAAATTTTTTGTTAATACGCGGTAGTTAAATTATGGTGTGCTGTGCTGATGGACGATACTTAATTATCTCAAAAATACGATACTTTATTTTTGGGAAGATGTTCTTCATCCGATTTTTTTTTGTGTGCGGTTGTGAAATATTGCCAAAAACACCCAAATAAAAACTTGCCGGAAGGAGACATTTAATTGCAAATTATGTTCATAGTTTCTCCAAAATAAAGAATAAAAGTGGAACTATGTTCACAGTAAATTGTGTATCAACATAAACAAATCTAATATGTATCATATCACTGACATAGTTCTCAATAGTATAAATTGCAAAACAAAAATATTTTCGAAGTTCTTTTTCCTCTCTAAGCTAATCTTCAAACTTTTCGAACATTTGGGCCAAAATCCTTTTTCCAGTTCTTGAAAAACTTCTTAAGTTCAAAAGTGAGAAGTGTTTTGGAATTAATGCTCTTGTGCTTGATAAAGCCTTCACCCTTCTATATTGATTAGTTATCAATACTTTCTTGGCAAGAAATAATTTTATGAAAAGGTGAATTTGAGCACATTTCAATTTAACAGTGTGAAAAATTAAAGAGTGGAGAATATGCAGAACAATTGTTCTTATTTTCTTATTGTGTATTACATATTCTGTACATGGGTATATATAGCCTAAATTACATGTATATCTCTACTAGCCGTTTGGCTACTTCCTATTTTGCATTGGCTGAATATGTAATTACATCCTAATTATTACAGAAATCTAGCTGGGTACTAATTATAGCTTGACAGCTATCAATTTGAGGCTAGCTTTATTTGTTGCCTAATTTAGCCAGTGATGAATATTATTCTGAGGCTAACATTATTCCTTCTCAACACTCCCCCTCAAGTTGGACTCGAATAAATTGATTGAGCCCAACTTGCTAAGTATACTTTCAAATGTTAATTTGTCGAGTGCTTTGGTGAAGATGTCTGCTAGTTGCTCTTGGCTTCTGACAAATGGTGTCTCGATTTCTCCTGATTGCACCTTGTCTCGAACAAAGTGACAATCAACTTCAATATGCTTCGTTCTTTCATGGAAGACGGGATTGGATGCAATGTGCCGTGCTGCTTGATTGTCACAGTACATCTGCATAGGTCCTCTGCACTCTATCTTCATGTCGTGAAGTAAGTGTTTGATCCAAGTAAGCTCGCTTGCTGTGGATGCCATGGCTCGATATTCTGCCTCTGCGCTTGACCGTGCCACAACAGTCTGCTTCTTGCTTTTCCATGTCACAAGGTTTCCACCTACAAATGTACAAAATCCTGTGGTTGATTTTCTGTCGCAGCTTCCAGCCCAATCTGCATCAGAATATCCAACCACATTGTTAGTAATGTTTTTCTTCATCCAGATTCCTTGACCTGGAGTACCTTTGAGATATCTCAATATCCTATCAATGGCACTCAAGTGACTGGTACGTGGAGCATGCATAAATTGGCTTACTACACTAACTACAAATGCAATATCAGGTCTGGTAACAGTGAGATAAATCAATTTTCCTACCAATCTCTGATACTGTCCTATGTCAGATAGTGGTTCACCATCTTCTGGCCCAAGTTTAATGTTAGTTTCCATTGGTGTACCAGCTGGTTTTGCTCC